>JAQHUG010000266.1:2645718-2692140 GCA_028555095.1 Dicrostonyx torquatus | reverse complement strand
GGAAGACAGCACATACAGTCAGCAGGAAGGAAGACAACACATACAGTCAAGAGGAAGGAAGACAACACATACAGCCAGCAGGAAGGAAGACAGCACATACAGTCAGCAGGGAGGAAGACAACACATTGAAAAGGCAGCCTGTGGATGAGAAAATACATCCGAGAAAGGGCTAACATTTGAAATATATAACACACAATCTAATTAATAGCAGAAACCCTCAGATAACCCAATCAAAATGGACAAAAGAACAGAATTAAACATTTATCCAATGAGGATCTACAAATGGCCAATGGGTCTCCTGCTTATAAGACAAATGCTCAATGCCACTAATCTTCATGGGAATGCAAGTAAAATAAAAATGAAATATTACCTGCTCTTGAACAACAATGGTCACAAAAACCCCACTGCCTGATATAACAAGAGGTGGGCGAGGACATGAAGGGAAGAGCTTAGATACCATGGGTACCAATGGAAATGGGTACACATGCTGTGGAAAACAACATGGAGGAGCATGAAAAATAACAACATTCAAAAGAACACAAATAAAAATCTTTAGATATCTGTACTTTCATCTCACTTCAACTTTATGCACAGTAACCAAATCACAGAAACAGTGTCTACTGACAGACAAAGGCTTTTGGCAAATTTGGTATATGCAGACAAAAGGAAATTCCATCCTTAGCCTTTGTGATCTACACGTACGTGAAGAGCATCGTGGTAACCAAGCAAGCCGACTATGGTAAGACAAATACTACATGACAGCACTGAGTGCTCTATAACATTGGGAAAGACAGAGAATAGACCGGTTTCGAGGTAGGTAAAGCAGGAAGGCTTCACCTCTGTTGTGTGAAGTTTCCGATCACAAGATCAGTAAACTGTACAGACATACCATGTATCAAAGTGAGCTCTGATCAGCAATGCTATTTTGTACACTTAAAAAGTGCTATGAACACACATAGTTCCTATTTTTTTTTCTCTTTCCAACCTGGTTATAATAATAACAAAGAGGTTGGCAGGAAACTTCTGGAAGTGGTAGACAGGTTTATAATATGCACTGTGAAAGGTTCC
Organism: Dicrostonyx torquatus; assembly: GCA_028555095.1. Classification (NCBI taxonomy): domain Eukaryota; kingdom Metazoa; phylum Chordata; class Mammalia; order Rodentia; family Cricetidae; genus Dicrostonyx; species Dicrostonyx torquatus. The sequence continues at coordinate 2,691,072 of JAQHUG010000266.1, read as the reverse complement.
ATGGCTGCATTCTTATATACATTAAATATATGATAAGTTTTACGACAGCAGTACTTTAAAGATGTTTCTAAAAAGTCACATGCCACCACATTAGAAATAACAGCACGTGCATGCAAAAACACATTACCTGTGTCCTTTTCTGCAGGCCCTAAAACATAAGAAAAGAGAATTTAAGGCTAAGCAAGCAAAGAAAACTAGCCTGTCTTCCTACTTCTAAATCATTTTATATGATCTTGCTCTGACCTGAACATTAAAAATAAAATAAAATAAAATAAAAATAGGAAAGTTGGAAGTAGGAACTAAAAAAGCAAACAAGATCTCCTCAGTGAATGAGCCAACATTTTATATTTTTGAAGTAAGACAGCTTGGCAGTCCTTCTTGAGAGGATTGCTGGGATCCATTTCCTAGAATATTGTCATATTAAACTCAAGACGACCCCAGGAAAGGGGACAATGGGAGGATCCCTGCTTCCTCTCCATTTGGTCTTAGGACAGACCTCACTATGAAAAGAAGATCTTCCATTTCTTTTACAATGGGTTCTACAACTATAAACTACTGAGCAACTCAGAGAAAGGCAGTCTATTATTCTCTCTTCACAGCAGTAAAACATATTGCCGGAGAAGCTCAGAAAGAAAAGTTGCCTTCAGTGATTTTTAGATTGGAAACATATTTGTACAAAATACTATAATGGATGAAGGTCCCCACAAACTTTTCCCCTGAGATACTTGAAAGTTTTTAATGTCAGTTTGTATATCAGTTCTTTTAATCACGTTTGGAACACTCAAAAAGTCCTAAACATGAAAACTACATGAACGAGTATTCAAGAGTGAAAACCAAAGCGTTCATCCTCCATTTCCTTCAAATGACCGAGTGTTCACTGCGTTTGCTTTAACACAACATGATATCGTAATTAATGATGTTAAGCTGGTAACTAAGGAGGTTTCATGTTGTTACTCTCCTGATATAATATTGGTTGCTATGGTGATGAGATGGCTTTTTTGTTAATCACTCAGGAGGTTGGTTATCACATGCTTGTTAGTGAGCTTGTCTAGATTTGGAGAAAAAAGGAAAGACAGAACAACATTTATCTTTCTCATTGACCGATAACTAATGAAAAGTATTTTAATACCAATTAGTTCACAAATTAACCATTCACTAAGCAGAATTTTAAAAGATTAAAAGTTACCAAACTTTATCTACAGGATGACTACGTTCTTATTTTAAGATATAAACATGTAATAAACATTTAGCAAGACACAAACTTTTCCTTTCTCTTTGATAATGATACATGTAGGACTGTTTTATGATTATTTGAACTAACAATTTAAAATCTTCTTCAATACTTTAAAATCATCTGTCAAAAGAGTAGAAAATAAAATCTGATCTTGTGACTCTGCCACAACTTCCCATCTATTTATTTCTAAACATTTAAAATACCAGTATCCTTAATGAATAAAACTTGAAGAGGAGAAAAAAAAGTGCACAGTCCTCTCAAGAGGTCTCATCTTCGAAACACATCAATATAGAGCAATCAATTAGAAGCGGCAGGAAGTTCTATCGGCTTATGTCAGCCCTCCCAACAATCCACAAGTTTCTTTCTCTTCTGAATGACATTGCAGATCAGAAAATAAAATTCTATAATGCTACACTGACCCCGATCAGGAAAGAGCCCACAGCCCATAGTTTAAATGTTAGGCATACTTACAGTAATGTCAAAAAATACAACCCATGAAAACACCTTTTGGTTTCTTGAAAACTCAAAATAAGAACAAAGGACAACTTGAGCACGGATCCTAGGTCTTTCATTCAAGCCGAGTCCCAGGAGGCATATTAAAGCAATGAATAGGAAAAGCGCCTCAGTTCGCCAGCTGAGATTTTAATGAGACATTTCCCTTTGCCACGGCACAGGATTGTTCAGGGAGGGAAAGGACTTCTCAGAGAAAATTCAGTTAATAGGCATTGTTGGCTCTCACAGCCACTTCGGCAATTGCTCAGGGCACTGACCTTCAATTTTGGCATACTCCGTGAGCCTAGTGTAATTGATCAAGGCAGCTTTCTCCAGACATTTTCTGACCACTTTCTTCACCTCCTCTGCGGGGATAGGAGTGGCAATGTCTTTCATTAAAACCTACAGAGAGAAGAGTGGGGTGGGCGAAAAAGGAGAGAGGAGAGACGCTGCATAAAATAAGGTCTAGAAACAAATTACACAAATTGCCCCAGACTTGAGTGTTCCCGGGAAGGGGGAGGGGTCTCCAGGAACTTGTGGGAGGTAATGAGTGGGCACTTCACAACTGGGATCTAATCCTTCAGGATTGGTTCCTCCTGGCTAAGCCTCATTTGTGCACATCAAAACCTCCCATAGGCCAGGTCACCAGGATTCAGTGTGACTCTCACTTTTCCTCCAGGGATCCACGACACCATTACAGCAGCTGTTTCAGATCAGGATTACAGTCTTTGGCACAAGTGATAAAGTTTGCCTTGTGTAGTCCAAAGGCAAAAGCCCCAGGTCTTCTGAATAGATGTGAAAAATCGTATGGAAAACTCCGCTATGAACAGGCATAATTTTGGAGGTCTGTACAAATCGCTAATTAAACGTCAATAACTGTGATCTGCTGGACACGAAATGGTGAACTAGACAAAGATGAAAGAGGCTTCTTTGCCTTAGTGGAATGGATGCTTTATGGGAGATGAAGTGCTAAGGCACATGGAAACTTCCTTCAGTTTTGGACAAAAATAAGACGCAGGCCATTGTTTGCTGGGTTCCTAAAATGAGTTCTTGGATCTTTTCCCATATGTTTCATTATTGGCAAGAAGCAAATAAAGCTATATAAAAAGTTCAGAAGGTAATTTTAAATACTTTCTAATGAGGCAATCAAGCCTTTCACTTAGACTATTTTCCATGTATTGAAAGTAATTGTCATGCTTTGTTTATATCCAAACAATGATACATATGATAAAATGGTTATATAAAGTGCTTTTTAAGTGTGGTGAACATTCTATTAGTCTCTTACACTGAAATAAATACTAACAGAGACTGAGAATATCCATTAAAAACTTTATTATTTTATTCGCTTAGCACCAATGTTTGCACACTCTTGAATATATTCTAGCAAGCATCAATAACCACTGACAGTATTTTCAAGTGTACTTAGGCAAAATTTTCTTTCTTAAAAACAGCTAACTTGATCATTTAACAGTTCTTTTATTATCATATGCAATTAGGACATATATAGTTGGTACTTCAGAAATGCATAATAGATCTTTGTAGCCTAAAAAATACCTTCTGTGCATAGTAAAATAAATATGGGCATCAAATGTGAACTATTATGTTTAATGAGATCTTTGTCAAAATTTATTTCAAAATGATGCTGTTCCATACACAGACTTATGAATTTTACCTAGGGCTCCCATGCTGAGAAACACCAAGTAGTAGAAAGAATAACTAGAAATTAGAATATATATATTTACCTCTGAGGTAAGGCTAGGGTTTGAATAGTATCTCATTTTCTCTAGGAGCCTGAGCACTTCATGTGGGGCTCTAAGGTGTTAAAAATTCACTTGCAGATTTTATTGTGTTTTTGTAAGTTGCTAATAAGTAAAGAGAGATTTAAAGATAAAATGAAGACATGGTCCTTAGCATTTCTCTTTCAGTTCAGTAAGAGATGTGATTAGAGACTGTAACTAGAAAGGGTCACACTGCCACTGGAAAAGCAAGGCGCAGGGCATCTCTGGATTACTACCTCTTCCCTGCTGGGAGGAAAAGCAAGACTCTGCCATGGAAACCAGGACACAGAGAGGTTGTGTGAGGCACCCAAGATGGTATTCTGTTACAAAAAGTAGAGAAACTTTAAGAACTGACTTACTTGTAATTGCTTTAAGAAACAGAACAGAATAAGTATCTTAAAAAGCCAAGGCTACATGCAGCTTTTAACGACATCAAAATTTGAATAAAGTTAACTTCATACGATTTCATTCAATGCACACAAAACAGGAGACAAAGTATAACATGAACTCAACCTATAATCTGAAGATTTAATTTTAATCACCCAGTCTAGACCTTATCTCTCAAGCTATGAGCAATGTTTCTGCTGCCTCTTTCTAGTAGATATGCTAGGAGGTAGCATCGATTCTAAAGTTAGTTTAGCAGAAAAATAGACAAGATGAAGTCAATAAATTAGGACCAGCATAATAAAAACAAGCTACAGAGAATAAACAAAATTGTTTATAATTCTGATATTGAAACGTTGCTAAGACCATATTACTTAGCTGGCAGCATTTCACTAACATTTGGAGATCAATAAACATGAAAAAAAAAACCACCACTTTCCTCAACACCCACAGAAATAGCACACGTTATGCCTTAAAATTTTTTTCAAGGATGGCTTTAAAAACCTTAGTTGTTATGTATTTTTGTAGGATAAATGTATTTCTATGGTTTGTGAATTCTTTGATGATAGCACACCAAATGTAGAGCCTAAAAGGAACAGAAAGGAATGACATGTCCATCATTTTACAGAGGAAATGCTGACATGCACGAAGGCTATAACTGTTGGAAACACAGTGAATCTGAGAGGATAGTAAAGGCAAGTGTGAAGTGGTTTGGGAAGTAGAAACAACTAACAGCAAACAAACAAAAATGACAACAAAGCATTTCATGAGATGATAAGTGGGGGAGGAGATGGAAAAAGAGATATCATCAAAATAAAATGATAACATAATATCAGGGTAGTATGGTGGCAGAAAGGTGTCAAAGGAGGAAGGAGTGGGGGAGACAGACAGGAGTAACAACAGGTACACCATTCATGCAGTGCTGTGGGTACAGCAAAAAGCTCCAACTCATGAGGACTGCTCAGTTCAACAGCTGAAACACAGCCCTGAAGAACATAAACAGCATTTCTAAACCCTTATACATACCCTTTCAAGCAACGAAAGTGTAGCTTTTAGAGCACCCTCCGGTCGTCCAAAAGGAAAACAGTATCTATAAAAATAAAAGGAGGAACAAAAACATCAAACATCTAATATTAACCCAAGAGCTAAATGACTGCAACTTTGATGATTTGACATTAGTGGAGAGAAATGAAATTGGTAGTTATTTCAACTGTAAAATTTTTACCAAGTCTACTAATCCAAGGTCTTGAATTAGCTAGGTACCAATTACGATGAAAAGGATTATTAAGTCTTCATGATAGATGCACTAAAAGAACATACATTAAAGAAGAGTCATTGTAGAGAAATTGTTGCATAACATCTAAAAATTTCTTATTTAAGATTTGATATCTTAGCTCCAGGAAAAAAGGAAATGGTTTTCCTCATGCCTTTCTATATTCATATGTGCAAGAAGAACATATATACATCCACTGCATACTAAACTTCTAAGATCAACAATGTTTCAAGACCCTTTTTAGGAACACTGCAGTTACTGGTGCTTAATTCTTTCACCTCCTTAGGTCACATGCAAACCCTGCGCAGACCTTTCTCAGAAGAGCCAATGTTCCAGTGTTTCTTGTCTGATGTATTCTAACTGCAAAGCAGCAACTGGAAGGCAGGTAAAGGCAACTATTCTGAAACTAAGACCAGACACATCTGTTCAAGGAGAAAGTGGACTCCTTCTAAAGTTAGTGGCCACAGGATGCTGACAGGTGTATTTTTATTTTATGTCCATCTCCATTTAGCACTGAGAACCGAGCTGGGACATATCCTGCTGCAGCCACTGGCTTTCTTGAACCAGATTCAGCCAAGATACCTCTCCCTCCGAGGCTGTAACTCCCTCCCCAGGATGCAGACTGCAGGCAGCTAGCTGGCTGTCCTTACGCTGCTACCCCACTTTGACTTAATTGGAAAAAAGTTTGCTTATCTCCATGTCCTACTCAATTATCTAGTGGCCTCAGAATGAAATTATCTCTTCCTGTACTGTAATTTGAATGGATTTATCTAGAAAGCACATAAGTCTCAAGTAAAAATTTGTTTAAGAAAGAATAAAAGATGTATTTCTTCCTTTAAAGAACGTATTTGCATTTGTTCGGGGGTTTGTTAGTTTTATAAAAGTCTCTCCAGCATAGATAAATGTAAATGAACATTTTACAGATCTAGCCACCCAGTGTTTCCTTCAGAGTATTAATCGTTTGTGTACTGCTAGACCATGCATTTGCTTAGCTTTGCCTCTCTGTGCCCCGTTCTCCCACATCCAGACAATTTATTTTAATAGACTTCTCTGTGCCGTGGTGTGGTGCTTCTTATGTGCTAGCAAATTAGCAAAGTAGCCTTAATCATTCTGTGTACTCTAAAGCTTAATCCACATTTAAATAAAGCACCACTTGGGCTCTTGTAGTTCCCTCCCCTGCTTAATCTTTTCAGTGTATTTGCATAATCCACCTGTTGTCTTTCCTATTGTTTATTTCCATTAACCTGCGGGGGAAACATTTTATGAATGGAATGTTACTGATCCTCAGATTACATTTAGCATTTCAGGGCTCTGAGGTCCCAATGGGTATGTTCTGCATTAGCATTGGCTGTGCAAGACGTGTAAATAATTCAGCACATTTAGAGTAATCCTGAATCAATAACACACAGAAAATAACTACACAGAAGCTTAACTAATCTTTATAATGCAAGTTTTAAAAGAAGGGAATCATTTTGCTCTGCCACCTTTCGGGATAAATATTTTGGGTTTTTGCCTCTCTTGACAGCTATGCACCAGCGAAGCAAAGAGGGTAACATTCAATTATTGAATAAAAATCAACCACATTTAATACCTAGTCTGAGAAAACTGAAGGCAACCTCATTCCCTTTTTGTTAAATAAGTTTCACGGATAAATGAGCCAGGTTACACCCACCATCCGGTTAAGCACCACCCCCTTATTTCTTTAAACACAGCTTTAATGTTTATTGAAATTCTATGTGCATAGCGCACACTTCCTCCAACAAGCTTTCTTTGAAAAAGAGACCTTGCATCCTTCATGTTTGTTCTGCCTTGCCCCAAATAATTTCTGTTTTAGAAAGTATAAAATAAAAAGATCAAGTCCTAGCCGCTTCTTTTGACATTTGAACTTTTATATCCTCACACAGTGCACCTGTGATTTTGCTTCCCGACTTTCCTACCAACTTCCTGCTATGAAAGAGAATTCCTTGGCATTTATATTTTGGGTGCTGGGGACACTGCATGTGACAGAGACGTGCCACCTGCTGAGCAACCTGCATCCTCAGTGTTATCTAGTGGAATGATACAGAATAAATTGCACATATTTCAACTATAAAGTTTTAAAAATTTAAGTTGTGACATATGTATCTTTTTTCCCCTTTGAATTGTCACCGTGGGCAAGGAAATTTATGTCCTTCCTCTTACCGCAGGCAACCAGTGATTAACTTTCTATCTTTGGAATGAGATTACACATTTGGAATCTTACATAAGAGGACATAGATAGTTTGTACTTTCTGTTTCCGAGAGTTCAGTTGGTAGTTCATCCCTTTGCACTGGGAGACAACTACACGATTCTATAAGGATACTGTTTATCTAGTCCTTAATGGCCACTTCGATGGGTAATTTTCATTTTATTATTAACAATTTTGGTATGCACATCCATTCTATCTTTGGTCTACATGGACTTTACTTTCATTTGAGAAAATTCCTAGGCATGAAATAGGACCTATCTGCAGCAGATGTTGACAATTCTAAGAGTTCACTAAACCAACAGTGTTTGAAAGTTCAGATTTGCTGTTCTGAATTGTAAATATAATAAGAGGTCTGTAGGGTTTTTCTTTTTTGTTTCTGGCTGGCCATTCTCCTGCTTCAGCCTCCCTAGTCTTAGAATTCCAGACTCTGGCCACCACCCTGGACCTAACTTCAGGCTTAAGTTGAATTTCTCTCATGAATAATGATGTTTCACTTTCAGTTTTTCCAGCACATGTAATTCTTATCCCTACTACTTAATAAAGTTCACCATTTGGGGTTACCGTTTAGTTGTCACACTACATTAATTGAGGTAGAATAAAAACAGGAAATATTATAGGGACATGGGTAAAGAAAAGAGCCATCAACTTCAGAATCTGGTTGAAGCCTCTGGCCGAGTCAGGAGAAATCAAAAATTCCAACACAATTAACATTTGCTGCTGGGACAATATTTCTTCTTTTTAGAGATATTTTCAAACAAGAATATTGGAATGTGAATAAACCACACCTGAGGCTTTACAATATGTGGTATTTCCCCTTCCCTAGCTGTAAATCACACATTTCTAGAAATCTTATCAGAAACCCCTTTTACAGAAAAAGATGGGTCTTAATTCTCATCCAAAGTACTACTGAATTTATCAGTTGTAATCCCACCCACGGTGCCTGAGTAGTCACTCTAGAATCTCCTCCATTGAAAAATGAGACTAAAAAAGTACATTCTTCTTACCAACTTTTCAGAGGTCACTTAAGAACCATCAGAAGTATACATATGGCTACAGTTAGGACATTCCAGGGGACTCTGCTTTGAGAAGTCCATAGCCACATTCTCAGAAGTGCCATTTATTATATTTTCAACAAAGCCTATCTCTGCTTTACACTGTCCCATCTTTAAATTCTTTTCTGTGGTGAAGTCAAAGATCGGTTTTACCTGATTGGAGGTCCTTACACCATGAGGAGAACAGCTGCACCTTCTGGAAGCTTTCCTAAACTCTCTGTCTCGCAATGGTGTATTTATACATTGTATCTGTCATATTTTCACAATCTCTAGAGTTCTTATCCATTCTCTGAAGTTTTACTTTAACTTTTCAATCTCAGTTTTCGTTGATAGAAGCTGTCTTTTTAAACTTCTCTAAAGACTTCAATAAAAGAATTCCTGCATGTTCCCTTTCCCCACACAATCTTCGTTCTTCCCAAATCACCACCTGCCTTTGGTTCTCTCCTCCGCATTAAATACTTTTTCCTCACATATCTGACGCTCTACATGCATGACCATTTTTCAAAAGTATATTAATCGAAAGGGAACAGAAGCTGTATGGATGTGGGCAGTTCTTAAGGATGACAACCTTCGAGGAAGTGACCTCTTGCTGAGATGTTAGGGGAGGCTATACTATGTATAGCTGTGGCGTTTTGGTGGCTTTCTGTTTCTTAGATTAGTGAAATACTCAGGAGAAGATAACATGCTTGCCTCACTGACTGCTAGCTTTGGGAGAGTCACACATATGAGCTGGAGGAAGTATGCAGTTCTCATTTCCATAATAAAGAATTAAACCTCCTTCCTATTGGAACTTTTGACCACAGGTGATGTTTCCTGTGCCCTCCACCTCTGAACAGGTAACTTCATTTTCTCTGTTATGTAGAATGATAATACTGGTATAGGAGAGCTGTGTAGGAAAAGACAGCTGGGGATTTAAGTACTTCTCAGCAGGTTTATAGATCTTGTAGTTAAAGAGACACCGGATAATTTAAGTCACAAAATCTGGCTAGAAACAAGTCAAGCTAAGGCTGGGCATTCACAAATAAGAATAAGTCTCTGTGTATTTATTTGGGAACTGGGTGATGGGCCCCCAAAGGGGGGGATCAAAAACCAAACAAACAAACAAAAAAACCCTACAGACTCACAAAATACATTTAAAGGACAATCTATACCAGAGGCAGCATTTTTAACAACAATGCAGAAGCAGATCTTCACAAACACAAAATAAAAAAACCTTCTTTAGGACTATGTTTGATTTGCAAACTGAAAATGGATGTAGAGAACTAAATCAGAAGTTTGTAAGTTGAATTCCGTTACGCTATTCAAATGGTGTTTTCTCATACACTCTTCGGATGCCATGGTTTTCCACTGTGGGTCTGGCACTAGTGACCATGGACGACTGAGTCCCTTCTCTGTTCGTGTGGAGGTGAACGCGTCAGCTGTAAGCCTCTAGTGTAAACCAACAGATGCCACATTTTCTCCCTGAGGATTTACTGCTTAGTATCATTTTTACAATCACAGTCTCTGAGCTCTTCATATTGCACATAAGGGGATAAGACACAGAGTGGACATGTTCAAATGCAAATAACAGTTTGGTAGAAATGTATATTTGTAGAGTTTGTTGATTTCTTTCAAATGATTTAAACCATATAAGCATAACATGATAGACATTCTATAAAACAAAATTAATTGATATAAAAATACTTCAGAGAGTCTAATAAGAGTGGTAGTAGAAGAAAATATATTTGCATATTTATATTTATGTTTCTAACTATTGGCTTCTTTGAGACTAACTAAAACCAAGTCAAGAATAATATCATTTTGCAAATGAAGACAGACATTACAGCAGGAATGGCTCAGGTATAAAAACAGTGGAAACAAAAGACCATCTGGGAAACAGACCGCAGAATGAATCCTGGATCATACATTGCGAACAATTGGGACCTATTGGCAATTCTTGAGTGGTGGCAAGGAGACTTAACAAAAAAAAAAAAGTATACAGGGGTGTGGATGCAGGATAAAGCATGATTGGAAAAGCAGATACTTGGATCAAATACAATGTATACCTGAAGTGGCTTATCTGGTTTTCTAAAAGGGCAGATAGTCTCTCCTTTATCTCCTCAAACCTTTCTTTTTCTTCCATCGAAACAGTTCCAATTCCATCAGGTCTGAAAAAAAAAATGAGAATCAGCAATTTGAACTAATAGAGTATTTACCTTGAAAGGTTTTATACATACAAATGCATCCCTAAATCATTCAAATAATAAAGTAAAGGCCATATTAGCCTTAGCTGTGTTTACACTGGAAATTTAATAGCAGTATTTGCAGCCATTTGCTTCATAGTTTTGACCCAGAATGAATGGAATGGGTTTATTCTTTTCGGTAGCCTTCAAGGTGAATGATAACAATGAATCGTTTCCAGACACACAGAGAACAACAGCTAGTCCTTGAAAATGGCAGGGAAAATGTTCTCTAGTGGAATTAAACATCTGACCAATTAAATGACTATCCCCTGAATGGAACGATATAAAAATAGACTGAATGCAAATGGAAATATCTTAACTGCTTCTCTTCCAAATAAAAATAAGCAAAACATGAGCCTGGAGATACTAAATTTTTTAAGAAACAGAAAATTTGGATAAATATGTGAGCATGTAACTAGTAGATAAGAAATAATTATAATAATAACGATAATAATATTATAATAATAAAAATAAGTAATACTTAAAAAATTCTCAAAAAAATTCTATACCAATATAAATCTCTGTTTGTATAGCAGTCTTGTAAAATTTGAGAATATCAACCATCCATGGTAAGACAGCGAGGAAAACACATTAATCTTATATTTACTTTACACCTTATGTACATCAAGAACATCTTTGGCATTTGGTAATGGGCAACAGGCATTTTTCTCATTAGTTTATTTTTAACTGATTATATTTCTTCAAAGATATGCACTCATTATTCTAGAGTCTTAATATTACTGCTTGTGTATAAAATAGGTAGAAAAATTATTAAATGCAAAGAGAAATGGTTAGAATTACTTTGCAAACAAGGTTTTAATTTGATGTTTCCCATTTGTGTGTGTGTGTGCTCATGAATATATATTTCACGCTTGTTAACTAGTCAATTAGGACAAAAGCAATTAACTTGAAAGTTGTACCTTAACCTTGCTGACATAAAGATCTTCTAGTCACATCTAAGCATCATTTAAGTATGAGGACTTTGTCCTTATAGACAATAAATAATTTGTGACTTCAGAAATTTGCATGCTGTTGGGATTTAGTCTTTGAAAACATTTCTTGCAATTATAATTAGTTTCTAAACAAAGAAATATTTAATTTTATATTTGTAATAACACACCAGATAAATTTGTCATATAAGAACACATTTTCAACATTAACTAAGGAAAGACCAATGAGAAAATAGTGGTACTGGTTTTTCAGGTACTTTTAGGAGGGAGAAAATACCAATGTGTGAGTTACCCACATACAACTACACTTAATGAAGATTTTTCACATTCTGTTTCAAAACCATCTTTTACTAAACAAAGGTTAATACAAAGTCCAGACAATTGTATTAGTTATTACCAATCATTTGTGGCAATGATCACAAAATATCATCTGACTTTAGTGTTGTTTTTTTTAAATTTTTTTTTTTTTTTAAAGACAAGGTTACATATACCCCAGGTAGCCTCAAGTGGCCTATACAGCTGAAAATGACTTTGAATTCCTGATCCATCTCCCAAGGGCTGGATTACAGGCAGGCACCGCTGTGTTGGTGATGTGGCTCTCTGTATATGTTAGTTAAACACTCTGTCAACTGAGTTATGCCCCCAGTACTATCTGATTATAGTGGTATTTCATTTATATTTTAATAAATAAAAGCTTGCCTGAAGATCGGAGAGTAAAACATTCCCACTTCTCAGCCTTATAGACCAGGCAGTGGTGACACACACCTTTAATCTCAGTAGCTACACTAGCTTGCCACAGAAACCAGGTGGTAGTGGTGAACGCCTTTGATCCCAGCACTAGACAGACATATAAGATGTGAGGAGACGACTCTCACACAGTCTCATTCTAAGATTCCTGGAGGTAGGGTGGCCGTCTTGGACTGAGGTAGAGGTAAGAGCCAGTGACTGGCTGCTTTGCTTTTCTGACCTTCAGGTTGAGCCCCAATTTCTGTCTCTGGGTTTTTATTAGTTGTGCTATGCCTGACAGTCTCATGTAAAAGCATTAACCTCAGACTTTGGGCATTCAGACACAAAGTAGTCTTAAATGACGTTGTTACACAGACAGCAATACGAATCCATTCCATTCAGTTAGGGGCAGTAGGCTGGTTCACAGCAAGCCAGGACAACTTGGTAAAAGATCAAGACATTTCCCATACTGATGGTGAGCATGGTGATCTGACAGATGCTGTTTCGTGAGGCTTGAGTGACTATTCTTGTTTCAACTGACTGATGAGATCAGGATCTGCAATCACGGAGCACTACTTACCTGGCAGAACAGAATCAGTTTCCGGCAATGAATAGCGAGAGAGATGAGTGGGGGGGGGGCGGGGGCGGGGGTGTTCCATCAAACTATTTAGCAAGGTGATAAATACCACCGCATGCATAAAAACACTGTTAGTTCGCCAAGTTTAGTCATAACAAGTATAACTCGAAGACATAAAATACAAGATGATTTGAACTTGATGACACGGTTTATAAGCCAAGGTCTTTCTATTCGTCTGCAACACGTTCACTGTTCCCCTCCATCACTTGCCGTTCCTCCCACTCTAGTCCCTTAACTAGTCTCACCGTCCTCCACGATGAGTCACTTCCTGTTTCCACAGCCTGCTTTCTCCTCCTGTGCATTCTTTATTGCTGTCCATTGTTCATAAGGCCAGTTGGTATAGCGAAATAATTACTAATTATTTATTTATTTGTTGTTTGCCTCTTTCTTGTTCTGTCTCTGGTATCTGACAGCCTGCTTGAGACAGTGTGGACGTTCCAAGCAAACACAGTAATGAAACAAAGGAATACCACTCAGGAAGTGGAGAACAGCCATTGTCCAAGGTAAGACAGCACAGAAACCGTGTTTCCCATCTAAGGACAGGTAAATGCTTACCATTCCTCAGTAGTATTAGCGGAGTGAAAGTTACCTGGCATGTATGTAACACAGAGCAGCATAAAGGATGGGATGTTTGGTAAAAGGCAACCAGGAGCACGGGTTGCAGCTGCAGTACTTGGGTAGAAAAAAAAAACCATTCTAACCGAGGAAACATCTGTTTAGATGTAGCAGAAAATCCCTAGTGTTTAATTGTCATTTTAGTTAGCTTCAAAGTGATTTACTTTAAAATCTCAAGAAGATAATTCTTCTCCTGAGGTATAAAAGGAAAAAAAATAGCAATATGCCTTTCACATTGATAAAAAGATTGGCAAAATGTGGTTACTTAAAATTCTAACATAAATTACAATTTCCTCGACCTGAATGTTAACTGGGATTTAACTCTATGGCCGACACATAGTGAAGCAGTTCTATTTTCACAGGGAAAATGTGCCCTCACGGACTGAGATTGAATATCCCCATTTTGTTCCTTTTGGACTTGTAGCAACTGAAGTAACAAGATTTCAACAAAAACCGGAGGCTCCGTGAAAGAAGCTTGAGCCGCCAAGTCTAAACATCGACTGGAAGCGGAAATCCTTTTACATACAGACGAAGTCAAACTATTTATAACAGGGAGGCCCTTCTTGTATCAGTAAGCAACTAAATAATGAATACAGTGGTATATGTTCATATTTCAAAGATTATTAAAGGACATAACTCATACACTAAAAACACTAAAACCTTCTGTCACTGATGCCAAAGTGATTATACATCATGTTCTAGTTTTAGAGAGACTTTCATATAAACATATGAATCTACATATACACATACTTATTTGCATATGGTATTTGCACACATGCAGGGAAAGTGCACTTCATTTTCTATGAAGATCCATTAAAATAACTCCTGAGGGCTGTATTGGGTAGTTGTTTTGTGTGTGTGTGTGTGTGTGTGTGTGTGTGTGTGTGAACTTGACATAAACTAGAGTCATCAGAGGAAGGAGACTCAGTTGGGGAAAGGCCTCTATAAGACCCAACTGTAAGGCATTTCTCATTTAGTGGTCAGTGGAGGAGGACCCAATCCATGGTAGGTGGTGCCATCCTTAGGCTACTGGTCCTGGCTTTTATAAGAAGGTGGGCTGAGCAAGCCATGGGAAGCAAGCCAGTTAGCAGCTCCCCTCCATGTCTTCCGCATCAGCTCCTGCCTCCGGGATCTTGCCTGTTTTTGTTTCTGTCCTGACTTCCTTCAGTGACAAACAGCAGTGCTGAAGTGTAAATTCAATAAGCCCTTTCCTCCCCAACTTGATTTTTGGCCATGGTGTTTCGTAGCAGCATTAGAAACCATAACTAAGACAAGGGCTAAATAGTAATTTTAATTCTTCTACGGATTAAGGTATTTTTAACTTGTAGTATTAGTCAAGATGGCAGACTGAGGTACTGTGTGACACTATTCTTGATGAGTGATAAACATCTAATCACCTGAGACACAGAACTAGCAACAGACCAAAGTAAAGATACCACTGAAGTCCATCTTGGTGATCTAATGAGTTTTATGTGGTTACTTACAGAAATGTGGGGAAGGGGTTACAGTAGCAGAAATGACCCAAACATAGTCAAAGGCACAAAAAGGCCACATCAGCATGGGTGACAGCTCACAAAAGCTAGAAATATAGACTACACAGCACAACTTAACAGGCAGCTCGACAATGCTGGAGACTCTCTTTCAGTCAGCTCAGCTGATCTGAGCCTCTTCCAGGATGCTTGGCTGGTCTGCCTCTTTCCTGTTCTAAGAGGCTGTTCTAAGACTGAGCTTGTCTGAGAGTATCTCTCCTCAATCCTTTTGGCTTATAGAAGCTTGAGGACTGAGAGACCTAGTGTTATCTGGCCAGTTTCAGGGACTCCCTGAAGCTGTTGAGTTGTTAATTCCCTGAGCTTAATGAGCTGCTCTGCAGGATGGAATGTCTTGACCTCCCTTTTTATCTTCTCAGTCCCAACAAGCTTCCCTCCAAAATGGAGGTTTGTCTCCAAGAAAACTGCCTCACCACAGTTATTAAAGTGGAAAAAAGTTAGATACAATGGACTTCTCGTTTCGATTAATAGTTTTTCCAGCAGTAAGTATAAAATATGATAAAGTTGACTTGAAAAACATAATGCAGGAAAGAAAGATAAATTATTTATCCAACTTTCTATTATCTCCTAGAACAGGGAAAACAAGTAAGAAATACATCCCTACAAAGGAAAAGGTTAAATAACCTCTACTTAAAAAAATTAGAGGTAATGGTACAAAAATGAGTTTTAGCAATGAGTTTGGGTAAAAAAGAAAGTAAAGAGTCTACTTAAGTGCTAGGATATGGACAAAAGGCACAGTGTCACTTTCTGTGCTTGAAGAATTTATAGTTCATATATTCGAGACTTCTTTTTCAATAGTCTAAGAATTCCCAGAGTTCCAGGATACCAATAAAAAATAATTTTAGCATGTTTAAGAACCATTTGTTGTGTGTAAATTTGAGCACAGATGATTTGCTGTTCATATTTTCCAAAACATGCTGTAAGGGACAAAGGAACAATGATCTCTGGAGATGCTCTAGGGTCACAGGATGAGCAACCCCAAGCATCCTCTGAACAACACAGAGTATGCCACCTTCCCTGAAATTCACAGTGAAACTGTATTAAGTATCTGAGATGTCTGTTAGCAAGAGAATCCATTGAACTTTAAGTGGCACTTCTAAAGATTACTTAACTAAGGCTATCTGTTGTAGAATATTAGCTAAGATGTTTTACATGTGTTTATGTTGTGAAATATTTGTTTAATGATGCGAAAATATGTTATATTCTTTATGTTGCATTTGTTTAAACTCTATGAAGCTATGTTATTTTGCCTGTCCAAAAAACATGATTAAACACATGATAAAGAGCTAAATGGCCAATAACAAGGCAGGAGAAAGGATAGGCAGGGCTTTCAGGCAGAGAGAATAAATAGGAGGAGAAATCTAGGAGAAGATTGAGAATCAGGAAAAGGAGAGAGGAAGAGGCTAGCAGTCAGCTACTTAGCCACACAGCCAGATGGAAAAAGAGGGAAGTAAAAGATATGCAGAAATGAGGAAAAGTAAAAGCCAAAAGGCAAAAGATAGATGGGATAATATAAGAAAAGATGGCTAGAAATAAGCCAAGCTAAGGCTGGGCATTCATGAGAAAGAGTAAGCCTCAGTGTGATTTTTGGGGAGATAAGTGGTGGGCCCACAAAGAGCCAAAAGAGCAAAAGAGAAAAAACAACCAACAACAGGTTTCCCCTACTTTTTCCTTAAAAGTCACCACCTAGCGTCCATGAGCTCATGCTCTCTTACTAAAAACTACTGTATCTGTTATAGTGACTGTCTGGCTTTTATCAGCTAAACAGTCTTTAGACACTTGGGGGCTAACTGAGCCCCAAATCTCTAGGCATGTATGGGGACAAAATGTTCTGGAAGTATGGATGAACGGGCCAAAAGAGACACTGCATAGAAACAGACAGATTTTATCAATGTTATAGACTTCTTTCAAACTCCCTCTACTCATTGGGTTAGTCCTTTTGTCTTGGTTTTTACTGAACTGGAGGCAAAGGACTGGGAGCAGAGAAAGGAGTGAAACTGTAGCTGGGATGTAAGATAAATAATTTTTTATTTATTTAAAAAATACATTTTAAAAAGAGCTTATTTGCAAGCAATAAGGAGGCAAATGCTACAGGGTAGGGTGCTCTGAGTGTCTTCTGGGCTTCTTGTCTCCTTCCTTCTCCTCTGAGGAATGTCTGACATCCCGGTTTCCCCTAGAGAGCATGACAAGGGGAGAGACACCTGGAGGGTGGTATTTCTGATTGACAATTCTGCCTGCAGCACAGCAGGTAAGGTCACTTTGCACCTCGTGTATTTCCCACCAATATCCATTTGTGAACAGAATGGAGAGGAGAGGAAGTCACGGGGCAAGAAGAGAAATGGCTGGAGATGATGGAGGGAAAACAATAGTCCCTCTTCTTTGTTTCACTTCCTCTTGTTTCAGTCAGAATGAGCTAACATCTGGGTGAGTACATGCTATAGAAACAGTGCTGTTCTCTCTTCTCTAGTTGTAAATATACGGAAGAAATTATTTATATCCACACCTTCTCATTGGGACAAACAGATATTCTATGAAAAAATTTTTGAAAAGATGAGATTTTGAAATGATATTCACTCTTCCTCTTTTTAAAAACTTTTTTTTATTTTTGAAATTAAAATATAATCACATTATTTTCACCTTCTCTTTCCTCTCTCCAACCCTTCTTAATATCCCACCCAACTCTTTTATGGTTTATGATACCCTCTCTTATGATCCTTTCTTTCCATTTTGTGGTGCATTTAGATTTCTTGGAGATTTTGCACATGAGTAGAAACTTCTGCAGTGTAGCAGAAATTTCAGTTTATAAGGTCACAAAACTTGATGGTGTTGTTTCTAGGCTGTGCCAAATACAAAGAGGTATTTGATAGCTAGTTTCTCTTGGGAACACACATAGAAACAAATTTTTTTTAATTTATCTATTTATTGTGTCTGTGTGTATGTCTGTAGGTCAGAAGAGGGCACCAGACTTCATTACAGATGGTTGTGAGCCACCATATGGTTGCTGGGAATTGAACTCAGGACCTTTGGAAGAGCAGGCAATGCTCTTAACCTCTGAGCCATCTCTCCAGCCCTTTTTTTTTTATTTGAAACAAAATTTTTTAGAGCAATTCAAACTAAGATGGCTGTTGTAAGCAACTCTAGAATGCAAGAGAAACAAAATGTCAAAAGAAATTTAAATTATAAATAGAATTAAGATCTCCACATAGAGTTCATCAATATTTATTTATAATCTATCACCTATCTATATAGCTACATATCACTGGTTCCCTCATACTTAATATTGTATTTTAAAATATGAGTTTTAAGCAAAGAACTTTATAGACAATTAGAGACAAGGAAGTCAGAAAAACAATACAGAATAAAAATTTCTTATAAAATACCAACCAGAAACAACTGGAAGTACCATTCTAATTTTCTTTCTATAAATCAATAGATATATATTATTCCATTTTATTATTTTAATGAGCTTAGTAGATCACTTAAATATTCTATCTTTCTATTGGAAGCCTATTTCATCAGATGGCATTTTCACAAAATTTTCTTCTAGCATTAATTTGAAAGTTTTTTTTTCTAATTTAGCTACTATAAATCATACTTTAATAGCTAGTTTTGTGCTGTGTTCTTAAATCATGTATTTTTTTTTTTACTTTGGGAAAAGTCTATGGTGTATGTATACTGCTAAGTTAAACATATGACATACGTATTTGATACACTGTAAACTTCTTTCTTTCTTTTCTTTCTTTCTTTCTTTCTTCCTTCCTTCCTTCCTTTCTTCCTCCCTCACTCCTTTTCTCCCTCCCCCCTTCTCTCTTTCTCTCTTCATCTCTTTCTTTCTTTTTTGGTTTTTGAGACAGGGTTTCTTTGTGTGTATTCCTGGCTGTCCTGGAACTTGCTCTATAGACCAGGCTGGCCTCAGACTCACCAAGATCCACTTGCTTCTGCTTCCCAATGACTGGGATTAAAGGCATGCACCATCACCACTCAGTGTAAAGTTGCTTTGTTAAAAGAAATTACTTACCTTACAATCTGACCTGTAGTGTTTGAAATAATCAATTTTAATGTAATAGCATTAACAGTGGTCTTTAGAGTTTGTTATGATTATTTTATATGTAACAGCCACATTCTTTTTAATATAAAATTCTACACTTAAAATGACAGTCACCTTTCACCTTGCTATGTAGTCTGGGCCATTTTCATGCGCCATAAAGTCACTCTATTGAATCAATTAAGTATTTAACTATTATTTTGACTCAGTGTTGTTAGGAAAAAAAATGGTTTGGGATGTGGCTAACTGTCCCAACACGGTCCATGAAAGAAGCTGTGTGAGATTTCTGAGACCTTGTGAGAAAAGTCCAAGAAGAGCCTGGTAACTTCTGTTTATCCGTACCATGGGTTGTTCCTAGACCGTGCTTCCGTGCTCCTCCCAGGTGTAGTGAGCAGGAGTGCTTCAGTTACATATCATCTTTTCTCATGCATGCTTTGTCCTCACGACTGCATGCAGCCTGAACTTGTGTGAACCTTGCTCATGTGATCTTGAATCCCAAGAATATGAACTGTCTGATGCTCCAAATAAAGTTGGGTATTGCATGAGGATTTAGTCTGCCTCATTTTTAGGATTCTCTCTCCCAGATTAACACAGCCAATCTGAATGTCACACCACACTCAATAATTTACACACTGTCCATCTGTGCTTCTGCAGAGCAGCACTGTCTCAAAAAACCAAAAGGGAATAAAGAGAAAGAGAGAGAGAGAGAGAGAGAGAGAGAGAGAGAGAGAGAGAGAAAACCAGAGGATGTCAGATCACAATCAAGGACGGTAGTGAAGATCTAAGGGGAATTTAGCTGGTTTTGTATGCAGCTTTAAATGAGCAGCTGTGTACGTACTAAATATTCAAATACAACTGTCGTAAAATATAAACTGTAGGACAAAAATAGACAATAGAGATGATAACCTCAGTGAACCAAAGGAAGAAGGTGTTCCAAAGTGTGACCCCAAAAAAGAAAACCTAGAACCAAACAGTAAAATTTAATTTATTTTCGTTAGTATGTATGTTAATAGTAAAGGGACTGAACTGACTAAAATATTAACCACACTAAAAAGCTAAATCAGAACTTATTTTAGTGTTGTATCACACACTAAAATTCAAGACTAAAAAAATTTAAAAAGTATGAAAAAACACATATGAGACAAATACAAAAAGAAAGTGACAATAAGGGATGGCGAGATGGCTCAATGGTTAAGAGCAATGACTGTTCTTCCAGAGGTCCTGAGTTCCATTCCCAGCAAGCACATGGTGGCTCACAGCCATCTATAATGAGACCTGGCGCCCCCTTCTGGCATGCGAGCACACATGGAAGGAATGCTGTACACATAATAAATGAATGAATGAATGAATGAATAAATAAATGGGCTTTAAAAAAATAAAGTGACAATAATAGTCAAAATATATTTCACAAAATCAACACTCCTTATGATACGGATCACCAAGTAATAATGTTCACAGGAAGACTGAAGAATTTCAAGCTTGACTACATCTAATAAAATAACTTGAAAATATGCAAAGCAAAATGAACAGAAATGAAAGAAAGTAGAAACAGTAGGTTTTCACATGCCATGGTCATAACTCCGCAGATCTAACAGGCAGAATTTGGTAAGGGTCAGAAGACATGAACCACTGCTTGCACTAAAGTCTCAAGAATTTCAATGATTAAAATTTCTAGAGAGGAATCTTAATATTTCCTACATAGAAGATTTATAATATGTTGTAAAAACAAATTTAGGAGGGTATATTGTCTCAAACCCCTCATTAAGGAAGAATATATGATCCATTACGAATTAGGAGGGTATGGAGGAAAATTCCTCAAAATCAAGGAAGGAAAGAAATTAAGGGAAAGAAAACAATCCATGACAGGAAGTGAGCTTTCAGGGTGGCTGGGAAGAAAACCATGCTTGTTAAAACCAACAACTGTAAGAACTAGAGTTGCAAAGAGTAGCCTTTACCCCATGCGAATTTGAAAATGCAAACCTACAACCAAACAAACAATAGCGCATTAAACAGGATGCCCAGACATTTCTACACAGACTATATTGTCACAAATGCATGATATCACTCACGGAAGATGATTGGCGATAAGCTGCTGACCTATTGGAGAGCTCTTCACTAGAACCAGGGGACTAATAGACTAAAGAGATGGTGCACAGTGCTGGACTCTAGTTGGCAAATTCTGAGTAGGCTGCTACCTATGTTGGGTTGTACTCCTTAGGAGATGAATAGTGAGTGGCGGTGGTTCAGCAGCTTCCGTGCTGGAGACAGAAATGGCAGGTAAGGACGCAGCAAAAGTTAAAACCAATGCTGGTCCTGGGTTAGCAATATACATCTTGTTTCTGTCTGTGGCTGCCCTGATGTATCCCATATATACTAAAACACCCCTTTCTTGCCTCTCTTCCTCTGTGGATCCTTATTTGGTGCTTTAGAAAAATTCCAAAGTTGCTTAATATGATCAGAAAACAGAGGAACCTGATCATGTGACCTCAGCAACTGTTTTTCAAGATGCAATCTGTCTCCCTGCCTACTTGACAATAGGATTCCTCCCTCCGGCTATAGCCTGTGCTTCTGTCAGTCTTCCATTAGGCCTACAATGGTTCCAAGCAACATAGTGAAAAGGCACTACAAGATTCCAGAAAATGATTCCGGCTGGAAGGTTGTTTATGGAATACTCCACCCACTATGGAGCTCAACATTTACCTGAGCACTCCAGTGCTTCTGAAACAAGACCAGCAGAAGCCTCATTCAGGTTGATTCTCCTTGATGAAAAAACATCCAAAATCCAAAACTTTTCATCATTCCTGCTCAGTCACAGTTGGGGTATCCAAGCAGTAAAATTTATACAAACATTTCCAAATTCAAAACCATTTGGAACCAGAAACACTTGTTGTCCCAATTGTTTTATATAAGGGGTAGTAAACTTACATAGGATATACAAAAACGTCACGACATGATACTTCAGCAGTATCTGATTATGAACAAATCATTCACATAGTTTTATTTGCTCTATTTAGGAACCAAGGGAGGTAGGTAGCATTAGTGTTCTTAGTCACAGGTAACTTATTTTTCCTTTGTGTTATGAGTGCATATTTACCCTCCATCATGTTGAACTAAGTTGGATAGGTAAAAATAATATTGAGAATGTATGACCAAAGCAGATTTAGGGATGTTCTATATTTTATCAAAAATTTAAAGATATCACATGATTCATATCTGAAAGGCATTCACTCATATTACCCTTCAGCTCAGTATATTTAACACACTGGCAGAAATCAATCAAATGAGCCATATTTCAGGGGCAACCGCACTGATGGTAGTTTAATTGGCTTCACACTTCCTGGAAATGAACCTCTGCACTTAAAATTTTGGTGATATTTACATCTGAATCTCATGTAGACTTGGCTGGCATCAAGCTAGTCATATAAGATAAGATGATCTTGAATTTCTGGTCCTCCTGTCTCCTCCTCTAACATGCTGGGATTACAGTATTAAATATCATTTCTTTAAGCTGTACACCTAAACCTAGATTAAGAGGTAGTAATGAAATCCCTTAAGACCCTCCTTGATTCATTATCTGTTTTACTAAAATATGTATTCCTATCTCTAAAATAAGAGTGGAGAGGTATAAACAAGGGGAATGTTAAATCCACACAGATAGACGTGTCAAACTATGATGATCTGACAGGTGCCCAGTAAGGTTTTCTCCCATCCTGTGCTATGATCTGGAAGCCACAGGAAAAGGAGGGTGATTTTTATCTTTTATTTATTTATTTTTATTTTTGTTTTACGACAGTGATTTTTATACATGCGACAGTCACACTGTACACTTTTACCTCCTACTTGCAGGCCAGTACATCAGAACTCTCCTTTGATAATCACGTAGCAGATCCCAGGTGGCTTTACCAAAGGGAGAAGAATGGGGGACTATATTGTAGGTCTTACATTAAACTGGGACATAAAAGCCATTTTACGTTGCGGCTTTCATTTCTCCACCCGTGATGTGCCTTACAAAATCAAGCCCTGTAAGCACACGTATCAGCCTCGAACTTTGCCCTTAGGATGCATTGTTTCTCGCGTCTCTTTTCACCTAGCTGCCAGCCCTCTGTGGAACCGTCATTGTGAGAGGCTGTGTTATTCATGGGGGTGTGTGGTTATCTTCGTGCGGGAGTGGGTCCCTTTCTGTCCTTGACTCACTTTTTCTTTCTTCTTTTCTTCTTTCTGTTTTCCCCTGTGTTGGTACCAGCCAAGTCTTTTCTGTTTACCTCTATTCTTTGATTTCAGAGAGCTATTCAGAGAAGATGCAGCACACTGAATGCGCACACCCAGTAGCTCAGAGCTGCTTGATGGGATGTGCTCCCTGAAAAACCTCACTCCAGACGCTGCTGCCTGTCGCTGCCGTCCTTCACTTCACCTAACAACAAAAGGCGAGCCTTCTTCCCTTTCAAATTTTTTGTCAGAGGTGGTTTTCAGGCAACGAACAAAACGACTCTCTGTGGATCTTGACAGATGCAAAAAGAATCAGAAAAATGAATGGTGGTAGATTGCAGAAAAGTAGGGGACACTGACATTGCTCTTCACAAAAAGTCTATGAAGGCAAACATCAGATATGGGAGACATGCATCACGTTGGCACATTGTCAAGAAGGAAATGGTTAAACTAGAATACTCTATTAGCAAAGATGTTAGTAGTATAAGCACACACACACTGCAATATTTCTGCTTAGCAGAAGGTAGAACGGCTGGACTACAGGCTTTCTGCATTTTCTCCTTCCTCATGGCTTACATCTTCCTTGGCTGGGAGGTGGGTATTAGGGATGCACACCGTGTAATGAATTCCTGTCACTTTAAAAGTTAGCCACGCCCACTCCTCCTCTGCATGCAAGCCTGGAGTTCCCGGTTCCATTCTAGCTGTCTGTCCCCATTGCTCTCAGGAGAGGCAGACGGTCTTCTCCCGTTCCCTCCTTCCCTCTCTCCCTCCCTTTCCTTCTTTCCTTTCCTCCTTCTCTCTCCTCTTCTGCTCCTTTCCCTCCATAATCCATCTAATAAATGCTTAACTTTAATATCCATCTGGTTTCATGTTCCCACCTCCCTGCTGCCTCCGCTGCAGCCACCATTTGCCGCCATGCGGTCTCCCACCCAAGCTGCTGGAGACCCGCGTGTGGTCGCATGCCATCCACGGGGACCTATAGCAGCTGCCGGGAGCCCCCTATTATTATTATTTTTTTAATTTTTATTGTTAAAAGAAAAGTTTACATTTACTCCCCTTGTTCCCGGCCCTCCCCCCCCATCTCAGTCAACTAGCTTAATTCTTATGCAATCAATAAAATGGCCAAGTCATGAGAAGAAAGTAGCTAACTACATTTATCTAATCTTCAACCCAATCGAAGATCTGAGAAGGGAAATAACATTACCTGAGTAATTAGGAAGTGCAATCAAATAACTTCCAAAATATGTAACAAGTCACAGAGACAGCTGGCTACCTGGGCAATCACCCAAAGTCACATTTGCAGTGTTGAAGCAACCAACTTTGGCTAAGGCCTAGAATAACTGACAGATTATTTTTAAAGGCAAGAAAATTTTCAAAACCATCTTACCCTGTCTTGGCAGGATTTGACAGTTCTACTTATCCATTTCCAGCTTTTATGTATTTTGTCAGTAGTTGAGGTATGGGCAGTTCCTTGCCCAGAGGCCGGTTTTGCCAAGAAGAAGACAAGCTCCAATTGGAGTGTCTTTGGCGCTCAACAGTCTCTCGGGAATAGATCGGTGTAGCCAGGAGCGTTTGTGTCTCTTTACCACAGAATTCTAGGTTAGATTAAATGCCATTTTCTACAGCTCTTTGAAGAGGTTGAAGACTATTTATACAGAATATAATCTCTATGTATCTAAAGAACCTGATTAGTCTAGCTATAAATATGACAAACATAGATGACTATTGATCTACAATTCTTAATATCTATATGACTTAAAGACTAAGTGAATAAACAACTGTGTAATAAATGAGGACAATGACCCTCCAAATGTAAACAATTTACAGGTATACATTGCAATATGGTATCAATACATAAACAATATATAAGTATCTTAATCAGTGGTAGAAATGTACACTGTAAAATGGTAAATATATATCAATATATATATAACAATACATCAAGAATGTTTTAAACAGAGGTAGAAGCATATGCATGCATACAATATTCGATATAATTTAACTTTGTATCCATATACAAAAATCTATGCCAATATAATTATCTATAAAAAATAGCTCACAAATACCAATCTATTAATCCCATCAATTCCCCCCCCTTTTTTTTAAAGGGTCCCTGAGCTTATAAAATTCCTCCCCCAACCCTCAATTGTATACTAATTATTATCAACCCTTAAATGATGTCCCTAAATCCAAGTGCTAACTGTACTGGGAGAGGGGAAGTCGTCCTCTAGAATTACTTCCAGCTGTCATGGGGACCCCCTATTATTAATTAAAACTACAACACACGGAAAAATAGCAGTTGATACTGATAAAGAGTCCCTATATTCATCCAGTGTCTTGATATTACTGGTCCCTCCTTTCATACCTAAGAACTCCAGAATTCCAGGAGGTTAAGTAGTTTTCAAACCTAGTTGAGTCTGCAAATTTCAGAGCCAGGATTGCAGTAGACACGTTTGGGCCCTTTGATTCTTTGATCACGGAGTTAGGACGTTCCCGAATGGCAGTTCTTGGACTGCAAACATCACAGGAAATGCCACAACTCTTAGCGTATTTTCGATGACATCTGTCCTAAGCTGAAGTATGAATTTCCTTCAAACTCTACTTTTTTCCTTTATCCTTTTTAAGTTGCATCCTCCCACATGTTGAATCAGAGACCAACATACTGTGTATATTTTTTTAAAAGTGGATTTAATGGGAAAATGATGTAAACTATGTAGGGGCATTTAAACACACTTCCAAGCCACTTGTCTCCTAGGCTGTTGCAATGCCTCCTGGGTCCTGGGCTTTCAATGACAGACATCTCAGTGTGGGGCAGCAATTACAGGTGCAGAGAGAAGGGGAAAGACTTCCTTGAAACAAACCCAGTGACAAAGTCACAGGACCTTAGAAGACCACATCCCCTTGAGGGTGTGTGCTACTGTTCTCTTACATGCCTCTCTCTCCTCTCCTGACAACTCACACACCCCACCCCACCCCCGCTTAAATATATACTAAATCTGTTTCTTAATAAATGCCAACTTGGCTACATAAAATTACATTATCATTATGAAGAAAACAATATTTTGCTGACTAAAGGTTAACTATAGCAACCTAGGATGCAAATCAGGTCTCCTCTCAGGCAGTGGCAAGCACTCCTGGTTTGCTTCTGGAGCTTGACACTAAAATATGTCTCAGACACACAAAATTTGGGGGCTCATTAGTTGTATTTCTTAGGCAGTGTTTGCAATTTAATTCTACCTTTTAGCACCAATAACTAAAGCAATCTGACCATGTAATTGTCACTGGGTTTGTTTCAAGAAAATCTTTCCCGCTCTCTGGTCATCTGCCCCACACTGGGATGTTTCCCATTCAAAGCCCAGGACCCAGGAGGCATTGCAACAGGTAGGAGATAAGTGGCTCCAGGTAAAGAGCTCTTGACACTTGCTGTCAAAGAACAGCCATCCGGGCAGGGCGGTGGTGGCGCTCACCTTTAATCCCAGCACTCGGGAGGCAGAGGCAGGGGATCTCTGTGAGATCGAGACCAGCCTGGTCTACAAGAGCTAGCTAGTTCCAGGACAGGCTCCAAAGCCACAGAGAAACCCTGTCTCGAAAAACAAAAACAAAAACAACCATCCGTGTCCCTGAACCAGCTCTCTAACCCCAAATGAACTGAACAGTGGGTTCGGTTTGGGGAAATGGGAGAACAGAAAACAACCACAAAAATTAACTACAAATGGCAATATTTCCTTACTGCTCAAGCAAGCATGGGCCCCATAAACAAGTAAAAACATCCCAAGACTAAGATAAACTTGATTTTCTTGTGGACTGTGGAACGGCAGCAGTAGCGATTTCAACAAAGTTTCACTGTATCCATTGTACCTTACAAGAGTTTTAGGACCAGAGAAAAGCAAAACATCCCATGAAAACTAACAGGCTATATGGGATAAGACTATACGTAAGTAAAATTTGTCAGACGGAATGTGGCAATGATGGGAAAAAATTGATAGCATGGCTCAGAAACTATTTTTAATTTAATAATAGAACGGAAATTACTAAGAGACTTGGGGTCATACATGGTTAAAAGTTAACCTTTAATTTTGAAGGTGACTGATGGATCACTAGTGGAAGGAAAACACAGAGATGTATCCATGAAGGCTAAGAGAGAAAAAAAAGGGCTGGAATTAGGACTGATAATTGCAAATTAAAAATGGAGAAACTTGTGCGGTAATATATGGACAAAATATTGACAGTGACAACAAATTGGGTCTAAGCGAGAAAATAAAAATGCTGTTAGATGTCGAGTCCATTAATAGAAGAGATATTGAGACAAACAATGAATTTATTCATGCACTGAATTTTTATTAAACATTTATTTGGTATCAGGAGTATTACTAGCTCCTATAGAAACTACAAAAGTTCGTCCAAAAGCTGGTTTGATGGAATCCTAGATTTAATTTAGATTTGGAAGGTTGACAGATGCTAAATGTCTGTAGAATCCTGTAGCTTTGTAGAGTGAATAGGTGGGGATTACCCAACATATAGAGAGGTCACAGTGGAAGCAGCAGAAGTGGGAAAGATGTGGGCTAAGGACAACCGCAGGAATCTTCAAACGAAGAGACCAGGCTTGGGAACTGCACTTAGCAATCTGGAGGACCAGGAACGATTAGCAAAAGGATGATTGAAATGAACAAATGAAGGCATGAATGAATGAATGAGTGAGTGGATGCCTGAAAGCACAAAGAACTGGAGAACCAAGGAAGGTGAAGCCAGAGAAGAAGAAGCAAACCAGGGCAATGGTGAGAGAGGCTTGATGAAATCCTAGAGTTCACTTTCCACATAGGAGGTTGGAGGTATTAGGAGAACATTCCAGGTGTCAACTGTTCGTAACAAAGAACCTCATAGCTG
Source organism: Dicrostonyx torquatus (assembly GCA_028555095.1). Taxonomy (NCBI): domain Eukaryota; kingdom Metazoa; phylum Chordata; class Mammalia; order Rodentia; family Cricetidae; genus Dicrostonyx; species Dicrostonyx torquatus. The sequence continues at coordinate 2,662,799 of JAQHUG010000266.1, read as the reverse complement.
ACCAAACAATACTTCAGAAAATGTAAGTCAGTTTTCACAAATACTAATGTAACAGTTTTTAAGTGATCTGCATTTATTAATACGCTTCGTTTCCAGCTATGATTTATGACTTTGCTTCTCTGAAGGTGAGAACTCTGGAAAACATGATGAAATTCACCCAAGTCACTTGGTTATTAATTATCTATTTGAACAAAATGTTCTGACTTTTGAATTCCTTGGCCATTAGGTCATGCTGTAAACAACCTGAAACTTAGCCAGGCTGGGTTTTTGCAAAGAAAAAAAAAAAAGGAAACTGCAGAGACACGAAATAAAAAATAATTAAGATCAGAAGGGTCAGATTGTATGGACCTCAGTTATAGGGCGGGGGGAGCCTTAACAAAGGTAATCTGTAGATAATTTTCGGAGGACAGAGTTATAAGTGAGTTTTCAAGCCCAGAGGTACGGAACTGTAGAGGGTTACACTAGGTGATTCTTTCTTCTATCTTAGTAAAAGAAGAGGTGACTTCAGTGGCTCAGAATCCTAATCCTCCTAGCTCCAGAAATGTATGCTATGGAAGGTGTTGGGCGGAATTTTAGCGTGAGTATGGTATCTGATTCTGCTTTAGCATTGGAAGTTTAGTCAGAACGGCTAAGAAAGGGTCCTTCGGCTTGCATCATCCTGCAGGAAATCCTCCCCACATGCACTACAATAGGAATCATCCGGACACTTGAGCTACACAGAACCGGGTGGCCCTGGAGAAGAAAAGGCAACTTGCACTCTCGTGGATGTGTTCTCTGTCTCCCTCTCTTTCAAGTGGTTTCGCCAGCAAAAAGAAACATAAAGTGCAGCTCACCTAAATCAACAGCATATTGATGTACATTTTTCCTTTGTGTGAATTCCTTTCCCTAAGAAGTACCTGCTATTTACAGTCTGTTACTAGGTGATAATGGCAAAGCACATTCTCCCCATCTTCCAGGCAGCCCTATACATTTCACCGAGGATTTGCAAGTCAAAATACCTGTTGCCGTGCACGTGAGAGGCACAGAATGCAAAGCTGTAATGGAGCAGGGTGGGGTCAATGACAGCACCGTTTTCTGAATGTTCCATCAGTTCTGTAAGGTAGCAGAGATGCCTGTGACAGCCTCTCACACCATAGCGGGCACAGTATTCATCTAACACAAAGACTTGGCCAGGGCTAAACCACCCCTGCAAGAGAAAAGAAAAAGACACGTGTTTTCCCCCCATGACTGGCTTTTCTGTATGCACATGTAGGCATTGTAAGCAGCAGAATGTCTCTTAGCGTTTGCTTTGCTAATCATCAGTTTTGGAAGTGACTGGAGGCACTGGCGATCTAATATCTCTGTGACAATGTGTGGCACACTGCCCTTCTCTACTGCTTTTCAAAAGTAGTCAAATTCTATTCAGAGGATTTGTTTACATTCGTCAGTCACAACGAGTGATGTTCCCTAAACTCTGATTTCTTTATGAGTCAGTTAAAAAGAGAATAAGGTGGTGGTGGTGGGGATGAGGAGGAAAGGGAGGGAAGTGGGGAAAAAATGTATTGCTCAATTAAAAATAATAATACACATACATATATGTATATATAAAGAGAATAACAAGGTAGACACTAGCACCAAAACTGACCATTCACTGGAAGCATTTTATAACAGGAACTAGAAAGAAAATTTCAGGAAATCCACCAGTGACACACATTCACATGCTTATGCCTAGAGTATTTTTCTCAGTCTGTCCTTCTGTGATCATAAGAGTTAAGGTTTTCCAGTAGTGGTTTCTTGGTCTTCTGAAGTAAGTTGCTCGTTGTGAGAGTAGGGCAGAAAGCAAGCAGCCAGTTTGGTTAATGCTGGAGGGTAGGACTGGGTAGAGCAGATTCATACAACACCATAACAAACTCATTTACAGGAATTAGATTAAATGATATAGAGAAGAAAGGAGCTTTTAAAGGAAACAGAGTAACTATTAAGGAAGAGGGGACAGGGGTATTATAGAAAAATGTATTAACAAAGGTAAAGTAAGGGATATCAACCCAACCCCACGTGGAGGCAGGAAAATCACAGTGGACCAGTCCCACACAGTCACTGGGTTTCTAATATTTAGAACTGTCTGATGTAAGAAACTTACATCAGAAATGGGAATACCATTGTCCAAGACCACAGAGAAAATCACTTAGTGAGTCTTGATTGACAACTAGGCCCATTCTATCCCAAGCACTGTTCCTAATCACAACATATTTCCGTTTCAGTGTATACAAGACACAGGGTAGCATTTTTCCCAGACTGTTTTCGTCCTTCCTTCCCTCTCCCTCCCGAACTCCCATCATCCTTTACTCCCTCCCTCCATTCCTCTGTTCCTCCCTCCCTCTTGACCTGACTTCCCTCCTTTAGTTTTTAAGACCAAGCCTCATTATATAGCCCTGGCTGACCTGAAACTCTTTGTATAGACAAGGATGGTCTTGGATAGACAAGGATGGTCTTGAACTCATAGAGACCTGACAAATCTGCCTGCCTCTGCTTTTCAAGTGCTGCAATTAAAGATTATTGCCACCAATCCCAGCTCTATTCTTAGACTCATGGACAAATTAATGAATTGCCAGTGTAGGTATAGCTGTTGATTTGTTTCTTCGTGTCTACTGGATATCTCCAAAGACTTGAGAACAAATGTCTGAGTTAGGACTTCAAAGAGAATATAATTTATTCTACGAAGTTATTAGGCTCAGTATCCATGAGAGTCAATTAGTGATAGAAAATGCCATTTCCAATAATAAATTGTAGGTTGGCTATAACTTTAATCCCCAGACTCTGTGGTATCAGGGAAACTATAAATTATAACATCAAAATTTATGTTCAGCACAAACCAGGTAGCAGTTAGCTATTTAAATCATCTCTCTGTCTCTAGCCCTCTGTCCCTTTGCCCCTCAATGCCTCTGCCTCTCTCACAATTCAAATTATCTTTGGAGGGCTAGATGAAATTAAAGCTGCCCTGTTTTGTATATCCCATCATATTGTTACTTTTTCCTGTTTCTTCCTCTGTCACTTATGTTATCCTAGGAATCAAAGAGACAAGAGCAAGATATCAATATCTTCTGAATAGAACATAAACTTTAAAGTGTCTGTGCAGGTATTGGTGACTCCTATGACAGAGGCTTCCCATCTATCTTTATTTAAAGCATTCTCCTTTCCAGTCAGCATTGTCTGGGGCCACTGCAGTTCCGCGTCTATTCCAGGCTATTCTCCCGTCTATTGAGTGGCACAGCAGTGGTCTTCAAGTGTATAATTTTCAAATTGAGAAGCAATCGATTGGAATTCTTTATTCCCTAACCCCAACTACACTGATTAAGTGAGTCAGGAATAAAATGTTGCTTTACAGCAACTATTTCTCACTTCTGAAAATCTTTCATTCTAAGCTAAGGGTGACCAGATAGACGGATTTGTACCCACCAAACAGGAATAGGAATCATTCAGCCTGTGATCCAAAGTCTGTCTCTGGAGAATTCTGAAGAGGAAGGCATGGTCAAGTTTGCAAGGACTAGCAGAAATAAACTCATCCATCCCATGTTTCTGAAAACGGTCTGCATCTGTGAATTCAAAAGGTCACTTACAGTACATTCATGTTTCTGATTTAATAATTAACAATATAGTTTATGAGGAACACAAAATTTAGGCCTCATGATAATAGAGGACTACCCTTTTGCCCTCAACTCACTGTTTATGATGCAAAGAATACATCATATTAACATGAATTGCAAAGTCTGAGGCCCCCCAAATGACATGAGGAAAATCCACAAACCATTTAGAATGAGCACATTCAAAGTAAAAACTTTTCAACTGCATGTATTTATTTTGTGTGCGAGTGTATGCATGTCATGGCACATATAAGGATGTCAGAGAACAACTTGCAAAAAAAAAAAAAGTTGGTTCTTTTGGTTCTGCTACCATGTGGGTTTCCACAGTCAAATCCAGGTCTTCAAGCTTGGTTGCAAATGACTTTATCTGTTGAGCCATCTCATGGATTCAGAATCCAACTTTTATTCAAAGTGGATTCTTTGTTACTGAAATAACACTTGTTATTTCCCAATTTTAAAGAAAGTTGGGCTAGACATGGTGGTGCACACCATTATAGTTCTTGGGAACAGAGGCTGGTGGGTCTCTGTGAGTTTGAGGCCAGCCTGATCTACACAGACAAGCCCAGGCCAGGCTTGGCTATATGGTAAGATGATGTCCAAAAATAGGGTCAAGGATTGAAAGATTGTTGTATTTTATGAATATCTGTGCAAAAAGAAGTAACCGGAAGACAACCCAGGTCTATTCATAAAGGAAATGGCAATGATGGCCAGAAGCCTGCTTTCCAAATGGCAAACTAGGGCAGAGATAAGCACACAGCCTTCTGCTGGATCACTTCCAGTCTGCTCTTTGTATGGAGCTTTTAATGGGACCAACTTCAATGCAGAAATGGCATTGAACGCTCTCAGGCTTCAAGTTTAAGAGACATGAAAAAGGGAGCATCGTGTCTGTGCAGACATGCAGACAATGCACCCCGTCCCAAATGGCACTTCAATCAAAGTTCAAACTTATTGTCCTTTACAGATTGCATCTTTCAATGCCTGTGGACCCTGCGGGTTTATCAAAAGGCACGCTTTTGTGATTGCTTTCATTAATGGTATGTTTTGTCAAAGTCTTCAATGTGATTTACTAAATATAGACAGAAAAAGCCCCACGCATCCCAAAAGGAGTGCTGGGGTGTTCCTACATTAGCGCTGCACTAGGCAGTCAGTGACCGGAGTGGACTCTTTCACAACTGTAAACATGATGCCCATTGTTCCTTCAAATTTACACATAAATCCCTTTCTGGTCATCACAAGAAAAGAGTCCTAAATGCAAGCTAAGTGTCGTTTCTAAAACCTATGTGGAACAACCCTAAATCTGCAAAGGAAAAGAGACAAAAGTTTATTGATCAAGCCCAACTATAGAGTCAGGCTCATAATAAAACTCAATATTGATCTGTGGACATGATGCTAACATAATCAGTCACATTTAGATATTTAGTCCAGATCATATTGATCCATGTCAAGTTGAACTTCCAGCCATATCTGCGGATGGAAGAACTGTATAATTCAAGCTGAAGGGTCTTGAGAATCACATTAAAAATAAAAGACAGTAAGATGGATGTAGACCTCACGTCCACATGAGAAACCAAGTGCAGCCACAAAGCGATGGAAACCAAAGCGCTGGTGACACAAGGTACGGCATGGTCCTTTCTAAATAAAACACTATTTGTGTTCTGTTACATTTAATGACCACCCAAATGATGAGCTAGTTCATACGCTAAATAGTATTACATGGACGAACACTAAACTTTTCCCCCTGGGTTGACAAGAAAGACAGTTCAGCTTCTTTTACATCCTGTCCAAAGTCTTGTAAAAGCTGAATATCTTACAGTATGAAACAGCATCAAATGAGTAGGAGGCAGAACACCAAGGCAAAACACATGCATCTTCCAGTGGAAGGAACTGATCTATTTTAGCATCTTCATTTCCCTAAGCAAAAAATTTGCTTAGTGTCACCTTTATGAGATGATTATTTCTATAAAATAACTGATGATTTTATTCATTATTTCTTTCAGCGGAGGTCAGAAGAAGCAGTTAAAAATAACGACCATTAATGGTTCATCTGTGGAGAACGGGATATATAATAAATTTCAGAAGAAAAACTCTCATAATCCTGATTTTATTATAAAGGTTTAAAGAATCATTTTTAAAAGCAACAGGAAAATAGTCTTAAAATGTATATTTCTGAAAACAAGTCTATAGTTAATTTTTACAATTAAACATTTTTGCACTAATAAAACAGTATTTTATGAGATACAGTTTCAAATAATTTTACTAGTGTGACAAAGCACAAATGAATAAAAAATATTTTTGACAATTAGATAAATGACAGCACTATACTCACAAATATTAAGTCACAAATGAATATTCTCCTACAACTTAGAAAATGCAGACAAACCAACTCACTAAAATTTTAAGGTAAAAAACAAAACGAGAGCCAGGAAATGGTGGCACACACCTTTAATCACAGCACTCCAGAGGCAGAGGCAGGTGAATCTCTGAGTTAAGGCCAGAGTGACCTACAGAGTGACTTACAGGACAGCCAGGTCTACCTAGAGAATCTCTGTCTCAAAGAAAATAAAAAGAAAGAAAGAGAAAAAGAAAAACAAGGGCTTGTAAGCCGGTTCAGTGGGTGAAGGAACTTGCTAACAAGCTTGTTGACTTGAGTTGGATACTTACTGCATAATAGAAGGAGAGAGTGAACTGCCTCAAGTTGTTCTCTGAATACCATACATTTGCTAAGGTACATGCTTGCTACCCAACAAATGAGAATTAAACAACATGATGATGATGATGATGATGATGATGATGATGATGATGATGATAAAACCAACAGCAACCTATAGTCCCCTCAGGGAGGGCTACAGCTTTGTCAAACACATTCTGTAAAGACCCAGCATCTCTGCTTCTCCTGTGTCTGAGAAGCAGAATGTAAAACACTGTATGAAAAGATATGTCACCATTAGCTTCTATGAATGCAAGAAGATTTAAAAAGAAACTTCAATGAAATTTGGACCTCCTTCTGTGACAAATGTTTTTACTTTTAGCTTTTTCTTTTCCATTCAGTTTTTATGTTTTTCAAAACTAAAGTTGGTTTAGTTGTCTGGCCTTTATTTTAAACAAAGAATGGCAATGTATATGAGTGCTTATGACACATTATGAAAGATGGTATCAGCATAGAAACAGGGAGTTAAGACAGAGATGCATGCTCGTTATTGTTAACAGAAATTTCATTTTATATATTAGGATATAGTGTCATAGAATATACAAAGAGTAGAAGAGAGAATAAAGTGAAGCAGATTGACAGGTCACATGGCACAGGTAGTGATTGTGATAAGATCAGCTACAATCTTCTTATTTAACAAAACCAGTTAATGCGCTGGAGTCTTAATTATACTTTTCATAAAACCTACATCTTACAAAGCTGTTACTGTGTACCTTTTGTGTATGTCTACATTTCTTCATTCACATTTTTGTCTCATAAACTAAGACAAAAATTAGCTATAATATTGTCTAACTTTTCATTTTTAGAACATATTTTCATATAGTTTTCCTTTGGCATAACTTATCTACATTTTCTTAAAAGACAGAGTTGTGACATCTGAATCAGTTAGAAAATGTGTTTCCAATCACCTGTATAGTGGGTATCTGTTGTTTAAAATTGAGTTTTATCAAATTACCTTCAATTAATGTTTACTGTAAGAAAAATTATCCATTTTTTTAAAAAAATAAAAAGCTCTATTCAAATGTCCACTGCTATGATGCTAGCACACTTCAGGTTAGTTTGTCTTCTGAAACAGTGTAAGAAGATTATCAAAATAAGCCAGCAAGGAATGATCTTAAACGATGCCTGTGATAGTGCTATAAATTGTGATGATTAACCTATGGACTAACTACAGACGTGGGGCATGGTAATTGAGAGTGCTGGTGGAGTTTCTATGGTAACAGCTGGATATCTATGCTCTAATATCTTTAGGAGGTATTGTCACCAAGAGTGCTAACAGTAGATGGAATAAAATCTAAATTGGGCAATACTGCTGTTTGCTAGAAACTCAAGAAATGAAAGCGGTTTCAATCAAGTGGAATCTGAAAATTCGAATGTTTCATTGGGATGACAGCCGTGTGGACTCATTAGAAAAGAAGAGGAGGTCAACAGTTTCAATTTATACAGATACTACTGACTTGAAATTAACCAGCACAACAAACACAGAAGGACCACCAAAGACCTAGCTGACCTCTCTGCTGGGAGGGAGGATATTATATTGGGTGGGCACTGACTCTAACTAGCTTTATGTGCCAAAGGATCCATATCTCCAGAAGGGCATCAAAGTCAGAGTTCAGACTGTGCAGTGGAGAAATTACTTTGTGTCTGCACTACACAATAATGACTCTGCTGCTTTCGCTGCTCTTAGTGTGATGAGCTGTTGTGTACTTACAGCAGGAAGGGCATGAAGACAGAAGTGGGCAAGTGAACTGGGAAACTTGGAACAGCAGCTGGAAGTTACTGAGGAGTCTGGGACCAGGACTCAGTAGCAAATGACTCTGATGACAGCTAGCTAGGGATCACTAGCTGAGATCATTTTTCCTCTGTAAAACATAGAACCACCTGGTGCGGGAGAATTGTCTGTATTCTGTCAATCATGTTTTAAATAAACGCTGATTGGCCAGGCAGGAAGTATAGGCGGGAAAACCAGACAGGAAGTAGAGGAGGCACAAGGAGAACAGGGAAGAAGGAAGCTCTTCCCGCACTCCTGCCAGTCCACCAGGATGTGAGCTGCCCGACTGAGAAAGGGTACTGAGAACAATGGGTTAATATAAGTTACAAGAGCTAGTAAGAAGATTGAGTTAATGGACCAATCAATTTATAACCTAATGTAGACTCTCTGTGTGATTTTCTTTGGGGCTTGCCCGCTGTGGGGTGCTGGGCGGGACAGTAACCCCAACAAGCAGGCCCCTCATGTTACAACCACCTTAGATGAAACTGTTGAAATAAAATTCACTTTCTTATGCTTAAAGCTACCATATGCTTAAGGGATGGGGGCTTGCCCACAGCTCCATAGACCTTACACAAACCTGTCTGTAAATTTCTTGTAGTTAAAAGTTTACAGAAAGTTACCAGTGGCTTGCATGAGTTGGCACTGCCATGTTTTTGTTGTCACATTTGTGACCTTCAATAAGTTATGTATGTAACAGGATGTGTATGTAACAAAACATATACAATAGTATTATGATGTTTTAAATTTCTATGTAGTTAAGTCTGGTTAGTATGGTCTTAAATATGTAGGTTTTTGCTTAAGACTAGAGGAACAGTTAATACAAACATCATTTAGGAGTTAATTCATATCTCAATTATTGATCAAATAATTTATTAGCTTCTTTTTGTTATGTTAGTTAAAGTTGAAATGGTATTGCCTTGTTTTTTTGTAGTAATATAAAAGTTATTTTCACATAATGAAAGTTTTAATTAACCATGGAGACTGAGAATTATAAATTAGCAAAGAAAACAAGTATTGACCATTTACCAGAAATAATATGTTCAAGGTGAAATAAACTAATGCTTTACCTATGAAGTGAAAAGTAAACATGAAAATGAGGAAAGTAAGGTGTTGTTAACACAGCAACATACTAGCAACATGGAGAGCAAGTTCACAAAATTAAACGCAAGCTCTGCTCCCTGAAAACATATTAGACAAAAACAAAATGGATGGTAGTGTTTCTGGATCATGTTTACAAAAATTATTTGTAATTATGTAATAGATGTGCAAGTGTGATTATGTAATTGTGTTATTATGAGTCCAGAAGAGTCCCCTAGAGCTGCCGTTACAGGTAGTGAGCTGTCTGACATGGGTGCTGGGAACCAAATTCGGATCTTCTGCTGAAGAGTAAGCGCTCTCATCTCCTGAGCCATCGCTCCATCCCCGTGACTCACATTTGACACTTTATTATTGGAGAATAACTGTTTTGTCATGTGGCACTAAGATCAAAAATATATCATGCTACATATGTGATTGACAAAAAATGAAAAGCAAGATGGTTCTGGATTGAGACAGCAAACAAAGGGTAGGTTTAAAGACCTGTTCCTCTGTCCAAGGCAGCTTACTACATTTGAAATGGAAAGTTTATTAGCAGCACGTGTCTCCCATTCTGCTCACTCTGTCTGAAGGGTTTCTACACATGCTCAGATATAAAGAAAAGATCTATCTCTGGAGAAATCTATAAATATGTACTGTTGTTGACATCCTAAAAGATAAGGTGATCTTCTACTGAGTTAAATTTTATAAACATCATTTTCACTATCCTTAAATACTCATTATGCTTAGTTTGTTTTTTTTTTAAAACCTATTTTTAAAAAAAGAAATAAAGGAATATACAGTCTAGATAAAAATGAGAATATTAGAAGAAGAAAGTAACTGGTCCTTCAATTCATTAATTATGAATGTTTTAGGTGTGAGTATGCCTACCTTTTCTTATTACAAGTAGGTTCCTAACATAGTAGAGATGACACCATACATAATTTATAATGTTTTTGCTTCATATATCCTAGACATTTTTGGATGTTATTACAACATTATCTTTACATCTACACGAATAATAGGCATTAGATTGCTTCTACTTTTGTTGTGGTTAAATAATAAATGTGAGAGCTAATGCAAATTTTCTGAGTTTAGCTAGGAAGTTGGACAGTCTTCCAAGTTTTTATCAATACAACATTATACTTAAGCAGAAAGAAAGAAAAAAAGAAAAGAAGCTTACCTTTGTCAACCAAGGTCAGCAAAGAAATCAGAAGAGAAAATGAGAGAAGGAATTATATACAGTTATATAGTGGGTCACTTCAACTTTATGTTATCTAGTTTTATTGATGATTATTAAAGTGTTACAAGAGATGACCAGGAAGAAAGAGAAAGAACATTGTGGAATCATGGAAGGCAGTGAGAGATTGAGAGCAAACTGAAGAAGGTCAGAATTCTCATTCTGATGAAGTGGGAATGTACCCCTCTTCCTCCTCCTTCTTCCCTTAAAATTTGTATTTAATTGCTTATTTATTGAAAACAGATTAAACACAAGAGGTCTGCTCTGATTAAGGATACAGCGAGCAGCTTGCCAACAGAGGGAGACATCATTAGCAGTGTCAGCAGTCTGTTTTAAGTCAGAACAAGTACACCCAGTGCCACCCAGCCTGACTGGTACTGCCTTAACCATAAAGCGACACCAGACAGAAAAAAAAATGTCAGAAAATATCCTAGGGCAGTCTTTTCAACTCGTCAAATGCCTCCACGATTCCATGAACACTGATGCATACTGTCAACCAGTATAAAATCTGAGTCAAAATAGATGCAAAATTTATAAGGAAGATTATATAAATTTTAGGTACAGGATAAGCACTTAAAATATTATTTTAGGCAAAGATTTCTTTTTTTGATATTTCAACTGTAACGTCTTTTCCCCTTTTTATGTCTTAATTTCATTTTACATTCCATCCAAAGTCTTCCCCACCAGTGACAATTTCTTTTTTTTTAAATTTTTAAAATATTTATTTGTTTATTGTGTATACACTGTTATGCCTGCATGCCTGCAGGCCAGAAGAGGGCACCAGATCTCATTATGGATGGTTGTAAGCCACCATGTGGTTGCTGGGAATTGAACTCAGGACCTCTGGGAGAGCAGCCAGTACTCTTAACCTCTGAGCCATCTCTCCAGCCTGACAATTTCTTATTCATGACATTAATGATGCTGTAATGATTGATCTCAATTGTCAACTTGAGCTGAATAATCACCTGGGAGATGGGCCTCTGGGCATTTCTGTGGGAGTTATCCTAATTCAGTTAAGTGAGGTGAGAGGATCTGCCCATCACGGGTGGTACTATTCCCTAGGGTGCAATCCTGGATGATAGAAGGGGAAGAAATTGAGCTGAGCTCAGATGCTCATTGATTTCTTCTTCCTAACTCTGTGTGTCATGTGGCCATCTGCTTCCAGTTCCTGGTCTCTTAGCTTCCCCAGCATGATTGAGTGTATTTTGAACTGTGAGCCAAAAAAAAAAAAAAATTCTTTCTTCTTTCAGATGTATTTGTCTGGGTATTTCAGCACACCAACAGAAAGGTAACTAAGACAGGTATAACAATTTAAAGAAATGAGAAACCAAGCTTCTAATTCCAGCATTCTAGATGCTGATGCAGGAAGATTATAGACCATGAGTTCCATCATGAAACATTGTCTTAAAGACAAAAACCAACTAACAGTGAGAAAGAAAACAGACTTCATCAAAAATTGATGTACATTTCTTTTGAAAGGAACTGTTAGAATTTATGGAGAAACAAGCCACAGATGAGAAAATATCTGTCAAGTAACAAGTATCCTGAATATAGAAATATCTCTCAAATCTCAATAATAAGAAAGTAATTCAAACTAAAAATTGTAGAGGTCAACTAACAAAGAAGATAAATGGACAGCAAATGACTAAAAAAGAATAGTGTCTCCAGAAACCACAGGTTATTAATGAAAACCAGGGTTGGGTTAACCACAAGATTTTGGCTAGAATCCTCTGAGGCCCCTAAAGCAATACACATTTACTATGTCTGAAGGTTGCTGCCCGGAACTAGATGGGCAGACTCTACTACTAAGGAGACCACATGTTTTGGTTGCAGCACATATAGAAATCTAGCTGGAACGAAGACAGAAGCTTTCTTCCTGCTACCAAGCTGCCATGATGCCCAAAGATACTATGCAGGCTGCCTGGGAGTAGGGCGGGGGCAGTGTTTTCAATAAGAGTCTCACTCAGTTTGTGGACCTTGTGTGCTCTGCTACTGACTAGCCAGACAGAAAGATGCCCTACACTGCAAAAGTGGCAAGCCAGCAAGGGGAGCAACCAACTTCGTTTTGATTGGATGGGAGGCATCCTCCACAGGAAAGAATTCACCTCTGATGCTGCGAGCCTGGTCAAAACCCATGGCTTAGGAGGTCAGAGGCCATAGTGAAGAAGCTGTCCTCATTTTTGTTAAACTGGACACGGCATACTTCTCAATAACTATGTTCATTGCATAAGCTTTGGTCAAAGAAGCTTCCTTTTACAGTGGGCAACAATCACTGCAGAGACTCAGGATGATAAAACACAGAGCCTAAGGGACTGCTGAATATTTTTCCTTAAAGAGAAGAACTACTTTACTCCTTCTAAAGTTCAAAGAACACCATAAAAGAGGGACTGAAAAGCATCTAAGAGTGAAAGCGAAGAGAATGAGGAAGAGAGCAAGATGGACTGCTGTGTACAGAGACACACAAGGCCCCATCTTCCTGAATACAGGCAGTTAATAGTTATGGAAGATGGAGATGTATTTTCTTCACTGTGTAATCACCAGTAAGAAACTCATACATGTTAACAGTCCCTCACCCAGGATCATTCCAGAAACCCTATAAACCTCAATGCATCACACACAAAAATAAACAGGAAAATTAAAAAATCCTGAATATAGAAAGGAGACTGGTTGGCAATAGAAGAGGCATTGATAGAAGTGGGAGGGGAGCAAGGGAGGACGATGAAAGGTGAAAACAATACAAATATATCACGTACATGTGGGGAAATGTTCTAATAAAACCCATTAGTATGTATAATTAAAAGTTATGCTACTTCAAAAGTAAAAAAAAAAGTTCATTTACGGGTAACAATACACTAGAAAAATAGGAAATACAGATACAATAACAATGTAAGCATGACATGTTTAGAAATTAGCCAGGCTAAGTGTAAAGGAGTGCTCTACAGATAAGAGGTTAGTGTTAAAAATGGTGTAGAGTTTTGAGTAAATGAATTTATTTCATAGGTGCAGCTGAAACAAGTTAGTATTAATCAGGTAATTTTGGATGCATTCTAGGTCTTTTTCTCTATGAGAGTAAACAGGAAAAATATAAAGTGAATATAGTGATATTTTATTTGTGTTTTAATAAATAAAGTTTACCTGAATATCAGAGTGCAAAGGTAGCCACACTAGACAGCCATAGAGGCCGGGCAGTGGTGGTGCATGCCTTTAATCCCGGCACTAGAGAGGAAGATAAGGCAGGAGGAGAGAGGAGCAGTGAAACCTGTGGTTTGGTAGAGAACTCGGCAGTCTACAGTCACTATGAGGACAGGATCGCCCTTTTGTTTGTCTGAGTCTTGGAAGAGGTAAGAACTCTCTAGTGGTTGGCTGCTTCGCTTGTCTGATCTTCAGTTTGAACCCCAATATCTATCTCTGAGTGTTTATTATTTGTGCTACAAGTGAACGTAACAGTAGGCAGATGCACTTCATCATCACAAAGTAAACAGCAAGAAGAATGGGATTAGGTTCACACATGGAAAGAGGAATGAGAATTTCAAACAGAGATGAACAAGAAACTAATACTACGATATTACTTGTGAGGCACTGACTGCTCACATATCAAACACAGATTTTCGAGAAGACAAGGAGGTTCACATTAAATACCGTGGAACAGTATCTCACGAGATAAAGGACAGAGTATGGTTTATGAGTGTGGACAAAAGAATCCAGTTCTAAGTACTGTTATGTCTATTTTTCTATGGAGAATCCAAGTCAGGAGAAACAAGAGTATAGATCATCCAGAGGGGGCAAAATTATTCAGGGACAATGTCTGATTAGAGCAAGAAAAATACACAGAGGAAGGAAAGCATTCTGGTGTGTGTGTATGTGTTGTGTGTGCGTGTCTGTGTGTGTGCACTTACACAAGTATGCATATTTGTGAGCTGACGATGCCTTACATCTGATGGCTCAATATGGTAACCCATGGCATCATTTCTAACCTGACATTTTCAGTAGAAAATATGCTATCGATGTGGCCAGGCTGACTGAAATGTTTAAGCAAGCCCCAGAATGAGCTCCCTGCACTCCACGTAGAGTGTAGAATAGTTAACTACTGTGGCAACAGCCTACTGAAATGTGAAGCGAGGCATTCAAAGGTGGCAAAGGAGTTGAGATGAAGGCACAAATCCCACCTTTAATTGTTTGTCCTCTTTAGAGCCTTTAAAGATGCTCAGATGTAATCTATTGAAGAGTGTCTAAGAAGGAGAGGGTAATTATTTGATGCACGAAAAGGAAAAGAAGAAAATAATGCATGTCAAGATGTTACTATCCCGCAAAAGAATCTTGACAATAAAAAGCCACAACTTGAGCTTAAAGATAGAGACAGAATGCTTTATCTGGAAGTTAAGGGAAGTTTTCTAAAGGAGTGTAACAAGATAAAGCATTGGGTGCTGTGATCACTGCCAGTGTGCTTGGAACTGCTCCTAATGCCGCTACACCGCACACATCAGCCAATCTGAATCAACAGGAAAGAAGCACTAGAGCTGAATGTTTCAAATCAGCATACAGAAATGCATAGAACATTAAAGCATTTGGAGATAAGAAAAGCTGTTTTTGTTTTGTTTTTTTTTACTATATGTTCCTCTGATCATTCTACAATACAGAAGGGACTAGTCCAATTATCCTTGCAGTTTTCAAAAACATGCACAAGTGTGATTCTTCTATATTCAGTGGAATTTCATCAAATTTGAATTCACAATATTTTCCTCTTAACAAGAAACCTAGGCTAAAGATACAAAAAACAAAATAAAATTTGTTTTTGGAATGTCTGCAGAATTTTTTTAAAAATGCTTTGAGATTATAATATAACAGAGAATATAATATAATTTCTCTCTTCACTTTATGTGCTCCTAAACCTCCCAAGTCTTCTTCAGATTCTTGGCCTCTTTCATTATTATTATTATTATTATTATTATTATTATTATTATTATTAGTAGTAGTAGTAGTAGTAGTAGTAGTAGTACTAGTAGTAATTGCTATTACATGCATTTATATATACATATATATTCCTAAATATAAGCTGTTCAGTCTATCAACACACAGGTATCACTCCAGATTTATGTAAAAAATTAGATAACTAATTCTGTCTAACAGAAAATACTTTTATTTAATTAGTTAATTAATAATACAAACTATAATACTGAACAAATTTCCCTCAGTTTCATATTTT
Source organism: Dicrostonyx torquatus (assembly GCA_028555095.1). Lineage (NCBI taxonomy): Eukaryota > Metazoa > Chordata > Mammalia > Rodentia > Cricetidae > Dicrostonyx > Dicrostonyx torquatus. Next base: position 2,647,184 of record JAQHUG010000266.1, on the reverse strand, counting down.
TATTAAGGTTATTACTTGATAATCAAATTAATTTTCATAAAAACTTACAAAGCTGAGCATCAGCATGGAGAGTTCCTCCTTTAGGATTTAGCTTCTGGCTTTGAACCACAGGAACTGGTTTATAAGACTGGCCCGTGGCCCTGTACATGGCTTGTACCCATAATATTCGGTCTTGTTCATCGTCACTGGCGAATATTACAGTATCCCCTTCTTTAACAGCGTTAAAGAACACCTGACCACCCTGAAGGCCTGTGGAAGAAGAGAGACACCATTAACATTTAAACGATTGGCGGATGTTATTTACTCAGCCTCATCCGTACGAGCGCAGTGATGTCAGTTGAGAATCATATCCCTGGTCCAACAATTTAAAGGGACACAGCAAAAACACATCCACATATAGATCAGGGAGACACTCAGCTCTGGACAAGAAGGCATTAGGCAGTATAACACACAACCCCATAGAAACGCAGAGTTAAATCCGGTATTCCATGCCAGAGAAGTAAATACTTTGTGTTGGCATGTTTACCATTCTACACGGAGGTGAAACATGAGTTCAGTAGATATAAAAACACAGGTAAGGCAGACGTGATACTTCAGTTTGGATTGTAGTTTAGCCTTTGGTATTTCTATTTGTAAGTAAGGAATTAGAGAATATGGCCACCAATTTCTATTTCACCTCGGTATGTTAATTTAAAAATGTATCTGAGTCTTACTACCTGTGTTTTTTAACATTGCTGATGAATTGCACTACCTCCCATATATCCAATTATTCGCTCATTTTCAAGCACCATGTGTTTAGTCTGCTAGCCATCATAGCTTGAGGAGCCCAAATACCTGGAATACTTGTTCTTAGAGTATTTGGAGTGTGGACTTGAGCTCGTTACAAGCAATGAGTTATGTGAAGAATGAGATCCCAGTAGTAACACCAATTTCACAAACATGTCTACCCAGAACATGAAAGTATTCTTATTATTCATGGATTTTAACTCCAACTTGTCAAATAAGGCCAGATGTAATTTTTTCTAGCTATGGTATCATATAAATATTTAAAAAATGTTTCAGACTTTGATTTTAAATTTATCATTAGGTCATGTACTTTAACATACACGGAGGGACAGAAATGTAAAAAAAAATGTTTTGTGGAGAAAATTAGAATATAACATGTATGTTGAAGTGGTGGTATCAACTTTAACTGGGAGGCAGAGGGCTGAAGATCATTGTGAATCTGAGCCAGTCTGTTCTACATAGTGAGTTTCAGGTTAGCCAGGGATATATAGACTCTGTCTCAAAATTTGTCTGTCTGTCTATACATTTGCATCTATCATTTATTGCCATTTTATTATCTCTGTAATTTTGATTACCAGTGATGTTTCTACATGTATCTCATCTAATTTTTCTATCAGCAAAATTTAAGCATTTTATTGCTGTACAAAAGTTATAGAGATGAAAATAGATCCACATGTATC
>JAQHUG010000266.1:2633384-2644232 GCA_028555095.1 Dicrostonyx torquatus | reverse complement strand
CAGGAACAGCTGACTTGAGCTAGTGAGAGCTCACTGACTCTGGACTGATAGCAGTGGAACCTGCATAGGACCAGATTAGGTCTACTGAATGTGGGGGACAATTGTGAGGCTTGGACAGTTGCCAGGACCACTGGCAGTGGGACCAGGATTTAACTCTAGTGCTTGAACTAGCATCTAGGAGCACTTTTTTTTTTTTTTTTGAGGGACTCCTTGCTCAGCCAAGATATGGGGGGAAAGCCTTGGTCTTGACTTAAAGTGAAGTGTCAGACTTTGTTGACTCCCTATAGGAAGCCTTACACTTTCCGAGGAGTGGATGGGGATGCGAGGTGGGGGGAAGTTGGAGGCAGTGGGAGGGGGATAAGCTATGTAAAATGATAAAAGACTATATTAAAAATTAATAACTAAAAAAGAAAAAAAATAATCAAAAAATTAAAGAGACACAGATGATGGTAAAAGAAATAATTTGAACCTTAAAGCCTTGTGCATTTGCATGAGCTTCAGATAAGCCTTCTGTTCATCAAGGGGCATTTTAAGTGGAGAGCAAATACAGATGATTACGAAGCTGCGGATATCCACACACGACTGAAAAAGTGGTTCATGCAGCCTTACCTGGGTGCGGGTCTGTGTAATCCACAGTGTAGCCTTCAAGTTGCATTAATTCCTGTGGCTCAGACTTCTTTTCTCTGTAACTGCACATAGCGAAGGTGTACTGGCTAACCTGCTCAGTGGAAACAGAAAGGTGGGGAGAGAGAAAACAAATTGTTTTCAGTTAAAAAAAATAATAATCAAATTTGACTTCCAGTTTTTCTTTACCCAGACTTCTCTCCAAGCAGAAACATGGCATTTGCTCATCATATGAGCTCGAACTGCCGGCTGACTTGAGTTTGACCCCTAAGACTCACACAGTAGTGGAGAGCAGACTCCAATAGGCTGTCCTTTATTTCTGTGCAGACTCAGTGACACCCATCCACATACATATGCAAATAAACAGATAAAGTAACGAAAAGGTTGTTTTCCTCTCCACTCACTATAGTTTCCCTGTGAGGGAGTGACAAGCATATCCTAGGTAGGATCCTGTGTGTCTTCTCCTAGATAATTTCTGGCAATATCAATTTTAGGTCTTATCATTATTCCAAACATTGACTTTGTCCCACTTTTGTTCTATTTCTCTTCCTTTCAATTTTATAAAAAGTATCCTGGAATTTACATTCTTTCCTATAAACCCTTTAACTAATTATGTATTTCATTTTTCTCCATCTGTCCATTTTGGGTTGTAATTGATTTCTTTTAGAGTCTAAATAATATAAATAGTCGCATTTGTGATCTTCATTGTAGTTTATTTTAATTTTTATTATAGGTTCCTTCCATTTACTGTTTAACCTCCCCTTCTGTAAGATTCATATATCAGGATCTGTATTTTTAAACTATTTAAGTTCTATCTTTGGAAAATGCCTGATTTAAATCCCTTGTTTGGTTTCCACAGTGTGATGTTCTGTTCTTACATTATGGGTTCTTTTATTAAGTTTGTGAGACTGTTTAGAAATAAAAACAGCTTAAATAAAACTGTTCTATAGTTTATGTATGTAATAGTTTAGTGGCTGAAGTCCTTAAGAATGAAAACAATCAGTTTAGTTTCATAATGTTAGATCATAAGTTATTATTCAATATAACTTTCTCTGTGGATAGTCTATGAGCCTAAGTAAATAACTGATACCTTCATGTTCTTTATTTTAGATGTCCCAGGGTTAAGGGCAGGCTAGAGTATTTTATATAATTTTTTAACTTTATTTTTAGTTATATGCCGCCCTTTCCTCCCTACCTCCCTCTCCCTGTGTGTGAGTGTGTGTGAGTTATATGTACATAACATGAACGCAGGTGCCTGTGGCAGCCAGGAGGTAAGGAGCTGTCCGTGGAGCTGGAGTTGTAGGAGACTGTGAGCTACCTGACTCAGGCACTGGGAGATGAGAACCTGGGCCCTCCGCAGTGCAATGTGAGCTTTTCAAACCCGAGCTAGCTCTTCACAGCCTCTGCATTTCTTACCTTTGGTATTTCATTTATATTTACTAAAGCAAAGATATTGAATGCAAGTTAATAAAAATTTTGAAGGCTGATTTTTCTACACATTCAAACACTAAGTACAAACTCAAGTTTATAAGGTTGGGGTAGATTTTTTTTTTTTTTGGTCCATCATTTCATTGGACTTTTTTCTAATTTACTTGTGATCTATCTTTTAAATTCTGTCTTTGGGTATATCTCAATTACGACTTCCTCTGATTGGACAATGAGTACCAAGCATACCAGCTTAATCCCACACTCCAGCTGCCACTGCTGTCACAGACCTAATTCATATGGAAGCTTAGATATTTTGTTCTTGATCTCTGGCCCCTTTTCTTGTAATTCAGCTTAGCATATAAGAAGATGTATAATATATACAATCCAGTACTTCCAGGCTTTGGACAAGAAAATATTTATCTCCTAGAACTGGAGACTGAACCCAGGGTCTTCAATATGTTAGGCACACATTCTGCCATCAGGTTCCATCCCTAACCCTTGTTTCTATGACAAAAGATCACAGCAAAGCTTGGTAGTGAATTTAATAATCTTCCTGCTTCAGCCTCCCCAGTTATTGAATAATAGGAATGTGCCACCCTGGTCATCTCAAAAAAGAACTGTTAGTATTACAACTAGATCATCTCCTTATCCAGGACTGTAATTACCCCCACCACATGGACTTGCTAATTAAGAGCTCTAACTTTTGTCTTTGAGATATGAATCTAAGAGACATCAAATGCCAACTTGACAATCCAGACATTAAAAACAACTACAGCGCTGGGTCCAGTACATAAAATAGAGTGAAATGTGTCCAACTTGTCTTAGGGGTAAGTTATTGTAATTAGATGTTAAGGGCTTTGGCAATCGATGCTTTAGCAATAAATTAGTAACAAAGCAAAAGATTATTTTTGAGCATATAATTAATAAGCCTTGCATCTCCATCTCTTATTTGGGAGACTTTAAAACCATAATAAAAGGACTTCCCTGGCACATCACTGCCGTAATAATTCAAAACCTGCTGAGAGAGAGATGAAGAACACAGGAGGGTCTGACTTCTCTACACAGCTGGCAAATACCTCCAGCAGTTATGAACAGAATATCACTGGGTGAAGTACTCCAGACACACTATTCACCCTGCCCACTTCAATCATTCCTTCACCCGAACTCCCATGTAGGAGAACATTACCTTTATCTTTAAAAAATCTATTTCTCAATCTAAACCCCTTACATTTTCCCCCAAGATCTTTAATACTGGGCCCCATTGCTTTTCTAACGGTATGACCTTGCCTTCTGTTTCCTTCTCAATGACACAACTTCTCCAGACTGTGCATAATCCAACTTCTGAAGTGTGCAGCTGAAATCTCTGCCCATGTCTACACGGAATGTGTTTAATTTAAATTAAAAAAATGTTCTATTCTACCATATTTGAAAGTGCAGTACTTCAGAGAGTATAAACTATAATTTTTATCTTGTTTTAAAAACAGTAGCACAAATAGTTCTTCCGACCATATGATATAAACTTCCTTCCTTGTCCTCTGTCTAACTTCCTCCATGCCCCCCTTAGTCCTTCTAAAATCCATAGTCTCTTATATTTATTTATTTATTTATTATGTATACAATAGTCTGTCTGCATGTATGTCTGCAGGCCAGAAGAGGGCACCAGACCTCATTACAGATGGTTGTGAACCATGTTGTTGCTGGGAATTGAACTCAGGACCTCTGGAAGAGCAGGCAATGCTCTTAACCACTGAGCCATCTTTTCAGCCCCCTAGCCTCTTATTCTTTATTATTATTGTTTCACAACCCCTCACAACATATAAAAACAACCTGCTAAGTTCACTTAGCATTATACATACATGTTTAGGGCTGACCTTTTGTGATTGGCTAGCTAACCAATCAGGGCTTGTTCCTGAAGAAGACTAACTCTCTCCCTCTTAGTAATCACTAATTGCTTTAGCTGTTCCTCTATGGGGAGAACCTTTGTGAGAATTCCCCTACCCACATTGCATGTCAATTGGTGTTTTCACTTTTTAGGTCTTGGTTAAGTAAGTTTCTCAGCTAAGCTGTACCATTTTCAAAAGCTACCACTGTGAAGATTTAGGAAACAATCTTAGAGATAGAATAAAACCCAAACTTGGAAAAGAGCTAGTTAGGGTGTGTTTACTCACACAACAACAAAAAAAATGTGTGTTTATGGTATTCATTTTATATCTATATGCGTATGTGTGCTTGATTGTTTGTTATATACACAACATATATGCAGTATCTGAAGAAGCCAGAAGAGGGCACTGGATTCCTTGAACTAGAATTATAGGTGGCTGTGAGCCAGAATATGTGATTGCTAGAAACAGAACCCCATTCCTCTGTAAGAGCAGCAACTGCTCTTGATTGTCAATCTTTCTCTTCAGCCCTTAAAAAGATACTTTTAACTTCTTAAAAACATATGTATTCCATGAGAAATGAACCATTTCTATAGAATTTACCATGTAGAGAAAAAGTTAAAACATTGGAAGGCAGTGTGAACTAAAAATAGTGTACAAAAGGATAGTATGTTTAATTATAAAGGACTATAATATATAGAAAAATATACCCTATTGAGTCTGACATATACATTTCTCTTGTAGTATAATTGGGGCTACTAGCATTACACATTTATCTTTATGGTTGTGCTATCTTAACATTCTACTGAGCCAAAAATCAGCAAAAATTGGTCCAATGAATAAAAGGTTATTTTAGCATTGAAGATTTAATGCATCTTGATGATGTAGTAAGGGTTTGGGGAGAATACATTTGCAACTCAGACATTAGAATATTCTGAGGATTTGTAGCTCACTAAATAAGGAAGAGTTGATCTGAGAGCTAGAATTTATTGAAAAAAATATATAATTATTTTCTAAAACAAGCTGTATACCTATAATTCGCACCCTTCTTAGGGTGTGGTAGGAGAATTATGAGTTCTAGGCCAACTTGAACCAAACAGTAAGACATTTGCCCAACAAAACATGACAAAACAAAAACAAAATTGGAATCTGCGTAACATAGTAGTTATAAGAAATGTTTGACGAAGTCATTATGTAAGACAGCCCTGAACTACTACCAAAGACAAACAAGAATACTGAAGAGAAAAGTGAATTAAGTAATAAGTCAAGGTTGCTGATCTCTTTATTATTCATTTCTTCTCAAGTATGATATCCAGAAGGCTAAGGTACAGGATTGCCTGAGTTACAGATTATGATCTAGTCTTAAAATCAAATAAAGCCAAACACCGCCACTACCATCACCAACAAATACGTCCCCCACCCCATGAAAAAGACAATGAATAAACTTTGGGTAGTGAATTCTTCAGCAGAAAATAGAGAATAGTAATGAAAAGTAGAGGATTGGGTGCTATGAACACACAGGGATTGGGAGCTATAAACGCACATGGATTGGATGTTATGAATACACAGGGATTGGGTGCTATAAACACACAGGGATTGGATGCTATGAACACACAGGGATTGGATGTTATGAACACACGGGGATTGGGTGCTATGAACACACAGGGATTGGGTGCTATAAACACACAGGGATTGGATGCTATGAACACACAGGGATTGGGTGCTATGAACACACAGGGATTGGATGCTATGAACACACAGGGACTGGGTGTTATGAACACACAGGGATTGGGTGCTATGAACACATGGGGATTGGGTGTTATGAACACACAGGGATTGGATGCTATGAACACACAGGGATTGGATGCTATGAACACACAGGGATTGGATGTTATGAACACACAGGGACTGGGTGCTGTGAACACACAGGGATTGGGTGCTGTGAACACACAAGGATTGGGTGCTATGAACACACCAGGGATTGGGTGCTATGAACACACCAGGGATTGGGTGCTATGAACACACCAGGGATTGGGTGCTATGAACGCACCAGGGATTATTGACTTTCCTTCTGCCTCCTTACCCGTTACTTCTCTTTTCTCTCTTGGTCTTTCCCCCATTTCATGTGCTGATTCTGACCATATCATTCAAACAAGAGCATATGACTTTGGAGTTGAGGATGTTAACTGAAAGTCCTTACAAATGAATAGTAAATTGTTTACTATTTATGAAAAAGTGGTCATGCATCTAAATGCAGTTTTAAATACTATGTTGCTCTATTTCTAGTGAAATTATTCTGGGTAATTGTACTAAAAATTACAAGATATTATCTTATTACAAATTAAAACATTGTTCTTCCAAAGGATGTTTACAACTATTATTTATATGTTTACATTGTTATCTAAAGTATACAGACTTGATATACATAAACCACCAAAAGAGTGGAAATTTTGTCATTTAAGAACTAGATCTTAAAAACTGTCAGTAGGTTCTAAAGAAAAAAAAAACAGTGATGTTATTTATTCTTTATGTAAATTGGAAAATAGGCCCAGATCCTGTTGACATTTATGTTAAAAATTTTATTTCTAGCTGGATCCAAATAATAAATCACTCTTTAACAGCAGGCCATACAAAGTCTCAAGTACAAATCACAGGATCTTTAAACAAACTAAAGGGATAAAACACAAATTCCAGCTTAAGAGGAACGAGTCCATTTCTAGAACAGGGTCATAAAATGATGAAATATTAAAAGGCTTGCTTAATTTACATTTTACCTAAACATCTCAAAAACTTCCCAATAGATTCAAAATCCCCCCTAGTAACCGGGCCCAAAGGTACAAGGAAGAGTACAGATGGGAGAGTAACAGAATACCAACGGTAAACAGAGTTGTCACTAACAGTGAGGAAACCTGACCCACGGAACAACTGAGAGCCTGCAATTAGGCTTTGGGAAGATCCCGGCTCCAAGCAGTAATGAACCGACTAATAGTAGATGCTGAGTCACAGTTTACTTCTTCGGTTCAATAACGTGATGGACACTTCACAATCCATTTGATTACTCTAGAATTCCAAGAGTTCTGACTTTACCTGTTTATTTTTACAAGGTCATGCTACATCACATTCATAAGGCCGATTCAACAAGCCATCCAGTGTGCTTTCAGGTGGTAACAACTATGGAGCGACTGTTTACCAATGAGCACCCAGAACACATGGGACTCTGCTGAAAGGTCATCTACAGGAGCCAGAGGATGCCCCGCTCCATTCTCAGCCAGAAGCAACCCAACAGCATCTACTTGCTCTGCACTGGAGCAATGAGTCAGGGGATTATTTACACAGAAATATGGAAGTCTGACCTACTCTGGTCAAGTATTTGTTTTTCTCATAAGCGTCCTGGTGTATTACTGAACAAAGCTTACCTGATTTACAATATTAAAATAGAAACAAAATTCCCTGCAGCAATCATAAACATTTAACATTCTTTATTCAGTTCACTTGTAATAACTCCAAAAAGAATCGATTTGTTGGGAATTGGGGGAGATAGACAGACTTTAATCTGAGGACAGCATGAAGTCTTGTTTTAGCATCATTACTTTCGACAGGGCACTTTTAGCTGATGACTGTGGCCCCACATGGTATCCATATCTGGGATAGGAAACCTCCTATTTTGTTCTTAATTGCCAACCTGCTTGCCACCTGCCCATATGCACACATGTAGGTGCTAACGAAGAGATCTGAGAGACCACAACTTCCAGATTTATATGTGTATTGCTACTGTAGGGATTGTGTTAACGGCTGGCAGCTTAGCAACTGCCACCATCTCATTTCAGTTAAGATTAAGGCTTTTAACATCCTTAGCTGGATATGTTCTTGGCAGAGGACAAAGGTGCTCCAGGAGTTAAAAAAAAAAAAAAACAAACCAGAGCTTAATTTAATCAAGGAAAATGAATGAACACATCTTCAAGATGCTGACAGATTTGAGTTGAATATATATTATGATTATCTGTCTTGGCCAAATGGCACAGAGAGATCTAACAATCATGTGTAAATTCCTTAAAAAAAAGAAAAGGGCAGCCTTGTTACCCAAATGCTCAGTGTGATCTTCATATACTCATTTACTTAACAAATATTTAGTCTCTTTCTACCTATGTTTGATAGAGTGCTAAGTAGATACTGTAGAAAGGGTAAACATTAAAAAATTAAATGAATCCATAAAATATTTTAACTGGAGACAAATGTTCCAGAAAAATTAAAACGGAGTGCTGTGACAGAGAGGTAGAAAGAACAAGCCGTGGGGAAGAGAAAACAAGTTCAATGTGTTTTCAGGGAGGTAAAGGAGTGGTCAAATCATCTGAGGGAAAGCAGCGGACTTCCTCTAAAGTTGCATAGGCACAGAAATCCCACAAAACTCACATTTTTAGGTAGCGCTGGAAAGGGATCTGGAGACCTGGCAGATGCCAAACCTTTGGCTCTGCAACAGTGATGCTGGATTTTAGAACAGTAGGTGCTGATTCGCGATGGGAAGCTAAGGACCAGAAATCCATAGGATCTTTGTTAGGCCATGGTTATTTATTATTTTAAGAGCCATGGGAGTCACTGGAAGGATTTAGGCAGAAGAGTGTCTTTTTAAAAATTTTCTAATAAGGCTAAATTTTTCAGTACCCTAGAGTAAAAGTTTTGATTATAAGCATTCAGTAGTATAAAAAGTACAAAACATATCTGTAGATTTCTAATATATTAATACAAAGAACACCACTACATAGAGTACATCCCTGAGACAGAGTGTGGAGGGGGAGAAGACAGTGGTTGAGGTCTAGTAATAAATACATAAACACAAAAGTGGAGATGATCTATCAAAGTATATTCTACCAACCACACTGCAGCCATAATGTACAAAAAATTCCCATGTCAAAGTAACATAGGAGAATGGTAATGGCTGCACTCTGTGCTACATCAAGGGCCGTGGAGAACCAACCCACTCACTGAGCAGTCTGTGTATGTGGTGGTTTGTACCAGGTAGGTTTTTCCCAAAAGGAAGAGACACACAATGTGTCTTAATGTGAGTTATGTGTCAAAAGATTACTTAGGTAGCATGAAGCAAAGGTTATAAAGAAAATGGGGAAGTGGAAAAGAAAGATCAGGATGCTATTGTTGGGGCCCATGTGCAGACAATGGTGGTCTCAGCTAGTCTGGGGACAGAGCAGATAGATGTAAATGGACATAAGTGGAACACTAGTTTTCATAATAAAAGAAACAATACTTTATGATTGATATGGAAGTAAGAAAAAGAGAGGGATCAAAGACAGTCCCTAGTTTTAAGATTAAATTCACTGATAACATTTCAGGGTATATCATAAAATGTTTATGGCCACTGTAACGTATTGTAGATATTTTTTGAAAATTTTTAATTATCAAATATGAAAGTTAGTTTGAAAATAAACTTACAATATTATTTTCCCCTGATATTTTGATCCAAATAAACTCCATGACAAATGATTCTTTTTTATTCATTAATGAAAATGCATGTTTTGAAATATTGATATTAAAATAAGGGCAACTTAACAAAAGGTTTGACTGTAAAAAAATAGTGGCAAACAAGAAAAATAATAGCCAACATTTGGGAGGTCATTTAAAAATCATGAGTTCTCTAAATGCTTATAGTCATATTGAGAATTATAAGTATTGGGTCCTTAGACACAGAGTACTTTTACATATATATAAAAGTTAATATATGAGAATTATATTTTTACTTTATCATTGTAGATAAAAACAAATTTCTAAGCAAGATAAAAAGGTGGAGTTTATAGATATAATCTTTTATTTAAAATAATACAGAAATAGATTTTTACCTGTTGACATGTGAATGTTAGATTTTAAAAAGAGTCCAAAGTAACTCACACACACACACACACACACACACACACACACACACAATCAGTGACTGATTCTGTTAGGAATGGATATGTGTTTGTCTGTGTACATTTAGGGCATCCTACCAGCAATAGTTACTTGACTATTCTTGTGCAGGAGACTGGAGTAGGTAGGTGCTATCTAGAAATATTGATGGGTTCTTGATAAAGATTTGTTTTGCCATTTATTGAACAAAACCCATATTCAAATATTAAAGAACAACAACAACAAAAAAAGCTCAGTTGAATTGCAGGCTACTGCAAAAACACCTGCCTCCACTTGATTTCAAGAAGGCCGAGCTTTGCCTTGCTCCACTTCTTCTCCCTGGTTTTGTCTCATCCATCCTTAATGAAAACCTCACCTCTCTGACTAAAATGCTCTTTTCAATTGGATAGCGATCCCATGAGAGAATTCCCATATCATTTCCCCCTTTTTGTCTAAGAAGGAAAGGTTCTAACTCTAACATAGTAAAACTATTTAATACGAATTATTATCAAGTATTGTCCAAATAGAAAGGAAAGGTAATAACCTAAACAAAACTGAAACTACATAAAACAAGAACAATTTTCAAGTAAGAAATACAGTTTCAATGTCAAGGCCAACAGTAATTGACAAATTTATAGAGATTTCTCCATTGGCTGTCCTCTCCTGAAGAGTCCAAAGTTTGTATATAGTACACCCTTTACCCAGGTTTAGGAGAACTGTAACTGTCTAATCTTCAACCCCATCAAAGATATGAGAAGGAAATAATATTACCTGAGTAAGCAAGAAGTGCATAGCAAGTTATTTTAAAAACAATATGAGAAATGGCAAAAATAGCTGGCTATTTAGACAGTTACCCAAAGTTCCCAACATTAGGGCATCCATCTTTGGCATACAGGCCTAGAATATCTGACAGACATTTATTAGAAGCAGAAAATTTTAAAAGATGTCCTACCCTGCCTTGGCATTTTGATAGTCACTTTCCTTTATGTCCTTCTTGCCCAGTTTGAACAGCATACTGTCAGCC
>JAQHUG010000266.1:2605294-2632244 GCA_028555095.1 Dicrostonyx torquatus | reverse complement strand
ACCATGATCTATTAAATACATCTAGGATATCCAGGCTAGGTAACATTTACACTTCTGAGATCTTTGAAGGAGTTAATGACTAAATAATTAGACTTCAAGTTTTCCTTAGTTATAATAAAAGGCAGATTAGGTCTAAAACTTTAGACTCACAAAGTTAGATAGATAATAGAATATTTTCTTTTATTTTGCCAAATATAAATAGACTGGATATTGTAACTATAATTCTTACTTATTAACTTACTTACTTAATAACTGTTTTATATAATTTTACTATGTTAAGTTAAAACTTTTTAATTAGACATAAGGGGGAAATGTTATGAAATAATCCTTTTGTACACTGTGAAGATTTGTCACTTGGATTGGTTTAATAAAAACTTGACTGGCTGGTAGCAAGACAGGAATTATAGGCAGAACAGCCAGACACAGAAGAAGCTGGGAAAAAAGAGGGCAGAGTAAGAGGAGTCACCAGTGAAACACAGAGAGGAAACAGGAGGTGCAAGATGGCAAAATATAAATTCACAGAAATGGGTTAATTTAAGTTGTAAGAGCTAGTTAGTAATAAGACTGAACTATCAGTTGAGGATTTATAATTATTATAAGACTCCATGTTAGTTATTTGGGAACTGATAGGTGGTTCAGAGAAAAACTCAGCCTAGAGGGTCTTTCATTTTCTACCACAAAATGATGTGTTCATATGTTAAGTATGCCCAACTTAAATAGTCAGCAACAGAGCCACCATCCTAATCATTGTTGATGTGACAGCCATGCCTTTATAACTTCAAACTGTGTTGTTGTATAAGCAAGCAAATGCTACTCTAAACTAAAACTGCAACCACCTTCTTGTTCTTTGTGTACTAGTGTCATCTCAAATGTCTGTGAGGAGTTAACTTCAGTAGGTCCTCCAAATATGCTGAGTCTTTCAAATAACATTAGGCAAAGGGAGCCACTTATTTAGGTTTAAATAGAATCCCAACACGTTCCTGAGAAACGGTACTTCTCATGTGCTTGCAGTGTGTTCTGATCATTGCCTGCTTACATCCTGTGCCAACTCAGCTGATATGTAATTAACATTATGTCTTGATAGCCTGCTGTTGTTTGCAGCAACTTCAAGTCATGATTCTGACACATCAACAGCAAGCAGTGAACACTTGACACGGGGCCAGCACAACATAGACGCCTACTTCAGTTTCCAGTGATGTCACACAGTCAGTCGATTTCCTAACCCCGGGTCTCTTCAGGCTACCACTCTACGGTTACTTCTTTGATGTAGAAACACTGTTTTGTACCTCATGGCACTAATAGTCCCCAGTGGTTTTTAAGATATCTGTTTATCTTCATACGAACTGTGGTTGTATGCATTAATTTAATCATAGCCATATGGAACAGGAAATATGAGTTTCGCCTCTACTGTCTAACAAAACAGGATTTGGTTGACTTCATCTCATGCTAGACTAATCCTTAGAACATTACCTAATGCCCCTATATACACTTTATTTTATCTGTACTGTGAGGGAAATAGCAACACATCCTCTGACAGGCTTATTCTAAAGAGAAAAGATCATGCATTAAAAGTGTATTAGGCAAATGTGTGCCATAGAGTAATCACTTAGTAACAATCAGATTAAACACATAAAAGATATGTTAACGCATAAGTGCCTCAGGAGAATTTGAATTTATCATAGAAATATTGTATATCTTATATATACAGCTATTTGAATAGATGTTAGAAAATTGTAAGAGAAATAATTCCACTTAAATAAAAAAATATTTTCAAATCAATGATGATTTACATTCTAAAGCATATTACCCAAAGAAAAATTGTTTCAAAGAAATTCAATTCTTATTATAATATGAATAACAATATAACATCAGAAGTAGTTTATATCAGTTATGCTTTCCTAAATCATAATAAATGTTTATACATTGGGGAAACATAAAAATATGTAAGAAAATTTAATTTTGGTAAGATTTCAAGCATTTTCTTTGTGATTATTCTTTTAATCTAACATGAAGAAAAATTTACCTTCATTTTTAAAATTCAGTCTCTTAGTTATTAAAATAGATTTATTACTGAAAATATACTAGGGTTAGATTATAAATGGGAATGCAAAGTAGTAATCTAAACAAATACCCAACATTAACAGATAATTTGCTTTTTGATTTTCTAATTCTAATTTAAATTGACATTTTTGCCTCCAATTTTGATGTTTGTATGAGTCTTTTCACCTCAGTGGCTCCTCAAGTGTTCACTTGGAATGATAACTTTTCAGCTGGCCAAACCTGACTCTCAATCAATTTTTATGAGGACAAATTCTTGGGCTGATGGCCAGGTCTCCAGCTATATCACTCACATAATCCACACTCGCACGTGGTGATGAGATTCACATTATCACTAGAGCACCATTGTGCCGATGGCAGCAGCAGAAACAGCAGGGTATACTGTCCTCCCTAGGAAAAGCGACTCCTTCACCTTTCAATAATGCAGTCTGCAGGTATGGATCTACAAGCTGTGTGCAGATAGAATGAGAGATGTCTTTAAAAACACTAATAAAAACTACCCAGTTCCTCCCAATGGGTCATTCTTATCGAATCTCCATACATATCCATCTTGATTTTGAAGTGAGAGCATTCAATTTGTCTTCCCATTACATTTGGAATTGGAAGGAAGATTCAATTGTGTTTCAAACTTCAAAAAGTTATTGGAGAACTGGCATATATATATTTCAACACATTTAGGCATAGGAGTCTCTCGGTGTGTGTATCTATCTATCTATCATCTATCTGATATATCACAAGTATAATAAATTTTAATTCAAGTTTGGTAGAATTTTTCTTAAATTTAAATTAAGGAGCATGTGAATTTAACAACAATTTTGATTCAAGTTGAATTTTACCTTTTAAAATAAAATACATATTTTAGTTATCTGGAAAAGTTAGTTCCACATTTAATGTCCCACAAAACATACTGCTTTATAATTCTGAAATGTTTCTATTCCTTCTTATATTCCTAAATTCTCTAATAAGTGATAGTCAAAGTGTATACATTTATGTTAAAATTTTTGTCTCATGTGACTATTTACTAGAAAATAAGATAGGAAGCAAACAATGATCTTAAGCCTTCCCAGGATTCAAAGCATTAGGTCATCATTTAACTTTTCAAAGCCAGTCTTTAGTTGCTTAATTTTCATATTGAGCCAATAGATAACATTGGTGACTTTTAGGCACTGCCATAACAAATGTAACCTGCTCATCCTCTAAAACACACTTTCATGTTTCCCACACACATTTCCATCAGGGAAACAAGAGCCGGCTTAGTTTGTTCACAAGTAGTTTATCCCCCAAATCATCTATTGAGATTAAGGAATTATCTCAGATTCTCTACAGATTCATGAAACATAACTGAAAAAGCAGCTTTGTTCCCACTAAAAGTCAGTAAAATGCTTCCAAAAGAAATGGCAAGACAAATCACGATGATAAGCTGGTCTGGTTAGGTGCAGATGAGACATCTATAATAGGAATAAGATTAAAATATACAGAAAGATTTATGTTCAGATTTATTCATAAGCATATTTAGATTTCCGTGCCACTGTAAAGGCACAACTTGAAAACTGCAGAGGATGTTTAATAGGAACTGTTTGGGGGATAGACTACTGACAACTGTGAGAGGAAAGCCCTTCCACAAAGCAGTTGTCTATCCTTTGGATCAAAAGATTGTGTGTGTGTGTGTGTGTGTGTGTGTGTGTGTTGTATAAACGTACACACACACACACACACACACACACACCTAACTTATATTATTACTATAAGCCATACAAGAAAAGCTTACACTTTAGCTAAGAATAAAATAGATTGGTGATCTGCCTTTTGACTGAATTTTAACACTTTTCATGGAGACACCATGTTACCATGGACCATCAATAAACTAATTTTTCCCAGCAACTGATGGATGGCTATATCTCTAGAAAGCAGAAAATGACAATTTTCCTCCATTGGCATTTCCCCATATCATTCTGATCTTGCCCAGTTAAGCTTGGCTAATGTGGTAGCAATCAATGGGATTTTACAGGCTATTCTGTGTTAGGATTCCAAGAGTGATTCTCTTTTCAGATAGTTCCACTGAGAATGAAATAGTTTGAATTTATCCTGGAATGAAATGGCTATTTTGAAATCTATTCTTTAATATAACTAGAATTTAATGATTATAGTCTATGAACAAAGGCTACTTATGATTCTGAAAGATCAGACGAACACATATACCAATAATGTATATTCAGAATGCAATTACGAGCAGTGGACTATTTGGTTTATAAGCACATTTATATGAATACACACAGACATATCTGAAGAAAGCGAGAGAGTGAATGGACCACAATTTATATGCATACTTCCTGGACAATGCAGTGTTTTTTGTTTTGTTTTGCTTTGTTTTTTTTTTTTTTCAAGGATTGTCTTATCATCCTTTAGATCCTTTTAGGAAGCTTTGATTGCCAATACAATTTCTATAATATTATTTTCTTTTTGCCTTTTCCACACAGACTTCACAGTGGCCCTTTGCAATGGATATTGAATTTGATACCATAACTAGTTGAACACAGAGCTGGCAAAGGAAAAGAGTTGCGTTCTAGTATAGCACATGACAAAGAAAAGCACAGAAGAACAGGACACCAGTCATTTCATTGTAAGTTGCTTGACTTATTGTTTGAAATAAAAATATAAAAATATTGGCATACAACGACTTCACTACTTGTCTATTTTCAAATGAACTACGTAAAATAATTCTCAGTTTAATTTCTAATCCAGGAATTGTTATGAAGAGATAGGACACAAACAGATAACTGTGTGAGAGTCCTTGTCGGAAAGCAATTCCTGAAGAGGAAGACAAATGACTGACCTGAACAAGAACGAAGTAACGCTTTTTCCATCTTTTCCAAACCTTCTGTCCAAGGGCATACAGGTACCTGGTAAGAAAAACAGAAGAGTCCATGATCAACGGCGCCGTCCCACATGTCTTCCCCAGGTATTTATGAGACCAGCCTGCTAAAGGCGAAGTTTGGTTTCTCTGAACTCGGAGACAACATGCAGCTTCGGTGTTACTAGATGACTGCGCTGATTCTCCATGCCTGAAAAGGAAATTGATTTATGTGGCTTACAATTTGTCAGTCCTTACAGCAAATTGAACGAAGTAGGAGTTAGAAAGGATAATCAAAGAACCAGTTGGAATTTTATTTTCGCACATGTTTCTTAGGCGATACAGAGGCTGTGAGCAAAGGAACTTGTACTGTGTTCTTCAGCGCTCAGCTGACTGGTGCTGAGGAGTGTGGCCTGAGAAGGAGGTAGATACAGAACCAAGAATCCAGGGTGAAAGGTCATTGTCCAGCTGGGTGACCTTGCGATATGCCTGCACCAACATCCGTTCCCATTTCTTTGCCTATTAGAGGACAACACTGGGTATCCTGATTTCCAAGTGCTTTGGCAGCTCTGTCATTTTGAGATTTTTGTGGCTTATGTAAGTTCTTCACCGAACATTATTTTTCACTATGAAACTCAGCTAATAAAAAAGGTGACATAATTTAGTTTAACACCATTTCAGCTATGGCTTTTAACTTTGCATGGTGTCTGTAATCTGAGCTGAAATGATTAACCTGGTCATGCATTTGAATAGAAACCCTTTGTTGTATGTGTTCATATGTGTATGGAAGTGAATGTCCACGCTCTTGTGGAGTCCAGAGGCTGTTCCCAGGAGCTATTCCTTCTTGTTTTCTGAGTCAGGGTCTCTCACTGGCCTGGAGCTTGCTAAGTAGGCTAGGCAGGCTGGTCAATAAGCTCAAGGGAACCTACCTGTCTGCCTTCTCAATTAAAATTATGTGAAATTATGTTTAGCTTGTTTACGTGGGTTCTAGCCACTTTATCTACTGAGCTATTTCCCCAGCCCTGAGAATAGAACTTCTGTTCTTACCAATATAAAAGTTATTCATATGAACTTAATCTATGTACAGTGCTAGATAATACAAAATGACTCCTCTAAGAGTTTAAGGGTTCAGAGGACTGACCTCTCACAATTTCACACTAGAAATTTTAGCTTCTGTCTTACAACTCACTTTTATAAAACCAAGTAAACATATCTCCATCTTCTTTCTTTCTTAAAAAATATTAATTTGAGATGCTTGGGAATGTATAGTGGATAAATGGACATTATCTTTAATACTAGTGAGAACACTAACAGAAAACATTTCTTCTGAGAAATAGCATGGCAAGATGCATAAACGCCTAACTTTCTCTCACTCTGGTCCCACATGATGTTATATGTTTACAAGGACACATGGGATACTACAATTTGCATTTCTGAAAATTGGTAACAAATATTCAAGGGTAAGGGACGTATTTACTAAATGCTAACATGGTATATTCATAGAAAGAAATAATGTCTTGTTGCTGAAATTATGACTTTAATAAACTTAATAAAATGCAGGAAAAATTTACATAATATCATATGAAAGGGTCAGGGTTCATATTATTTCCACGCTTAATAATTTGGAATTTCTAAGAACAAACATGAAGTAAATATTCTAAACATTAATAGAAGAATTAGGATAAAGAACTAAGGAGCTATTAAAGTTCAAAACAATTGGGCTCTTGCATTGAAAGTATCGCCCAAATACCCTGATCTTATTCATTTGCTTTGTACTTAAAGCCACTGTCTGTTTTTGTGAATGCAATGTGGACTCATTTAGACACTGGTGGAGATGTTGGCTCTTCTTGTTCTCACCTGTTCACTGTTTCTTTCCCAGGTCCCCTAAACGCCCTTTCTTTTCGCCTCTAATTTCTCTTGTGGTTGCGGTGATAGGTGTTCAGCTGCTCTCTTTCTGTCTTTTCTATATAATTCCCCTCTCCTGAAATGCACATACCCATGCTCCTATTACAGGGTTAACAACAGTGACCTAAGGAGCTTCCTACTGTGGACGTGATGGATGCTCTCTATAAAAGGGCACTAGCAGGATGTGTACTTAATAGCGGTTCAGGAGCCACAGAGGGCACTGGAATAACCTCTGCCTGTGACCACAGCCTGCTTCTCAGCTCTCTCAAAGCATCTCACTTTGCAGAGTGCTGTGCAGATGGGTCACACACAAGTGAAAGTGATCCACAAACCATCATTACCACATGCAAATTAGTTATGAGTGTTCTAAGCATGTAGGTTCTCTGCAGGAGTACTAGCCAGCTGAACATCTTTCAGAAGGATGCGCTGATGAATTTAGAATAACAACGTCTAGTTTCTCTACAAATAGACAGTAGGGGGGTATGTGTACGGTGTGTGGGAATACATACATTTGGAGAATAGTGGGTGGTTTTATAAGGAAGAAAAATAAAAGAAAATTTGGTACTGGAAGCAAGATATTTGGAAGTTGGATGTTGAAATGTTTGAGCTATTGCACTAAGAGAAAGGATTTGTTTGAACACACACATGAATGACAATGGTCCAAATACATCCAGAAATGAATAGGTCCTAAGAGTTTTATGGGCTCTACACATAAAAATGAAATGACAGTCAACGAAAGGTTACCAAATAGGAAGCATTGTAAACACTATGTGAAAAGCACACACTATTTATTCCTTGTAAAAATTTTAGCAGGGTGGTGTTGGCACACACCTTTAAGCCCAGCACTTGAAAGGCGAAGGCAGCTGGATCTCTGTGAGTTCAAAGCCAACCTGGTCTCCAGAGTGAGTTCCATGACAGTTCCATTTGTGAGTACACAGAGAAATCATGTGTGAAAAAGATTTATATTAGTCAAATTTTGCCTAAAAATGGAAGTGAGTGATATCTATAAGAAAACATATACACACTGGAAAAAGAAACGTTAAAGTTTACATGTGCCATGTCCTCAGCGTAAGTGCGAGCTTTGTGATTGAGTCCCAAGGCCTAGCTGCCTTCCTCTCTAAGAACAGATTCTTTTCATAAGGGAAGTATTTAAAATTAATGAATGCATGAGGAAAAATGGTTTGCCAATACTGTTTTAAAATGATAACTTTAAACTCACAAAGTAAGAAATGATTAGGCTGCTAAAAATAATAAGAAATAAAAATAATAATAAAAGGGGCTGAAGAAATGGCTCAGAGGTTAAGAGCACTGACTGCTCTTCCAGAGGTCCTGAGTTCAATTCCCAGCAACCACATGGTGGCTCACAACTATCTGTAATGAGATCTGGTGCCCTCTTCTGGTCTGCAGGCATACAAGGAAGCTGAACACTGTGTACATAATAAATAAATAAATATTTAAAAAATAATAATAAAAATAAAACTAATAATTAAGAATAATCATCTTGTAGTCACTACTACAATCAACTTGTGGAATGCCAGGTTCCTGCTCATCATGGTCAGTCCTTTCCTTACAGCCTTAGTTCTGGCTATGCTTTTGCATCTGACCTCACTATTCATTCTGCTTTCTACAATGTCGTTGGGATCATATAGCATACAACATCTTGTGTCTGAGTTCCTTCTTTGAGAACAATACTTCTGGGACTCATCCTTTACATTATGTGTTCCAGGAGTCTGTTCCCATTCATTGCTAAGCAGCATACTCCACTGTATGAATGTATTCCCATGTTGGCACGGGTGGGAGTTGTTGCCATACCTTTGCTTATGAAAAACTGAGTTCCCACCAACATTTGTATGTAAGTCGTTAGTGTTTTCATGCTTTTCTCTCATTCTCGTGTCCAGAAACTAGATTGCGGTATCATATTAAAAGTGTGTGTTTAACTGTATGAGAAACTGCCAGGCTGTTTTTACAAAGTGATGGCGGTTTGCTGCATTACCACTGGAAGTGCGTGAGAGCACATCTTGCTTTTGTAATGAAAAAAAAAATCAATGTTAAGAAGTACTCTGGGTATGTGGTCATTCTGACTCCACAGCTGTTTCTCCTATGACTAAATTGAATACTTTGAACAAAGGCAAGGGCCTTTACCTCTGTCTTGAGTATAGTGGAGAACTCCTCGAACACTTTCCCTCTCAAATGAGTTCTTCAGTTTTCAAGACCCTTGTAATGTTTAAAATTCAGGAGAGTTTAACTTCATTACAGATGGGTGCTAGCATTATTGGGAAGGGCCGAAGTATGGAGGAGCGAGGAAAAGGATCACAACTTATTATTACATAAATACCAGGCAGTCCACTGATCAGAACATATCTTACAAAAATGAAAACATATTCTCTCTCAACCCATCTGAAGACTTAGTGTGGCTATGGAGTCACCAACGTGACACTTATTCATTTTTTGAAATGCTCAATGCGAGGTTGCACTTTAATTTTTTTTATGGTATCTACATCCCAGAACATTTATTTTTAATTTTAGAAAAATATGAAAATACATCCTGAAATTATGTTTCACTAGTTAATATGTTATTCCATACATATTAATGTTGGGATACTCATCAATTACTAAAAAATGAGTCATTTTAATAGAGAGACTATACAATATCTATACTAATTTTTAGAGAACTTGTATATAATAAATGACTTCAAATAGTGATAAAGGACAACTCCATATTTCCTTAACAATTTATAAAGGACCTCAGGACATCTTAGGGCCATCAATGTAAACACCAACTATAACTGCCTAATGTTCAACAAAATGTTTGGCTATTCGGAATAAAATGGCAATATGGCAATATCATTAGTAATACCCTTGAAAGCTATTTATTTGTTATTCGTGTTTCAAATCAGTATTATACTTTAAAAGTCAAGCTTACATTTCCTCTTGTCATTTAATTCTGAACAAAGTGGTGGCTCATTGATTTTTGAAGCAGGGTTCTACCAAACAAAGGTGGGGTATGGTGGCGTTATCAGTAGAATTGTTCCTCATCTTAGATGGGACAGAATTAGAGCCCTAAAAATCTGCTGCTAGGTCGTCTCTGATGCTGGCCTCTTTCTTTCAAATGACTTGGCATTTGAAACTTGCCAAGTGATTGCTGGCCTCTTTTGATTGCATGATCAACTCAGTAATAAAGTTGTTTTTAAAGAGTATGAAAATCAGACCTGCTAAATGAATGCATGTTTTCA
Organism: Dicrostonyx torquatus; assembly: GCA_028555095.1. Classification (NCBI taxonomy): domain Eukaryota; kingdom Metazoa; phylum Chordata; class Mammalia; order Rodentia; family Cricetidae; genus Dicrostonyx; species Dicrostonyx torquatus. Next base: position 2,622,197 of record JAQHUG010000266.1, on the reverse strand, counting down.
TCTTGGTGGCAATTTATAATGTTGCTCAACAAACAAATGTCACCAAGCATGGCACAAGCATTCCTTGATGAGCACTGTAGATTTTTTTCTACTTTGTTTTAAAATGAGAGCAAATGATTTATTTATATTGTTGGGGGCGCACATTGCTCATTTTCAATACCTATAGAATTTGCCTTTAAATAAAACATTTTAAAAATCTTTAAAAAGTATTTCAGTGAAACACAAATAAGAGTAGTTTTCATGCTCTATGCTCTACTTCCCACAGAATATGGTCTTAGGAAAAAGGTTTCTTAGCTAGAGTCAAGGGAGACACTGTCCTGTACATCTTCTCACACATTGCCAGTACTGAGAGCAAGTTCACAGCTTCTTCCCATTGAAATGTTTCCAGAGCACCACAGGGCTCGTGTAGCCAGAGTATTCTGGATTAACTAAAACTATCTGTTTTTAAACTATTTAAAAGTATTTGCTTTCATCAATACACCCAACTTAAGTGTTAAGAGGTTGCTCTCTTTGCATAAAAAATTATCTGCTTAACTTTAAAATCTTCTCTTTTTACACTGGATTAGGTAACAAAGAAATTAGCACTTCTGACACAATGCTAGGGTTTAAACAGAGGCGTAAGGCTTGGAGACTGGGTTTCAGAAGTCAGTCCAAACATTGTGAAAGTCTTAAAGTCCTACTGCTTCAGCCAGGGAGAGTTCTGTTGGAAAGTATGATTTTTTTCCCCATTGAATCACTGTCAAGAGGCAAGGCAAAAAACAACTAAATTATTCCTGTTTCTTGGCCTATAACATTTACTTTTGTGTACACAACAAGATACAATGTTATCTTCAATTATCAGAGACATAGGAACCCAGACTCCAAGACTTTTCAGTCTATATTTAAAATATGCTGCTAGGGGAAAGTTTAAAAAGAAAATAAAATGACAATGGTTATTTGCCTACATGATCTTTCTCTCTCTTTTGCTCTCCTTTCTCTCTCTCTTTCTCCCCATCTCTCTCTAATGGTCAAACCTCAAGATACAAAAGCTTCTACTAATAAGGTATACAGCATATTTTCAGCCTTTTTTTTTTTAATCAACAGTTTCACCTGGTCATTAGGGTACGTCATTAAACAATGCACAAGCTCTTTGGAAGCAACACTGTTTTTTAAAAGACAATCTGTTAACAAAATCAAGATTAAAGATGAAAGATGTACCATGGCTACTTGTCAAGGTTTTCATTTAGGAATCAACCTAGTCTTTCCAAAATCTCTCAGAAGGTTCTAGGGCAACAGGAATAAAAACTTCTTTAAACTTATGGTGATCATTAACTGTATGTATTCTAGTATCAAAATGATACAATAACAGATTTACATAATAACATGAAGTTTAGTAGAAAGTAAACTTTAAACTAGACAAACATTGGCATAACTGCTAAGATTGCTTTTTTTCTGTCATCATTGTCACTTACAAAAGTATTTAAAATGCTCTTTTAGGCAATATTCCTTTGAATATATACTTAAAAGATAAATTAAAATACAACCTTTTGGGAATTATCTTTCTTTAAGCCAGTACCCTCAGAGTTACATTTTGCTAATAAAGTAAATACTTCCTTTAAATATAATATACTCCATGGTGATACACACACACATACACACACACACATATATACATAATCAACAAAGTTAATGAAATTTGAAGAACTCTTTTCCTAGTCAGTCTTAAAAATTGAGATTAAACCCATCCTCTCACACAATGCGAACTGTAGCAGGTATTTTCCTAGTCAGAGTAAAGATACTGTACATGCCATGTTTGGGATTGGAAATGGTTACAAGAAAGAAAAGGTCCTATTTAAGCAAGCACTTCAAAAACATTTAATACAATCTCTCTAACGAAGATTATTCAAAGAATGCTTCCAACACAAAAATTCTCCAAACATTTTACTAAATATTGTAGTTTAGTTTCAATTAGAATGGTGGCATACAATTCTAATAGAAAAGAGAATAGGACAATTTATTTGCATAGAGTCCATGCTGTGAGAGTTCATGGTTTACTTTACAAGGAAAAATCATCACTAATGAATATTTGAAAAACATAATTGTATACAGAAGATGGGAATTATTCAGCGCTTAGGGGGGAAAAAAAGGACTATTACTCTGGGTGGATCACTTTTGAGTCCCGGTTTCTATTCAAAGAAATAGAACAATCAATCTACATGTTGAATAATAAAGGCTTTTCTTCTCCAAGGCTTCATTTTTTTTCAAGGGAAAATACAGAAAGAAAAAAAATCAATATATAGAGTAGTTTAGTCCTGGAAAGGGCTTTCTTAAAGAGAAACCTCAGTCAAGGTTGAAAGAGCAATTAATGCAGGCTCAAAAAGCTGGGCCATTCTGATAGAGTTCGGTTAACATGTGGCAGAAGTAATCATCCACTTGTGAAAATGATTTTCGGTTCATTCTCAAACACCTTTCAGACACTCATGATCCCATTTAACTGACAACAATACAGGCTATCTGTGGGCACCATTGCATTTGATGTGAAAACCAATAGGGACCAAATGCCCTCGGGCACTTTCAGTCACCCAGTGCCGCAGTCTCCGCTGTGTGCATAAAAGGAATCTCCCTTTCACTACATTCTTGCCTTTATTTAACTCCACAAGATTAAGCCTTTTTCTTTTCTTTTTTTCCTCTGGTTTTGTTTTCAGCTAAGGATGCGAAAAGAAACTGAATCAAGACAACACTGTGACCTAAGCATTAGGAAACCCAGAACTAAATACTTTCCAGTTGGTTTTTATACTTCCTGTACTTGGACAGAAAAGAGTACAAAAGAACGAGTCTTCCCCAAACAAAGTACCTGACAGTTGGAGAGAAGTTAAGGCCGGTAACTCTTAATGTTGAGTAAAATATTAGGTTTCTATGCCATGGAAACAGGAGACACAGTGACAGGCTTGAAGGACAGCGCCCCTAATTTGACTTATGTAATACTCTATATGGAATCAAGAGTTCAAAGCTTTTGCATCTCTTTTGAAGAGTTTTACCTTCTTAAATATAAACCTCAGCTGGCCCTAGCAATTCAACAGCTGAATGTAGAAAAGGACCTTTCTGAATCCAAACACAAGGCCAACAATGTAAGTTAAATTGTTTAGAGAAGTCTTCCTCTAAGATGATAGTCGCTCAGCCAAATGTGGTGCGTCGTCCCTGTAATCACGACAGCTGGGATACCAAGGCAAGGAGACTGAGCAAATGAGGCCAGCTTGTTCTGCTCAGGCTGGGATATTTAACAGTATCCCTTCTCATATAAGAAAGCCTAAAAAAGAGGAGGGTATGCTAATATTTATCTTTGATAATTGTTTGATGATATTCTTTTAGAACTCAATTAGCAGAAAAAAATGTCCAAAATATAGTTTTAAAGGCACATGTCCTCTGAAAGGTGAATATTTTCTGGGGGCTGGAGAGATGGCTCAGAGGTTAAGAGCACTGGCTACTCTTCCAGAGTTCAAATCCCAGCAACCACATGTTGGCTCACAACCATCTATAATGAAATTTAGTGCTCTATTCTGGCATGTAGGAATACATGCAGGCAAAACACTGTATACAAAATAAACAAATCTTATAAAAAAAGTGAATATTTTCAAAATTATATTAATTTCTTATTTTCTTAAAACAAATTTTTTATTAACAAACTGGTATGCATTATGATACACAGCATGCATTTAAATAAGCATATATTATAGAATGTGTAGATGAAATCAATTGATACTGTATTGTCTTAATATATTAAGTCATAGAATGAATATTTCATAAACACACAATTCCTTGGTTTTCCCTAATTTAATTTTTCCTCCCTCCCCCTTCATCCCCAGCAACTTTGTTGCTGTTAAATGCTAAGAAAAAGTTACTGATTTTCAAACAGATTATAGAATGTCCCAGATATAATGTAAAAGGTTGAGGGTATGGGTAATCTAGCCTTCCCTACCTAAGCCAGGCAAACATACCTACATCACCAGGAAGTATCATCAATCTGGAGAATTTGAATGTCCCTGGGGCCCAGCTTGACATCTTCCAGAAGGAATGACATTCTGTAGCACATGGCAAAAAGGATCCCAGATACCTAAGACTTCAGAGAAAATTATTTACTGTTATGCACCACTAATGGTAACTTCTTTTTAGGGCACAATATCTCCTTAAAGAAAAATGATCAGACATGGTGAGCATTATATACAATGCAGGTAATCAAACTTTTAGGTTTCTATTTCTATAAATGGAGATGCTGATTTGCCTTCTTCATACTTAGAAGTTTAAGTGAAATAGATACACGAAACGCTCATTTTCACAATCATCCTTTAGCAATGAAACCAACAAGAATACAGCCCAAGATTCAGTGTGTCCCACGGAGTGCACATTGGATCCCTGCATTCTAGGAGACATTATGAAAAGGAAGAGGTTTGGTGGGCAAATAAAAATGATACTGAGTTTTAGAAAACTGAACAGTTTCAGTGAGACATGGAGAAAAGGGTTGGGAGACAACAGTATGCCCTGTGTCTCAGAACCTCAGGGTCAAAAGATTCTAAAAAAGATTCTGTTGGAGCCCTGCTCTCTAATGTAGTCTTGTGTGAATAAGCCGGACAATAACCACAAATAAATCCTCACTCATACAAGTAGGCAACTGAGTTTTTACATTTTGTTTAGAATGAACTAATGGGTCAGAAGAAGACCCATTTTTACTTGTAACATGGCTAGGAATCTAATGATTTGTATCTGAAAAAGAAGAAAGTTCACTTTAAAATTTGGTCTGTATGCTCTATGATGGCATCCATCCATTTCCATGGTTCCTGGAAGGTTTTTCACCCTTTAAACATTGTTTTGTTGGCTCAGTTAACAAGGACACGGGTTGAGAACTCTAAAATTTTTGTAGGTTGACTCTGTTCACTCATATTTTCATGACTTAGTTTACAAAACCATTTATCTGAACCCCTCCTGCTCAGCACGTTTCAGATTTTTCTTTCCAACACCTTGTTCTACATAAACTATGACACTGGACCTTGCTTTAATGTTTTGTGGCCAATCTTATCTGCAGTCAAGGACTGTGGAGTTCTGGTTCAAGCCTTAGGGGACTGAACGGCAAGATGCCCTGTCTATTTTTCCAGACCTGACATTCTATCTTGGCTTCATTGTACCAATCTCTGCCCTGCTCCCCTGTGCTTAAGCTGTTTGGATCATCTGTCTGCAGGCCTAGCTTTGCTTGGGTTTGTGTTAAGCCTGCTCTGGCACTTTTTCCATGAGTTCTGAACATTCTGTTATTTTTATAAGTATTGCTCGTGCCTACATCCTTAGAGTATTGCCCGTGCCTGCATCCTTGGATGCTTCCCATCACTTACGTCCACACTGAGTGGCCCTTTGTTCAAATACTCTGGGTTTACTGCTCTTCAAATTGTCTGCTTTTTGTCTTACCTACCCTAGAGGTCTGGTACTTCTTAAAATTTCATCTACTTCCAACATTTATTTAAGATGAGTTATTGTCTTGACTTATACCTACTTATTCTCATCCCATTGGCTCAAGTATAATTTCTGAGGGAAGTCCACCACCACATACTCAATAAAATCATACACATTTATTTTCTATATTAGGTGACATGAAGGTGTTTTTCTGATAGCCAGCCTATATATAATCTAATATGTAATCTAATATGTCCATCACCTCTACAAAATGACCAACTTCTCACCACCATCCTCGGCACCAGGGTTGGGTCTTTATGTGGTACATGTGCTGTATCTATTTATGAGTGTCTGAGGAGCTATTCCTACCTTGGTCATTAGGAATAATTTTAATGTAGAAATAGGGTAGAAATAATATAGAAGAGAACTCTGGTTAAAAAGTATTTACAAACCACATCAAAAGAAGCTAAAACACCTTTGCATTTACCACAAAATTGGTATTTATTTGGATTGAGAATAACCACATGACTTTAGCAGCATAAAGTTATCCTAAAACTGAAGTTAACACAGGAGAGCTAAGCAAAAAAGGGCACCAGTGAAAGCTATTGTGGACACAGGGACAGAGAGCTTCCGGGAGGCAGCGAGCCTTATACACCCTAAGGAGACTGACTCCTAGTGCTTCTAAACCACTGATAAAGACTGCCTCAATCCAAAGTATCACAGACGCCTTCCCCATCAGAATCAGTGTGGCCAATGTCTGCAGACCTCAGAGTGACATCAGAAATTTAATCTCTACCAATAAAGCTTTTTGAAGAACGTTGTTATATACAAACTTTGGGATGTGTTTGGTAGCAATATAAGACTCCTTTTTTCCAAGTACTGAACAAATGAGTCAGCTGGCAGATACGTGATAAAAATAACTGCTAATGCTGATAGAGACAATGCTGGGAAATGTGTCTTGTTTCCACTAGAAATGGCCTTAAGAACGTCAGTGTTGTTAGATGGTCTGCAGCAGACAATAATGCGCAGAACTATGAATAAGAAGATCTGACCCATGAGACATGTGCAGGGACAGGCAGAGCATAAAGGGCTCCTGTATTAAAGCTCACTTTTGCTCTGTAGCTAAGATGTTAGGTAAGTAAATTAAACAGTCTGGGGAGAGAAGTGGGCCCATGTGATCAGAGAGCAGGGAGCCAGCAGGCGTATCATAGGGATGCAAAAAATTGGGACTGGAAACAAGCAGATGTCATTTGGTTCTCATTGTTGATTTGCAGTCATTTTTATTTTTGGAAAACAGAGATGAATGTGTGAAAAGAGGTGGGGAGCTTGCACATGGGTGGGATGGAAGGGAGAGGTAAATAGAGACCATGAATGGCTTCCTAGATCTTATACCCCATAAATGGGAACACTCTTGGTATGAATTTTATTCTTGTCAGTGCCAGAAAGGGATCAGAAATATTTGTATTGATTGTAGCAGACAGTGCAAGACAGTTAATCTTGGAATGCTGCATGTGAAAAGGCCTTCCAAGCTAGAGAATAAACTAAAGGATTGCTATTGATGTTAGACTAATAACAGAACACAAAAATATTTAGACTGGAGGCTAATAAAGATGGCTCATGGGTGAAGGCCACTTGCTGCTCTTCAAGAGGACACAGGTGTATTTCCAAGAACCGATAAGGATTACCCAAGTTTGTAACTCCAGTTCTAAGGAATCCAATGCCTTCTCCTGGCTTCCATGGGCATCCGGCACACATTTATGCAGGCAAAACATCTATACACATGGCCTTCTAAAAATTACTCTTGTCTGGTGAATAAGAAGAGATAACCTGGGGTTGTAGTACTTACTCAGCACTTAGATGGCTGAAGCAGAAAGGTCAAGGGTTCAAAGTTAACTTGAGCCAACTGACTTCCAGGAATACCTGAGATATACTCATCTCAAAAAACAACAAGTAAACAAACAAACAAGCAAACAGAATAAAATGTGTGTAGTGATGAAATCTTTTAACCCTAGCACTTGGAGACCATCCTGGTCTACTTAGCCAGTTCCAGGCCAACCAGGGCTACATAACGAGAACCTGTCTTAAAAGGGGGTCAAAGAAAAGAATAAGTAGATAGTTTTAGTGCTGTAGGTTGTGTGCTATCATATATCTCAGAAGTAGATAGACTCAAGCTCCTATCCCCACTCAATATCTCAAAGGTATTTGCTTGGGCTGGCAAGACAACAAATAAAGGTGCCTTTTGCCAGCCTCGCAGACTGAGTTCAAGGCTAGGATCATATGGTAGGAGAGAACCAGCATCTTATGCTGTTCCCTGCTCTCCACATGTGTGTTGGATACACCCATACACACAATGCCAAAATAAAGTGGGAAGTACACTTGAACACGTTGGCACAGGAGACCAAAATCCCTTTTTTTATATATTTATTTATTATGTATATAATATTCTGTCTGTGTGTATGCCCACATGCCAGAAGAGGGCGCCAGACCCCATTACAGATGTTTGTGAGCCATCATGTGGTTGCCGGGAATTGAACTCAGGACCTTTGGAAGAGCAGGCAATGCTCTTAACCACTGAGCCATCTCTCCAGCCCCCCAAAATCCCTTTTTAAAATAAAGAACAAAGTTGAAAAGTTCTTGCTGCTCAGCTCTATTTTACCAAGTCTATTAAAAGCTATGCTAACTATCTTTTAAATCCTTTATAAGTACGGGTGATTTTCTTGTCCATATGTCTGTGTGCCACACATGTTCCTAGTACCTGCAGAGGTCAGAAGATGGTGCCAGACTTCTAAGAACTGGAGTTATAGACAGTTGTGAAGGGCCATGTGGGTGCGAGGAATGGAAGCAGGGTCCTCTAGAAGAGTAACCAATGCCCTTACCCGCAGAACTGTCTCTCTAAAGTCCCAACAAAAGAAACTGCTGCAGAAGACTGGCTTTTAATTTCCAAGCTGCTAAATTTCATGTGCTCTATTTATTACTGTCCCTGACACCAACATTCCACAGACTACTGCAGGAAATTTTACTTTGGGGTTCAAGTTTTCTCTCCCTTTACGTGGAGGATAATGACTAGCAAAAACAATAGTAACAATAAATGTAGGTCCAATGGGTATGAATTCACTGCACTGAGTTTATATAAAGTTTCTTTTTTTCTCCTTTAGCTTAAAGCTCAATAATGCCATGTTTATGATTTCTGACCTACAGATCTGTGGTCAGATATTCTGCCTGTGGATATGAAATAAAATGCAAAAAGAAACCCAGGTAGTCAACGGAGAAGAAGAAAAACAACCTCTGGGCACTGGCATTTCAGTGTGGTTGAAAGCAATCTTGTGGTAGTTGTGACCACCCCATTCCACCGTATGTTAGAGCTGTCCTATATTAATTCAGTAAAGTGTCCTGTCAGGCTTCATATATCCAAAACGAACTGCCACTTCTCCTTCTTCTAACATCTTATTTTTACATTCTAGAAAAGAAAACGCACTGATGTCTCTAGTCTGTAAACAGAGTTTCTCCCCACAAGCCTGCAGTCAGTAGAAAGTGTTTCTTTGTGGGGAGTGCTTGCGCCATCTACTGGGCACATCTCACTCCTTTTACCAACTGTCTAGGGGATGCTTTCAAAGATGCCCTGAACGTCCTTCCTCTCAAAACTCAACTGTGGCACAAAATCTGCCCTCTCCTCTTTTTGGTTTGAGGAACATGTATATAAAGAAGCAGCGCTCTCTTCCAAGAATGCTAACATGCAGCAGTTCAAGTAGGCCAGCATTTGCACCTCAATGGAATCAAATGGAATCATACATTCCTAGGTTAGAATGAATAGAAGGAGAAAGAAACACACAGTTGTGTGACTGAGTGCATAGCTCATTGGCTTGAGTGAACTGCTAACTGCCACACAACAAACGTAGGTGCCGGTACAAAGTTAAGTAAACGTTTATTTCATTACTTACTAAAAGGTATCCTGAATGCCAACTTAAAAACTGCACCTGAGCAAACCAGTTCCTCTTTTATATGGAGCCAGGGATAAATATTAGAGCTATATCACATGAATTTGTGGAGGATGAAGATGATTTCACAGAAAAGAACTGAAGCCAACCTGATGGTAACTACAGATTTGTCTTAATTAATATGAATTTAAGATAGTGAGAGAATGTGTCAGTTCTTGGAAGATGACGACTCCATCTTCTCTTCATGGAATCACAGTCTAAGTAGTTTCATTAGTTAGTTACTTTAGTTTCCATTAAAGAACATATATGACTCTTCCCTTAGGAAACAGAACGGCAAGTCTCCTTAAAGAGTGGTGTCAAAATTGCATCCCCAAGTACAGTTGCTGTCCCACTTCATCTGCTTTAGTGGAATGCGGGGACATAACAATGTTGACATTGTTTTGCTGTTGATATTTACCAAAAGCCAAGTAATCTTCAATTAATTGATTCTATCTCTCTCTCCTGTAGAACTGAAAGACACTGAGATATAAAAATTTAACATTTGTACTGTGTTAGAACAGGAGATAAAGTAATCATTAACACCATCATAAAGCAGAAGGTAATATGAAAGGCAATGATGAATTAGCATGGCGGTTCCTATGGAGGATGTTTCCAGACAATGCTTAATAATCAAATAAAAAAATCCATGAACTCTTTAAAAAAGCAATAAGGAATATTACAGTAAAATGCGGGATGGTTCAGCTGTTCGAGTTCTTACTGTTCTTGCAGAGCTCCCTGAGTTTGGTTCCCAGCCACCACTCTCATAAGTTTAGTTACAGGGGACTTGACACCCCATGGCCTCCTTTAGTCCCATCATTTTAGGATGCATCTAGGCACACAAACACATTCTACACAGATAAAAAAAATAAAATTTTAAAGTCTTCAGTTGTACCCAAGTTAACTTTATTCCACAAGAACGCAATGAAACCAGAATTTACCGGAAGTCAAAATCTGATGAGAGAAGTTAAGTAAAACAATAAGTACATTACAGTGGAGTGTATTCTGCAGTCTGAGGGCAATCCTGTTATGTCAAGGGACTAAGGGCCATCCTGATATGTCAAGGGACTAAGGGCCATCCTGATATGTCAAGGGACTAAGGGCCATCCTGATATGTCAAGGGACTAAGGGCCATCCTGATATGTCAAGGAACTATTCTCAATGCACTTCATCACTGCTTTTCTCATAATTCACCCAACTTTCAAAAAACTGATATACTGACTATTTAACTCCAGGGTCTGAGCTTTTACACTCTACATGTCTTCTTTAAGTTACTATATTAATTTCATAAGGTAGGTACACTTTATTCCTCCAGATGATACATCTATATTTTGCAATCAACTTCTACTTTTAATATTATAAAACTTGTGCTGAGGACTCGCCCTTAAGTATTTAATTAGTACATAATAATACAACTTGTTGTTTTGCTTAAGCATCACTTTAGGGTCATAGTTAAAGGGGAAGGCACAGATGCTGGTACCTGGATATAAGCTTTTACCTTTTACACATGCAGAATCTGACAGTGTTTGATCAGAATGTTCTGATGCCTGCACGGGAACAACCCCATCCTTTGTACTCTGGAGTGATATGCAGCCTGTGCTGGGTGGGTTGGTTCTTTGTGAAAAGTGCTTGCATAGGAAGACAGGTGGCTGTCAAGGCAGGGAACTGTACTCAAACAAAGTAATACAAAAGAGAAAATCCTCCCAAGATGCTTCTAAAGTCAGCCATCTTCAGTGAAGCACCCAGCACCACAAGCCACAGAAGAGCCCAGAATCTGCAAACAGAGCAAGCTTACCTAATATATTCTTTAATTATCTGCAGAATCACTTCCTCAACTGTATCCTCTCCCCATGAGGACTCAACAGAAGTTTTGTACTTTAACTTCCACAGAGAGAATCCACAGTAGAAGATAGGAGACAACGAAGAGGCTCATCAGATGTCCCAGAAAATGTGAAGAAAATTGTAAAACAAGACACTGGGAGGACGGAGTGTAGAATTCAAGTTACAGCTCTGTGGTCTAGGCTTCTAGATGGTTCTCCCTCCTCAAACGAGAAGCATGGAGGTTTTCTCTAAAAGCAACGGACTTCTCTTCCAACAGTTCAGAGGGTCTCTTCTGAACAGAGCAACAGAATCTCTTATTAAAGACAGCGAGTGTCATGGTTCTGCTTGTACGGTCGTCACAGACGAGAAACGTCAGATTCTGCTAGCTCACTACTTCGCTAGTGTTTCTTTTAACAGTAAATAGAAGTTCTGAACGGTTTTCCAATTGCCTGAACCTTTATCAATTTACCAACACACATAGTAGGTCTTTCAAGGAGTGTAAATTTAGTCCAGAGATGTTAGGGAACATTGCTAGAAGCATTGTCACTGACTCTAGACAATATCACAAGGAGAGAGGTTTTACAAGGAACTGGCTAACTTATCTACATAACCGAAAACAAAAAGATTTGTGTCAAAATTTGCCTGATTATATATTTTTTTTTTGTGGGGAAGGGCAATGACTACCAGAATGACTGGAGCTCAAGTCGATCCAGTCTCTATGCATATCTATGAACAGAAAAGTGGCTTCAGATTCTATATATTAGAACTAACAGGATTCGTCTCTAATAGCAGCGATTTCCCACACTATTCAAAAACATATATCATAAGCTAAACACTGAAAAGTTTTTCAGAATTTGTTCCAATGTGCTGGCTGCCAAATGTCAGTAAGCAAGTCATCTTTCAAGGAGGGCTTATGGAAAGTCAGGCTGCCAGGCACCAGGAGCCACGGATTCCAACAGGTCAGAGATGGGGCCTGACAATGTGCACCGCCAAGGCTTCACGGGAGGCTGCTGCTACCGCTCTGCAGAGTGCAAAGCGAAAAACACTCCTTTAATTTATACCTAATCAAGAAACTTAAAAACCCCAGCTACTTCGATATATTTAAAAGGCATTTTATCTAAAAGTACATAATTAGATTTAGAGATAGAACAATGGGTAATTTTTCTAACTGAAATAAATCAAACATTTTTTTTCTCCTTTAAATTTGATCACAGTGCCCCCAAGTGGATGTAAACATTTCCAACAAGAGAGAAAACAACGCTTGCAGGCTTAGGCATATTGTGAATTCTATGTGCCACAATGCTTGACTTGGGGCTTTGCCCAGTAAAAATTAAATAATTGAATTTAGTTCCCCACAAATATTTTTAAAAGTTTCACTACCTTTGTCCTCACTGTTTTATTTATAAAACATGAATACAAGGTCAATTGATCCCCAAATCTTATTTAACTTTTAAATTTTTTGAGGTATGAGGTAACCACAGATTATATACAATACAGTAGAATTATAAGGAAGTAAACAGAAAAATCAATGTTATTCTACATTCCTCTATTTTAACTATCAAAAAGTTCTAGCAATTATGATGTTTTACTAGTATAACTAACTGAAGGTTCAAAAAGAAAATGATGCCCACTTAAATAACAGATAGAGTGCCTGGAAGTTTGATGTATTGTGGCTAAGCACCCACTTCCAATGCACGGAAATAATAGTTGTCCATTTGTGCCAAATTCTAGAATTCTTTGAGTCAAAACACAATTTATTCCTAGGTATAATCAATATTTTCACTGATACACAAAAAGTAAATTTGAACATAAAACACTGATAGAGACTTTGATTAGTGTTATGTGGTGGCAGACACATAATCACAGTTTTATGGAGGTGAGGGAAGGAGGAAAAGGAGTTAAAGGCCCACCTGAAAAACCAAGAGCTAAACAGTGAATCTGAGACCAGACTGAGCTACAAACCAAGACCCTGTCTCAAGAAACAATCAATCAATCAATCAAACAAGCAAACAAACAAATATTTCAAATAGCCAAAACTACAGTTTTGTAGTGCAGCACCAGCAAGAGACAATGGACACTTATTGGTCTGATATTGACTAGACCCTTTAAAACATAATTGCTTGGGTAAATATTTATATTCTTGTGTCTATCTGCCTTCAGCGAGCATTGATTTATCTGTTTCTTCACTTTTTACCAGGCTCCACTGATTAGAAAAGATCTTGTATATTAAATATGTAACCATGGTCTTGAAATTTCTAGTCCTTCACACCAACAAACCCATCCTGGGTAATACAATGATAGACATCCCAAAGGCACCAGGCAGTGGTCCCGGCAAATACTAGAAGGTGGCTAAATGACACATTTACCTTTTAGTGTTTTCACGAGCTTGCTTATACACATGCACTTCTCATGTGAAGCACAAGAAAGTCTCATGTTATTTTATGCCAATTAACAAATTGCTAACATGTCATGTTAATAAAAAAAGCAATTGACCCATCTAGAGGGGCTAATTAAATGGAGTAAGATAATTAAACGATTCTCAATATGTAATCAAAAATTATGGCTGGAAGTGTTTCCACAATGTTGTCTTTTTGTTTTCAAGTATCTGTCTATCTGCAAAATTCTAATCACTACATCCATATGCATAAAACACAGATCCAGTGCAGATGTTAATTTGTTGCATGATAGAAATCAGGTGTTCAATTACAAATAATGGGGTGTATGAGAGAACGCCCAAGATTTCCATTTAGCTGAACACATGCACCTCGGCCGACAAACGACTGCAAAGCATTCTTACTTGAATTAGCTACTAGCATGCGGCGGAGGCACATCACATTCAACTCCTTTATTATCCTCATTATGTAATATCCACATCTCCAGCCCTTGGGTGTTACCTAATTTGCCACTGATTTAGGAGTTTGAACATTCACTGATCTAAATTTTATTTATTGTCCTTGAATTCGCTTCAGCGGATGTTTTTTTTTTCTGATTTTTATTTAAACTGTAGAGCACTTGAACAGAAGGGTTTTGTTTCCTAATCACACATTTAAACAATCAAAAGCATTTGATTTTGTAGCAAGGCAAATATTCCTCCTAGTTTTCAACATGCCAATCCAAACTCAACAATACCTCCTGACACAGTGCACAACTGATATTTTGACAAAGTAACTACAGTGAAGGGACCAAGCAGATACATTTGCCTCGAAGACATTGTGTCAATTTTCTTTTATACACTACTCACCAATTTACAATCTTAACATGCAAATAATAATTAAGATATTCAACATGTTAAAAAAATGACACAACCCTGAGATAAAGGATAAATGCTAGACTCATGCAAAAATTATTTTATCTTAAATCAAGACAGTACCATTTAGAGCTTGTAGTCTGTTACTGGATGTTTAGTAAGTCATGTCTCAGAAACCTTAATGTCAGAAACCAACAGAAGAGATAACAGAAAGATCATCTGATTGCTTAGCCGTGAACATCACGGGGGCTTCATTATTTTAATAAAGAGGGATTTTTCAAGAGCACCTTCCTTTTAATTCCTTTCATTCTCTTATTTCAACGAAAGCAATTTCAAAATGCATGACTAGCTAAGCATCCTTATTCATTAAAAATAAATGCTGTTCGTCAGTCTGTGGGAGCCAGTCGAGCTTCCCAGGGATTCTCAGCTAATGTAGAGGTCCTATTTCTGTAAAGTAAGTGCTGCAGACCGAGGACCACATGGGCCAGATTCAGCCACAGATGTGCTTTCCAATCAGACCATTTAGAAAACATATTTTGTGGGGTTCTTTTTGCAAGGCATATTCTCTTGTTTCCTGGGATTCTCACGGATCCACCTCTCACAAAATGTCACCAACCAAGTAGCTTCACGTGTGTATCTGGCTGGCCCCGGCCTTTGGCAGTGTGTGAGCACTGCGAATTCCTGCACTGGAAATCACCGCAGAGGAAAAGCTCTGTGTAGGACTAGGAGTGCAGCCTGCTGGTTCAGACCACAAAACTCTGGAATCAGACACTCAGATCAAATCGTGGCCACTTACTAGCTAGATGTAAGAAATGACGCAATCCCTCTCTGCTTCAGTAATCTCACCTGTAAGCTGCTATGCTAACACTTATTATTCATCCCACAGAGATGAATAATCTGAACGGGAATATAAATATAAAGTTCTTTGTACTTCAGCATGTTTTGTATGCTGGTTCTGCTTTGTTTTGATGCCCTAGAGAGTGAGTCACACGCTGAAACGTTTTTGCCAGTAAATAATAATGTAATATAAGATTACTCTAAAACTGTGGTTGACTACCAGGTAACAAATACATGCTTGATTTTTGTAAACAGTCGTATTGAAGTAGTTTTCCAGCGTGGCCACATGATTTTAACAGGAAATAGAGCAAAGCTGTTCCAAATATTTTGTTACTATCTACTACATGTTCATATATTCAAAGGAAATACCTTCTTGTTACTGAAGACAACACTTAAATGCATTTGAAGCTTAGCAAAGCGTTCATGGCAATTTAGAAATCTCCTTTTAAAGATTCATGTTAGTTTCATGCTAGTGAAAACAACTCCGGCTTCCCAAGACCTATCGGAATGTTTGTAAAAATTATACTGTAAGTTGGACTTCTATTTTCCCGAGCACACTTGAGAGCAAAACAGATAACAAGACAGAGGAAACCCTAGACTATTAGCACCATGCTTCAGTGCACATGCACATGCCCAGATGTTTAAGAGAAAAGAAGGACAGGATCCAAATACTCAATGTGTCGGGAAAAGAAAGTTGAATATCTATAGCATAACATATCTCAATTTGAAGCACACACTGTATCAAAATAAAGGGCTGCTTATCTTATACAGATACATGACATCCAAAGACACCCTGTCCACTACATCCTGGAATACTGGATAGCTATGTGAACAGAGTAGACCCAGAGAGGAGACATGCAATGCCTAAGTCAAATAAAGGGAAGCCTATGAAATGAGGGATGTGATTTCTTTTCTCCTCTGCAGCATGAATAATAAAAACCTAGAGACAGATAAAGGCGTTAAAGTTGAAGATCAGAGAAGCAGAACAGCAAGCCATTTTACCTCCATCAATGCTCAGACCGAAGGGGCGATCCTCAGACTGTCTAAACTGTACTGTGTCTCCACCAAACCTCAGACTCTACACTCCAGTGAGTTCCTGTCTTTTCTCCCTTATATTCCTTTCTCTGCCCAGCCACACTGCTCTTGCCTCCACTTCCCTAGAGCTGGGATTAAAGGTGTATGATTCACAAATACAGGGATTAAAAGTGTGAGCCACCACCACCTGGATCTGTTTCTGGACTGGTTATGTGCAGCTTAGGGTAGCCTTGAACTCACAGAGATCTATGTGCGTCTGTCTCCTGAGTCCCAGGATCGAAGGTGTGTACCACCACCGCCTGGCCTCTAGTGGCTTGGCTTTGCACTATGATCTTCAGGCATCCTTCATTATTAAAATACAAATAAAATATCACTACACCCCTCTTCTTAAGAAAACAAGTTAAGGCAACCAGGACAAAGCTATCTCCTTTATAATAAATACAGTTGTGGAGAAAGTAGTAGTAAAAGTTGAGTATTCACAATTTTGTAGCTTTTAAATGTAAATCCTATCCGTGAGACACGACGACATTTTTATGTAATAACCATGTGAACGAAAAGGGTTTTGTTCATTTTTATG
>JAQHUG010000266.1:2557270-2588132 GCA_028555095.1 Dicrostonyx torquatus | reverse complement strand
GCTACACTCAGGTCCTGAGTACCAGAGTGCAGTCCCACATAGCAGGAATAAAGGCTTTCAAATGGTTATAAGTTGTCTGAGCGATCATCTCTGGTGAACTCCCCATAACAAAGTGTTATCAATACAATCAATAAGCAACACTCTTTGGTGCTAAGACAGTTACATTAACAGAGTACCTATTTATCTATGGAGATATGACTGGATTTGCTATATAAACAACTTACTTATGTCAGTTTGTTGAGAAAATTCCACACAAATGCCTGATACAATGGTTTCTTCCCCAGACAGATGTAAGTGACACACTGAAAGCAAGTCCAATGATCCACGGGCAGACCATTTAAACACTCACCCACTGTGTTTCATGTGTGGTGGTTTATCCATGCGCACTGCCAATTTGATCTTTAAGTCAGAGTCCTGACTGTTCTTGGGAACTATCATCCGGTGTAGTTCTGCTGACTTGGAGCTATTAGAAGTTGGGTATAGTATCACCTGTAAGCAACACAAAAGAAAAGCGCTGAGGACGTGATACAGAACTGGAACTAAAACCTTCTGCAAACATTTTCCTATGCAAAAGGAGGGTGTCAATATTCAAGTATGTCTGATAGACCACTGGACTCACCCGTCACCGCGGATGGATTTTCCATACAGATTCATTTGTTTTTGACAAGTATATGTTTTCCTATTATCACAAAATGAGTTTTCTTTCTCTTCATAATGAGTTAATCGCTCAATATGTGGCATTTGACCTGGCAGTTGAAAAATACTGAATGGACACCTATAATTTCAACATGATTCCAGACAACTCAGGGCACAGGAGTTCAGGGGGAAAAAAAACTGAAATTACAGAAGCAAACACCATAAAGCAAAACCAATTATTGAAGCTGTACAAATACGCCTTTTATTTTAGTATCTCCCTTGTAAAATGGCATTAAAGGAAATCAACTCAATTACAGGTGGCAAAGAATGCTCATAACATGTTTCCAGTTTTAGATCAATACCAAGGACTATCTTCTGGCAAGTGTCTATTGTCAGAATTATCAAGATGGCATCATAACTGAAACAAAGTCATATTTTAATCAAAATATCAAATTAATAGGTGACTTTTTGATAGCGCCTCACTTTTCCAAGCCAGCTTAGGAAAGAGAAGTGACACCTCTGATGCTACCTGCCTTACCAGTGAAATCACCCTTCCCACCCTTTCCCCTTCGCACAATTTTGACTCCTTTGAAACACAACCACAGCCAACCTTTTAGGAGGCATGATACAGTAGAAGGACTACAGTCTGAACGACGAAGCAGACACATGGAACAGCACAGTAAGAGAGTCATCTGTACCCCAAAACATCAGGAAAAAGCATATGAACCTGATATCCAGACATGAACAAAAAATGCATAAAAATGATCAGGCACAGAAAATACTTTTTTTATGGTTTTTCGAGACAGGGCTTCTCTGTGGCTTTGGAGCATGCGTTGGAACTAGCTCTTGTAGACCAGGCTGGCCTCGAACTCACAGAGATCCGCCTGCCTCTGCCTCCCGAGTGCTGGGATTAAAGGCGTGCACCACCACCGCCCGGCCAGAAAATACTTTTTTTTTTTTTTCATCTCTTTCCTCTGTCTGTCTGTCTGTCTCTTCCGGGAAACTAGACACTGTAACTTTATTTAGTATCTGCAGTGTTTAATTGGAGCAAATTTGGCTCCAGGAGCTGAACGGGTGAATGCAGAAGGAGTTCCAACAACTGCCTCAATTTCTTTCATTGTAGCAGCTTTGCCGAAAAGTTCAGTTGTTGGTGGGGTAAATCCCAAGGTTACAGCTGGCATCACAGTGGCATGTCCTGAAGGAATTGGGGTACCAGCTAGCAGAGCAGCAGGGGGCGTGGTGCCTCTACTGTTTATGCCTACAGCACCTCCCACAGTCACTTGGCCCATCGGTATATCTTGTTCTCTTGCATCGGGGAAGGTTCCCTTGAATCTTTCTTACTGTCGCCACATCATTTCTTCTACTGCAGTCGAATTTCTTCCTCAGGGCGCCTGTGCTCCTCTCCCTGCCTGAGCTCCAGCTGCTTTGGCTTTTGAACCTCTTGGTTATGAAGCTCCTCCATTCTCCGAAGCTCTTTTGACACTTCGTCAACTCCTGCCTTATGAGCATAACGCGATGTTCATGGCACGCTGCCTCCAACTTCATCTCGTTTCTCACGAGCCTCCTTGATGTTGCGGTCCCCTTGATCTGCTGTTGCTTCTCCATCTCAATGAGTGCCTTCCAGTGCATGACATACTCATACTCAAAGGACCCAGGTTGTGCAAATCTGGCTGGCTGTTCTCACTCCTTGTAAAATTGCTGGTTACTTTTTACAACCAGCTTCTCTGGAAGTCCCTCATCATCATCTAACTGGTCCATAGGCTCCACAGTCACAGGGCGAGGACATGTGGTTAGCAAGAAGGAGCCTTCATCGCAACTGTCCAGAACTTTCCTAGCAGTTGCCTTCCCTGAGAACTCAACAATGCCTTTCTTTGAGGGCCCTCCTCGGTCATCCACGATGGCCACAGCCCTCTCTACCTGGCCAAACACAGAAAAGGCTTCTTATAGCTGTTTGTTGGGCACATACTGAGCAAGGCTGCGGGATGTAAGGGATGCACTATGACAGGCAAAGTCTTGGGTAAAGTCTTCTCTCCCAGTTTCCTAAAGTTCTTGAGGTCAATGGTTAAACTGTCATTGTGGCTGCTGGCCTGCTATCCATTTGCAGGTACTGGTGGGGGTGCTGCTGTTGCTGCTGGTGATGTGGATGCTGCTGCCTTGGAGTACAACTCTGCTTCTCCAAGTTAAAGGCTTTATTACTCTGCCTGTTTGCTCCCTGGACTTCGATTTGAGCACAGCAAAGTGGACTGTCTCCCAGTCCACTCTAACTTCAACTTCCTCTGCCCACAGCTCTTTGCTCAGAGTAACAGTTACACTGCATGGCTTCCATCATCCCGAACATGAAAATATTGTGGAAGCAAGACAAAAGGGTGTCTTCTACTCCCCAAAGATATTTTTATCCTACATGTAAATGGGCACATTCAGGAAAAATCTGCAAGCAAGGCTTTCTTTTGTTCTAGCAAACATAGCAAAGTCATAAAATGTCTCAAGCAAGTCTCAGCTTGTAATTTTCTAATTGTTCGTACTATGCCGAGTCTCTGCTCAAAGTTATCCTAAAAGCCCCATTAATTTCAGAATATCTAGACTCCAGCATATAAATTGCATCCAAGAAGAAGCTAAATGTCATTCTAAATGTTTTCAGAATAATGACTATACTCTAGAAGTTGTTCATTTTGACTGTGAGAATAGCCAGTGAGATACTGAACAGTTCATTTTTAAAATAGCAGTAGTGTTTAAAAAATGTGGGTGGCTTTTGGTCCAAACCAGTAGACAAAAAAAAATTTTCAACTAAAAGGAGATTAAAAAACTCAAACACTAAGGCCAAGCATCATTGTAATATTCTTGCCAAGTGGGGAAAACATTTTTTCTAGATTCCCATTCTTCCTTTTTAAAACATTAATTTGGCACAAGCTGTGTATAAACTTTATTCATTTTAATTATTCCTTCTCTGTTTATTGAAAAAAATCCCAATTTAAAAATGTTTATGAAAGAAGTAGATACCTTAACAATTTGCAAGATTCTTTTTCTCTCAAAGTTCCATACATTATAAAACAAGGCCTCAAAATAACTACTTACAGTGAAACCATGGATTAAAGATCATCCATAAATTGAGTATCATCATTTCAGGCACTTTTTTTTTTTTTGATGGGCACTTCCAACTGAAGTCATCAGAAAGATGACTGCTCAGCTTGATCTTCAATGAATAACTTTTATTCCATTCATGAGGACTCAGAGATATGTAAGAATGTAGGTGGCCCAGGCACATCAAGAAGCTGGTGGCCTTTGATCCTCACAGTCCCCAGCACTGTTAACATCACTTTCCCTTACTGCTGCTCTGTCCCTGCATCAGGCAGATACTGAGTTTGTTAATCTTGTGATAGATTTGTCACCATTAGTTTGATTTCTTTGTTCTGTTGTTTAAAAAAAAATTGCTTGTGTTCTAACTCCTCCAGACTCTGTTAACCACGCTATCCCTTTTTTTTATTGACTTGCCTTAGCTCCTTTGTCAATAATCAACTGTGCCTACCACTGGTGTTATAACTCAGCCCCTGCAGTCGAGCCCCTGCAACACACGGATAGAGCCTTGGAATTTATTCCCAGCTTAATAAAAAGTACCGATGAAAAGGTAAACATAGCTGGATGTGTTGGCTCATGCCTGCAGCATCAGTATTTACAAGGCAGAGGCAGGAGGGTCATACACAAGTTGGAGGCCAGCTAGGATGACATAGTGAATTCCAGGCCAGACATATCGACAAAGCAAGGCCTTTTCTCAAAACAACAATACAAACAAAAACACAAAGGCATAAATGACCAAAAATAAAGGACTTCACTCTGGACTGACAGTTCTGCTGTCATTTTATTTCCTCTCCTTTAGTGGCACCTACCATTTTCATTTCAAAGCTCAGGTATGGTGTTTGGTTTTCAGGTAATGGTATAATCATTGTTATGCATGACACATACAGGTAAAATACATAGGGAATACATGTTTCTAAGAGAACTACCCTGGCAAATTTGCTCTGAACTGTCAAAATGTCTGCAAAATAGTTCTTGATTTCCCAAATTGAACGAAAAGAAAGGTGCTGCTTTGTGGGACCTGATCAGGGATATTTGCAAGGAAGAGGCTTCCAAGGTGCAGAGACCTGTAAGGCCATGAGGAATACAGGGCAGCACAGTTCTTCTCAATCCATAGCACTGGTCTAATCAAGACGTCGTGACCACTTCCAGTAGAAGTAGTCTTCACAGAGCCTGCTGAATACATTCTGTTACTGTTCCTAGAAAGGAACACCTTGTTTTTCCATCGTTCAAAGAGCAAACTATGGCTCTCCTTTTGTTGTTCTCGTGACATATTAAATCAGTGCTAGGGCAGGATGGGAAGACAGGGTACAGTGCAGCAAGGGACTTCTTCATAGGTTAATAGGCTTCCAAAACTCCAAGTGACCCCTATTCGGCTTTGGACAGGATGTAATGAAGAGACAGGACTCTATACAGTTCCCCTGAGTGAAAAATGAATGCTTCCTGCATGGGGTAGCGGGGTGGAGGGGAGTGGTAGTAATGGAATATTTCAGCTGGAGGCTGAAGCATTGCTGATCTGATAACTCCACTGGAATCCATGCTTTCACTAGCAAAGAGCTACTGCTAAAGTTTACTGAGTCAGCCGAGAGCCATGTTCCCTGGTTTCTCTTGCATCTGAGTGTAGAAGTTCTAGCTAATGCCATGCGTGAAGAGTGCAACATGTCACACTGATGACTAAGGCAGAGGTAGACTTTCCTTCCTCTTTGCTCACCAAATGCCGAGAAACACTGATGGCTACGGGGAGTGGGAGAGACTAAAATGGGAGAAACTAGAGCATTGAATGACCACGTGGAAGGAAGGCACACTCCGGTGTGAATACTGAAGTGTTTCACTGGCTTGTTACAGTGCCTAGTTGTCTTATCTTGAATATTAAGACAATGGTTTGCTTCACAAAACTTTCACTGTAAATAAGTATGTAAAGAACTGCTTTTCATGATAAGGTATATCAAACTCAATAGTGTTTAGTTTATACACAAGGAGGCACGCCTTATATTGGTCATCATAATAACCAAACTATTTCTAATATAAGAATTCTAAATACACACCTAAACTAAATTGTAGGTCTGTATAAAAAAATAAACTACATTTACATTTACTATTTATTTCTTTTAACTTCTCTTTATACATATTTTACTGCTTCCAGGGTATTTATTTTTGCCATTAACACTTTAAATGTCTTGTCACTTAACATGACACAAAAATGTTATGATGTCTTATCTTGAAGGCAACATATCTTCTTCACACACAAAAAAGGCAAAATGCCTTGCAATTTTGCTAAAAATATAATTAAGAATACAAGATTTTTTAAAGCTTAAAAAACTGTCAAATTTAATACATAAGACAGAAACCAAATGTCATAAACATGCATTGCAGTAATATAGGGCTCAAAAAGATGTTTCTCTTAGAATCTACTAACATATTTCAGAACCTTTCTCTCTTATTCAGATATCTTGTTGAAAGACTGAGCCAAGCCATGGGCATCTGTCTATCTCAATAATTAAACTTTGTGACTAGAACACACACACACACACACACACACACACCTGAATGAAAAAAAGCTAGAAGACAGAGGAGTTAAACAATCGCTGTCATTTCCCAACATTTATTCATAGACATTTCTGTTTTATTTGGGAGTTTGAAAGTACATAAGATTGACAAAGAAGACAGAGGTGGGAAATGAGAAGTAAAAGTGGAAGAGTTGGAATTCAACACTTTAGCAGTAGGGCCTTGTCATTGACTCACAGTTCTGATGCTGACATTCTCACCACGGCCACAGGGTCTATGTTCTTCCTAAAGTGCTGTGGGACAATGGTCATTTATCCTGTCACTTGTATTATTTTTAATAAAATGCTGATTGGCCAGTAGCCAGGCAGGAAGTATAAGCAGGGCAGCCAGGCAGGAAGTAGAGGCAGGGCAATGAGAACAGGAGAATTCTGCGAAGAGGGAAACTCACTCTCCAGTCATGACCCAGCTGCAGAGGAAGCAAGATGTGACTGTCTCCCTGAAAAAGGCACCAAGCCACGTGTCCAACATAGGCAAGAATTATGGGCTAATATAAGTTATCAGAATTGGTTAATAAGAAGAGCCTGAGATACTGAGCCAATCAGTTTATAATTGATGTAGACCTCTGTTCGATTCTTTGGGACTGAATGACTGCAGGACCGGGCAGGACAGAAACCTCAGTCAACACTAAAGGTGGTTGTTCAGCTGTTCCCTTGATGCCTGTTATCTTGTTAGCCTCCACAGATTGTCGTGAAGGTAATTTCAACCAGAGTGTAGATACCCATTGCTTCTTATGTCATGCTATATCACCTTATATTCTCAAAGGTGAAGGAGAAGCCCCATATGGAACTCCACTATTTATGAGACAGAGTCTCCTGAATTCCAGGCTGGCCTCAAACTAATAATTACAACACTGAAATTCCTCTCTTCCTACTTCCACTCTCCAGTGCTTGGATCACAGGCTTGTCCACTTTAAGTCACACTGGAGATCTTTTACATATTACACAATCACTTTATCAGGTGAGCTATAAGCATCATCAATTTTTAAGATTTAGGAAAAGTAGGACTTAATAATTGAGGTCTGAAGCCAAGGACTTATAAGAAAATCAAAAGTGCAGGGCTGGAGTATTGGTTTAGTGGTTAAGAGCCCTTGTTATTCTTATAGAGGATATGAGTTTTGTTCCAAGCACCCACATGGAGACTCACAATCAGCTGTAACCTCCGTTCCAGCGAATTACTCACCCTATTCTGCACTTTTTGGCTGTCAAACAATAATGCACTCTACACAAATCCATGCAAGAAAATATACACATAAAAAGAAAAAGAGAAATCAAGATCGTGATATACCATATTCTATGGGGTGAGTATTACCAGAAATAGTAATTAGCAATTAGTGTCAAATGGACATTAAGACGCCAAGTGTGGTAGGCCCAAGAAGCATGCTGCCTGCTTAAGAAGCAGAGTGGCCAGAGTCCCTGGAAAGCTCAGTCTTAGAAAGATTAGGTGCTGTCAGCAATGGCTGTGGGGACAGATTATTTTTGAGATATGGAAAGCCTTCATTTAAGTCTTATGTCAGCAAGATCAGGTAAGTTGGACATGATTATTTTGACTAAAAGATGCTGTAACAAAGGCGGGGCATGAGGACATAGCCTTTTAGCAATGTTGACTAGGCAAGAGGAAGCTGGTCTCTACTGATAGACCCAGAAGGAAGACTAGTATTCTGCTAAGGTTTCTATTCTATGCACATTCTGTATATAAGAGGCAAACCAATGATGTTTCTAAGCAAGGGGATGAGGAAATCAGATTCTCGAGTCAAGAAAATGCCCCATTCTCCAGCTCCCTGTAGCCTAGAGAGGAATCAGGTGCAGTCAAGTCGTCTCATATGCAACCACAGATAGATGGGTGTTAAGAATGAATGTTTCATGCAGACTTAGAAGTAACTAAACATGATATCAACAGATATAACAGAGGTCTTGGTTAGCTTTTGCTTGATATTTTTCCCCTGTAACATCCCTGTTTGAAAAAAGGAGAATCAGAGAAAAAGTCTGATGGATCTTCTCTCTAGATAAGTGGGGTCCATATCTGTAACATTTTGGGTTCAGCAGCAGGCACTTTATACTTTAGGAAAGATTCATAGCCACTGTTGCTTGTAAACCTTTCAAGTACCTTGCTACGAGTTTAGGACCTGGAGACAACACACACACACACACACACACACACACACACACACACAGAGAGAGAGAGAGAGAGAGAGAGAGAGAAAGAGAGAGAGAGAGAAAGAACTACCTGATTTTCCTTCAGTTCATAAATAACATTTATCAGATACTAGTTATGAGCATATCTTTGTTCTATCAGGGCTCCTTACAATGTGGAGTAGATGAAGCTGATGGTTCTTCTGAGAAAAATTAGTATCCTGCATTTTCAAGTCTTTAATGAACTTAAGGTTGCTTAGTCTAAATGATTTCTCCTTTGACTTAATATCATTGTTCCCTGACCTGCTCAGTTGAAACAAACAAATAAACAAACCAGACCAAAAACCCCCAAATAAAAAAACAACAGCAACAACAGAAAGCACTCTGGCTAACAGGATGCTCATTTGTATCCTGAAAGATTAACACAAAGTCTCTGTCAATCTTATTGTTTATGGGATAAATCTAATTTCTTTTATTTTAAAGGCTAGAAAGTATCCTGGAGGTTAGACTAAGGAACTGATAAAACTCCCAACCCCTTACCAAATGTGTACTTTGGTTAACAGGGAATTACATAGTCCCTTCTTCCAATATAGTTCATTTATTATCTTTTTACAAGAAAAGTCTGTTTCAGAAGGAACAAAAGAGAACTTTTAAACAGTACTGGGACTGGAGGTGTGGTTCAATGGCAGAGAAGGCACAAGGCTCTGGTGCAGTGACCAGTATAGGAAATCTGGAAAATAAGTTTAAAAAAAGTAGTATTGTTCGAATGATATACTCTTTCTTGCCATTAGCTTGTCAAATAATAGAAAGGAAGAGCTTTGTTATTTCCACAATAGGATATGGAGAATTGAGCAAGGAAAGTAAAATGAGGTGTGAAAGCCTATCCCTTCTTTTCTTCTTATATACGTGTACTACATAATGCTCTGCAGTGGGAACGGGCATTTAGCAGGAGGGCAGCACAGGATCTACCGTGTGGTAGATGCAGCAACTGGCCTGCAGTATATAGGATGGTTAAGACAACATCCTTAAGACATGTTGTTTTTTCATTTTAACTGAAATTATATTTAAGGTTGCAGTGTGATATTTTGATATGTTGAGGCTAGTTATCAATCTCTTCACACTACTATTTTTGTTATCTTAAAAACTGACAAATAATAAATATGCATATTAGTGGACTTTCTAAGTAAATACTAAATATCCTTAATAAGAAAGAAGTGTTGCCCTTTGTAACATAGGTGAGAGTAGAAGGTGCTGTGGGACATTGGTCTTGTACCCTGTAAAGATTTGTCACTTGCATTGGTTTAATAAATTGCTGATTGGCCAGTAGCTAGGCAGGAAGTATTGGTGGGGCTCCCAGAACAGGAGAATTATGGGAAAAAGAAAAGCTCAGTCTGCAGTTGTCACCCAGACACAGAGGACAACAGATGAGAATGCCTTACTCATAAAAGGTACCAAGCCATATGGCTAACACAGACAAGAATTATGGGTTAATGTAAGATATAAGAGTTAGTTAATAAGAAAGTCTGAGCTGGTAGACCAACCAGTTTATGATTAATGTAGACCTCTGTGTGTTTCTTTGGGACTGAATGGCTGCAGGACCAGGTGGGACAGAAACTTCTATCTATAGGAAAGTATTACACCAAGTGAAATCAATGAGGAGGAGGAAGTCAAAAATCAGATGATGTCACTTATATGCGAATCTAAATCTGATTCATGGATATAGGCCAGAAAGGGTTTCACTAGAGGCTGGGGAAGAAGAGGGAGAGGGCAGGGAAGGGAGTGGAAGGGGAGGGGAGGGAAGGGTAGGGTAGGGTAGACAGAGGAGGGGAAAGAGAGCACAGGAAAGGGAAGGAGAGGGGGAAAACATCATCTTTGCTAAGATGTCCACGTCCTGCCCTCTAAACTGCTATGTTACACAGCAAAAAGAGAGTTAAAGTTTCAGAAATTAAGAATGAGAATTGTCCCATTTATTCAGGTGGGGACAATGCATTCACCAAAGGGATTGCGTATATACCAGTGTGTGTAATGTATTCGTATGTGTGCACATACATTTTTAGGTACACTGTACACTTGTGTCCCTGCATGTAAAGGTCAGTTTAAGGTGTCTCCCATAGTCATTCACCTTGATTTTCTTTTTCCTGAACAGGGTTTCACACCAAATCTGAATCTCACTGATTGAACTAGAGGGGCTGAACAGCAAGTCTAGGGACCTTCCAGCCTACCACTGCAGTGCAGGGATTCTGCGCCTACTGCCCCACCCAGGGGCAGGTCTTCATGTTTGCAGAAAAAGCACCATGCCAACCAAACATTTCCGCAGTATTTCACAAGGAGTTTGACATGTGAATGGGGAAAGAGTCAGTGTGGGAGATAGGACATGGTAGAGGCTTGGCCATCCACTGCTGGCTTTGGAAATGGGAGAAGGCCATGAGCAGGAGGATACTGACAGCTTCCAGAAACTGGAGAAGTAGAAAGTTAACATTTCTCATCAAAAGAATGCAAGCCAGACACCCTGATTCCAGCCCACAGAAGGGCATTTTGGACTTAGGACCTTAGCTATAACTTGCCTCCTTGCTGCTGTAATAAACACCATGACGAAAAACAACCTGGGGAGGAAAGGATGTACACGGCTCACACATCCTCATCACAAGCTATCATTTAGTTCAAGTATGAGTAGATGTGGGGCCACAGAGGACAGGTGCTTCTCTCCATGGCTCCCTGGGCTTGCTTACAATCCAGCAGCACCTGCTTAGTGGTGACCTCCCCACTGGCTCAGTGGCGGAAGTGTTGGCCCCTCCTGTATCAATCTTTAGTCAAGAAAATGACTTGCCTGCAGGTCAATCCGGCAGAGGAAATTTCCCAGTTGAGGTTTCCACTCCTCAGAATACTGGCTTGTATTAAGTTGATAAAATTAACCAATTCAACCATCAAGCTCACTAGATAAAGAATGCATGTTGTTAAAAGACTACATTTTTGATAATTCATTAAGCAAAATAGGAAACTAACATAGATAATGAAAGCTGAGATTTCCCTGGGTAAAGAAACCCTCACCAATTCAAAGATACTTTTGTGTGTAAATTTCTACCACGTGCTTTATCTGCTTACTTATGTAAGTTTACTTGACATATTATTTTACTTGAAGAAAGATTTAAGTACAGAATATGTGCATGTATGTGGGCTGGGTGAGTTTATGGGATCACATGTGCGTAGGGGTATGCAGAGGCCAGGAAAGGGCTTCGGATTCCTTGGAATTGGAGTTACAGGCAGTTGCAAACCAACACGTGGCTGCTGAGAGCTGAACCTAGGCCCTTTGCAAGAGCCGCTAGTGCTCTTAATTGCTGGCTATTTCCCCAGACCCATCTGTCACAATCTTAAAGAACTGTACCCATATTGAATGTTTCAGATATACTGTTTTATCTCATACTTTGGTTATACTTGTAACTAAAGAAAATTTTAAACTTTTATTGTAATAAATACAAATATTAAACAATAAGAAGTGGAAAGAACAAGGGCCATCACATTTATTTCTAACAAATTTCAAGTCCCATATCCCAAATGATCAAGGACTATTTCTCCTATTTAAAGCCTTTGAAAGACTCTGAAGGACATAATCAAGCTTGTCAGTTGCCATGTTTTCCATGGTTCAATTAAGGATATTGGCCTTTTTCTTTTTCATACATCATTTTTATTCCCTAAAAAGTATTGATTTCTTATTTCTCTTTGGAAGGCATATTATATCCCATCATAGACACATCTGTGTCTTAAAGGCAATCTAGACAGGAGAGCATCCTGATTATTCTTGATCTATGCCCCTCAGCCATAAATTATGAATGGCCATGACCTTTTCAGTTAGTTACTGATACAGCTTCCATCATGGACACCACATGAGCAGCTTTATTAGGCTTTTTTTTTTTTAAAGCCTAGCCAAGTTATAACAATGTCTGTCATTTAGAAGACCCATTCAGAGCGCTGCAGAGTGCTTTATGAAATTTAAATTAATTTTCACATTACCTTAAAATGCCAGGCATCACCCTGATATGTAAATAACTTGACACCCAAGTTAAATGAAGAGCTAAGAAAGGTTATTTCAAGACAACAATACACTCTTTCAACTTCAATTCTCCTCCTCAGCCCAACACATTGTCACTTTAATTATCTCACAAGCATTGTACGAAGGTGCTTAGCTTTGTTCTTACCATTTGGATAGCAGCTATGATGAGACTCCTTAGAGCCAAGTTGATTCCTGTGTATCAGTAACATGATGCTACATGTAGGAACAGGTAGTGTCAAACATGGATACCACCATGTTAAACTTCCATCCTTAAACTCAAGAATGTGGGGACATATAATGTAGCAGAGTGTTCTGGGTTTGACTCACTCCTTTATACATCATATGTCACTGTCAGCATTTGTATTAAAAACTATCTGTTACTCTGGAAGGGGTCAGAGAACGTTTACTGTTCAGGCAAACTCTCTGCAGGGGCTGTAAGAGTCACAGCTTAAATACATGCTAAAATGAGACGAATGAAAACCTTCCCAGCTCATCATTTTAAAGAAGGGGGTAAAAGAGTTCGAAATCATGTAAGCAATGGGGAGGGAAGAGAGAGGACTTCATGGTCAAGAAAACCATAGGAATGCAGAGTGGCATGAGATACGTCACTAAGATAGAGAGGAGAAAGGGAAGAAGGCAAGACCACCGCGTCCTTGTAGCTACTGAGGAAGACTGGTTTGTAGACATTTTGAAAGACCTTATTCCTGACTCATGAAATTTACATGGCAATGTGAACTAGCTGCAAATCAAAGGACACAGCTCTTACTAACACTCAAGGCATCAAGCAGGAGGCTCTTCCCACCCAACTTCACAGAGGTAGAGATGGCAAAGAAAAATCACACGTCTATTTTCTAAGATACAATATTTTCATGTTAACTTAACATGTATTCTGGGTCCCTGTGGTGAGATAATTTAGGGTTTATTATGTAAGAAACATTTCAAGTATGTTATTATTATTATCTACAATCATCAAGATAAAAATGGGTTGCCAGTTGTTATTCATCCTGCGCAACTAAAAATTTGGGCCATTTGACTTACATCTCTCCGTTCGATGCAAAAATCAAGCCACCATTCTGTTCTGTTCTATAAATCTGACTAGGGATAGAATATTGTATTTGTCTTTCTTGCTTTGCATATTTCACTTAGCGAAATATTTTCTAGAGCCACTCCTGTTGCTGAGGATGATAAGATTTCCTTCTCTTCAGGCTGAATAATACTCCATTTCAAATAAAAAACACTAGTAGCTAAAAAGCTGCAAACCACAATAAGCAGTCATTTCCCATCTACTATAATTGCTTTTATAAAAAGAAGATCTGTGCCTCGCCCAACTATTATCAGAGAAATTTTCTCTTTCAGTGAATGGAAACTAACACAGACGACTATAACTGGACAATATATGGAGAGTGAGAGACTTTGGAACACTCACTTCTAAATAGGGGGTCTTCATAGAATCCCTCACCGTAAGACTCAGAGAGCTATGTGGAAGAGGAAGTGAAATGAATGTAATTGACAGAGAAGATGGAGTATACCAGGGAAATAGTGTTCTTCAGATACAACGGAAACGATGCAATATGAACTCACAGAGATGTTGGCAACACACACAAGACCTGCAGAGTTGAAGCCAGACAACCCTAGCATTGCAAGGGGGGAGTAAACACGAGCTCCCCATCCCTAGCCAAGAATCTCTCCATGGTTGACACCCACTTGCAAAGGAAAATTTAGTTTGCTCCAATAGAGTCTCACTGGGTTTATATGACTTCACTGTTGGGTCCAAGTAATGCATTGTTCGACAACAGATGTTCCAGTTTACCACTAGTAGTTATCCATCTGCTCCTCGTTGTAACTTTGCATAAGAGAAACGAGACTAAATAAGGCAAACTAGCAGAAGTATGTTCATTTTCCAACATTTGTTGAATGTATACTGTAAGGCAGAAATTTCTAGAAAGACATAATGCTACAACATGACCTTAGATGGATTACAATCCTCTAGACACCACGATGTTTTTAAGTTTTGATATTTATCTGGAAAATGAAGTGACTTAAACAAACAGGCAACATATACTTGGAATAAAAGCCAGAAAACTAGAAAGGGGGAGAACTAGGTGTGTGTACATGTGTGGGAAGGGATAAAGGCTTTAGGGATGAATAGATAGCAGAATCCAGGTTGTGTGGGGTTGGAAGGGAGATTATTGGGAGAATGGTGGGAATACAGGGCAGAGGAAAGGGTGGATAAAGAGCTAAAATGGAAGATGTATGAGAAAATCATATAGAAATATCTTATATGCTCACTTAAAACTAACAGAAATTTGCTTGAACAGAGGTTCCCTACATGGGGCCCAAGAGAGAAGAAAAGGGAGGATTAATACTCCGCCAGTAACCATAGGTTATTAAACAAACCTCACACTGTCAAGCATGGGATACCTCCTACAAGTTGTTGATCATGGAGGTATAAGTGGCCCCTAAGCAATGCATGCCATTTCTGTTGTACTTGGTCACCCAAATAGAGCTCAATAGAAAAACACTGTTGCTGAAGACACCACAGACTTTGGTCACAGAATGTGGAGAGATAAAGCTTGAAGTTTCTCCCATGCTGGTGAGCTTTCTTAACGCTCAAAGATGGTACTCAAGATGCTGGCAGGAAAAAGTCAGTCTTATGAAGTTGTGAACTCTGAAGCAAAATAATGACTGTCAAAAAATAAGGTCTGTCAAGGTGTGCTCATTGGCACAATGGTGGGATGAATGCTATGGGAGCAACTGATTGCTTTCTGATTGGATTGGAGGCCTGATACACAAGAAGGAACTCATAATTAGTACATTGCAAGAACATGGGGGTTTGCTGTATGGCAGAACCTACTACTACTATTGCTTTGATAGCTGGGTATGATGTCAGACTGACTTCTAAGTACTTATCTTCACAGCCAAAGGTTAGTTCTTAGCCTTGGTTGGAAAAGCTTTTGTTTTGTAGAGGATGGTAGGTAATACAGAGATTTACAATAGCTCACACTGTAGAGAATAAGAGACTGAGGAGTTCTTGACACTAAACAGGCCAATTATATCACTGTCCCCATCCCAAGGCTCTCATAGAAGAGAGGACAGTAAACTATGTAAGAGCCATTTGGGGAAGAGTACTGTGCAAGAGTGTCTTCTGGAAATTATCTGACTGATGTACTCATGAACACTCTGTAAACTCCATAAAAGCTACGCAAGACAGGTTCATCAACATTGTAGAGTGAAGGTGGGAAGGGGTCATGGGGCCCCAGTCCTCTCTTTGGGACTACTGACAGTTAATGGCTACTGACAAAGGCATGACACTTTTTTCAATGTGTTGTCACAGATAGCATTGTCCATGCTTCAGTAAATGTCTCATGTTCATGTAGGCAGCTGTGTTTAAACTCAGTGGGTCACACACATGAGGAAGACATGGAAGCAGGAGGTCAACTTGCCTGGAAGAAGTGTTTCAGCAAGAGGAGGGGAGGACTACACAGGCTAACATTGGTGAAGAGAACAGAAATTTATAATATTCTTGGATATAAGGATGAGAAATAAATTAATTATTAAATAAATATAAATAAATTAATAATTAATTTTAAGAATTTCTCAAAGGATGAGAAATAAATTAATTTTAAGAAAGAAGAGACAATTTGAAGAGAGGAAACCAATATGATATCAGAGACACAGGATAAAAGTGAGGAGGGTGAATATGACCAACAGACACTTGAGGCATGTCGAAATACTTTATATAGCATATATGGTAATAAAGACAGGTAAAATGTTTAAAAAAGATTCTTCATCAAAGAAGTATAGATGCCAAGTAATTGCAGAGTCATTATTGTGTTAGTGTAAAGTATAATTACAATGGGACAACAAAACACACCTATTATAGACAGAATTGGCGCAGTGTTTAAGCCCATCATTTGTTCTGTCATGAACGGAGGAAGGCCTTTATCGTGCTGGGCCTGTAGAGAAATGCCAACTTCTATGGCTATAATCCCTTCCAATGTCATCATGGAGGGCACCAATCCTCTCAGTGTAAGAAGGCAAGCTGTCCTTTCTCCTACTTCCGTAGTGACGATCTTGGCCAGCTCCTCAGAATTTGACAAATGAACTCACCGAGGAACCACGAACTGGTGCGAGTTATCAAGTCACCTTTCCTTCAGAAGCAAAAGCTCAGGCTTTTGAACCAGACACAGCTAAGTTGTGCTAGAAACATTATCCAAAAAGGAGAGGAATCACGGATATGTTATCATCTCTGGTCCTCTACCTGCCTGTCTCTGCTTGTCGTCTCGAGCACAGAGGTTAAGGTTTGACTATGATTCTCTTGAGAGATATTGCGAGAAAGATTGAAGAAGGAAGAGGTATTTTTTTTGTGTGTTATTTTTTAGTTTCAGGGAAATTGTAGCACACTTGAAAATAACAAAAATGAAAGGTCTCCTGTGTACAGCGAGCAGAGCTAGACAGATAAAATATAACAGAATCCGCATTTCATTTTGCAGCAAATGATATAAATCCAATATCTAAGACCGCAGTCACCAAGCACTGGCTATTTCAATAAAATTGGATATTAAACTTTGCTTTCAAATTGGAGAAAATACCTACGATTATGACTTCCCTAGCAGCTCTCTGCTGCTTTCTGAATTCATACACTGTTCTGGTCCTTTAAAAAAAAAAAAAAATCCTCAAATGTAAATTTTGTTTGTCTGAAGTAAGAAAAGGCCTGAAGTGATTTTTATCAATTTAACTGTGTGATTATTTATTAAAAATATTACAATGATTAATAACACAATCAACATTTAGAATGTATTCCTGGCCTTGTATGTTGAAAGGAGAAGTTCCACATCTGTATAACTAGATAATTGGGGAGGTATTTTAATCACTTTGTTCTAAGAATATGTATGGGACTTAAGCTAGCCATGCTACCTTTGGCTTAAAGAGTTACTAAGTATCCTAAATAACAAAGGAGGAACTAATTACAAATAATACAGGGAAAAAAAAGGAAAACAGAACAGAAGCCTGCAGAGCGTATTAGCCTTTGTAATACAGTGTCCTCCAGTCAATTGCTTGGCTGTGCCATAATGTAGTTTCTCTCTCATCAAGACTCAAAACAAAGCTTACACAGCCTCTGATAACTCCCTGGAGAGTTTATTTTGATGCTCAAGAAATGCAAACAAAAGAAACATTTGCAAAAAGAGGCAGTATAAAAGCTAGCTTAAACTTGAGAAGTAAAGATGTTGTGAAGGTTTTGAAAGGCAACAGTTTGTTTCCACAGAGTAATCAATTTATGAAGCTGATACCTTAAGACATAAAAGTATTTGAAATCAGCATCTACTAATTCCACACGGTATTTATATCGATAAAACAAGCACACTTAATAGCACTTTCATACATTGGATATGAGTACTTTTACTTTAAGAAATATTACAGTAGCGTGTAAGTAATGGGGAAAAGGAAATTTGTAAAATAAAGGCTTAGTTCCAAGAATATATCCAAAACATGTATCCAAGAAATGTGCAAAATTTCAGTTTATTTTACAATGGTTAGATTTATTCTTAAAAACATGTTCTAAATCTGCTGACTAAAAAGGGAAAATAGACTGATCTGAATGCTTCCCCATCCTCCTGGGACAGAGGAAGTGGTGCGCAGTGTACAAATGACACCAAAGTTGCCAACAGCTTGTGGTGACCTGTCCTCCAATCCCAGTGCTTGGGAGACTGAGGCAGGAGGAGGTCAAGTTCAGGGCCAGCCTGGAACATGCAGCTGCATTGCGAAATGCTCATAAAAGCAACAACAAAAAACCTTTTGGTGATACTTCTGAAACTAAGAAATTTGGTGAATTTTTCATTTTTTCTGTATTTAAGCAAAGCACTTGACAAATGAGCTTCATTTAGCCTTTATATATCATGTAAGTGTGATACACATTATGAAAGGCTCAATGGAAACTACATTGCTCAGAAACAGAAGGGACTAGTCTGATTTTTTAATACATTAATGTAAGGTAAGACTTCTTTTTCAGAAATCTCAGGGTAAATCCACTTTGTCATGAACTATATATGCAGTTGGCTGTTCATCAGCTAGAACACACATTCGGAATTGTTTCCTTAGAAAAATCCCCATTCTGCCTCCAGTATCCCCTTCACACTCGGTAAAGAGTTGGACATCAATTCACATGGAAAATGTCCATATGCCATTTCCACTTCTATAAATAGGTATTTGCATATGGCATCCACAAACAAATCCACATGCTGAGCCCTTGCCAAATAAGGGAACCTCCAACTATTGAGTGTCCCCCCTTAGTTCTGAGCCTCCATTTCACCACTCTACATGTAGTGAGAATGCTTTCTATTGTCTCTCTCAGTTACTAGGTCTCAGCCCTGGCTGCAATTCAGAATCAGGATTAGGCAAGCTTATTAACAATATCTGCACACCCGCAGGGCCTGGGAGTGCCTTAAAGGCTTGCCAGAGACCACCCCAGATAGAGGTCTGGTCTTAGAACTTACATTCTTCTAAATAGTCAAGGGGGTGTTTATTTTTTGTTGTAGCTGCTTTGTTTTATTTTTGTTTTAGGGTTTTTATTGGGGGGGCTTTTTCAAGAGTTGTTTTAGATCAGCATTTCTTTTCTTTTTTTTTTTTAGTTAAAATACATGTGTATGGGTGTTTTGCCTGCATGTATGTATGTATGTATGTATGTATGTATGTATGTATGTATGTATGTATGTTTATCTGTGCACCACATGCAGGCAGTGCCTGCAGAGGCTACAAGAGGGTACTGGATCTCCCAGAACTGGAGTTATGAACAGAATAAGCCATGGGGTACTGGGACTTGAACCTGAGTCCCATGGAATAGTCACCAATATTCTTAACTGCTGAGCCTACGCTCTAGTCCCATATATCAATATTTCTAAAACTAAAGAGTTATTATGATAGAACTTTCAAAATATATCTGTACCACAGAATAGTATTCAACAAACTAGACAGTTTAATTTTAGTTCAATATATTCAAGAATATAATTCACTCACAAATAGACAGAGGGTACCTAACGTGATTCAAAACATACATAGAAATAACAAAAAAACTAAAATGTGTTTCTCATATAAAATGATTTCAACTTAAGCAATTTTTGATTCCTGATTTTTAAATCATGAGATTTTAGATCATCCTATACCTTGATTCATAAAACACAATCAAACGTATTCACCCTCTCAGTCATAGCTACTTCATGTTTGGTATGAAGAACACACTACACAGTCATAAATCCAAATTCTGACACTTACCACTCTTTGCCCACTTCCTAGGATATTTTATGTATATATCAGTATACTTTGTTCATAAGCACACGACCACCGCCCTCCCACATCCTCTCTTCCCTCTCTCTAGTACTCCGTTTCCTCCAAACACACCTACTTTGCTTTCATATCACATGTGTGCATCTGAGATTCTGTATCTTACATGTGACAAAATTCTGCATTACAATGATTACCTTCCATTGGCATATCTCATGTGTGCTCAGAACGTGACACATCTGAGGACTTCAAGTCCAAAACAGGAATGAGGCATAGATATTTGAACAGCAAGCAAGCAAGCCAGTTTTGAAGGCAGATGGACAATAGCAAGTGCGTTACAGAAGAAGGCTCTGCAAACATAGGTCAGCTCACCAAGCATGGTTTCTTTATTTTTTTTTAAAAAGATTTATTTATTTATTATATATACAATGTTCTGCCTATATGTCTGCCTGCAGGCAGGAAGAGAGCACCAGATCTCATTACAGGTGGCTGTGAGCCACCATATGGTTGCTGGGAATTGAACTCAGGACCTCGGGAAGAAGGAGCAGTGCTCTTAACTGCTGAGCCATCTTTCCAGCCCTGAGCATGGTTTCTTTAGATTGGGTGTGTGTGCAAGTCACCAAGAAAGACAGTCAAAGTGCACTGCAGTCACCACTTCTCAGGTTGTGAACCTAAAGCAGGACATGACAACCAGCATTTTAAACGAATATCCAGGGGTTGCTCCAGGGCCACTGGGAAGCTTTATTAGGCTAAACTAAGATGAAGAGTTGGCTTCTTCCTCCAAAATAGGTGGGATGTTAGAATGAGGGAAGGAGAAACAGAGGGAGCTTTAGGTCACTGACTGACAAAGCATATATGGAATACTTCTTTATGATCGTGTGAATCATGTGTTCTCCTTGTAGGCAGTTTCAGCAAATCTGAAGCTCCAAGGAAGGAAAGTATCTCTGGCAGTCAGAGACACACAAATAATATCTGCAATCTTCAAACCTACTTAGATCATCAGTAAAGAACAGAGGTTTTCCAACATGGACGGATGACTTGATAAGGGCCTCTGGGACCATCTAGCAATGTCTTGAGACATTTCTGATTATTGTATTCTGGTATTTATTGACTAGGGGACAGAAAAGACATTAAATATCACAAAATGAATGGGGTAGCACCCAATACTAAGTATTTTGCTTAAAATATTAGAATATTAAAGTTGAGTAACTGAAAAAAATTATCTTGTTTTTGTAGGGTGTGCAAGTTTGATCTCAGATTTACAATCATATAGTAAAATATACTACATATGTGTTCAACTTAAAAATTGATTAAATATGCTATTTAATTATCTAAAAATGAATTAAAATACCCAAAGAATGACTTATAAGATTAGGTTTCAAAGAACTGCTGCCTAATACTGAGAAACAGTTACAATAAGGAGATAAAGTAAAAGAATATAATTGTAGTTTAAGTGAACAACTCTGATTCATAAATCCCTAAGATGAGACAACTCTCTGCCGATCTCCTGGTACATTATGCTAGAAGCATCTTTACTGAATGGATAAGCGTGTGACTCTATGATTGCATGAAGAAAACGTTCAGCTGAGCTGTCCAAAGCATGGAAAGAAGAAGCAACCTGGAACTGCAAAAATTCCAAGTGTGAGCGAGGTAGAAGAGGAATTAATAAAACATGACGCTGAGAGGGAAAATCCCCAAACAGAGAAGGCTGCTGCTGTTCGTCTATATCTGTAACTGCAAAAGTCATCCATAGTATCCCCCCCAAAAAAAATAAGTATTAGCTCTAAAGGTTTATGTTCTCTTAAATACCTGTGACGGCTGTTTTCAGATCTGGGTTCATACAGCAGAAAACAGCGCCACGCCTCAGAACATATCCTCCTCATCAGACTGCAAATCACCTTCCATACTGGACTGCGGTAAGTACTAGACTACTTAGCCCTTTAATGCCCTGTGGAGAACACAGGGGTTATAAATCTATATTCCAAATAGAAGGCAGTGAGTGCAGGAAAATACACTGATGCTGTGTTAAAAGCAATGTGAGGAAGACCACATCCACAGGAAAGCAGCAGAGAGGAAAGAGAAATGCCCTATAGGAATGCCCTATAGAGGGATTCGAATTTGGTTACGTGCTCCAGATATAAACAGCAGGTAGCCTTGTTTGTTAAAAACGGCCTTCAATCCTTGAACAGAATCATTAAATGAGACTGACATTTCATCGGGAGGGACAAGGGGTCTGGTGTAGATGATATGCAGCAGCCAGAGATGGAGTTGGTGACTCTGAGCTCATGTGTACCTCTCAGGCATCCAAAGTCTATCACAATAGTTTCTAATGTATACACAGTCATGATTAGTAGATTATAGCTGAAACATGGATTTATGGAAAAATTACAAATAAGTAGTCTGATATACTTTCCATTTGTTAAATTATTTTGTGTGTGCCTGGGTATGTGTATGCATGTGTGCGCACAGGGGCAAACATGCGATGGTGGGCCTTTGGAGGTTTTAGAACCAGCTTCATGTTACATATGGATACAGGGATTGAACACAGGCCATGAGACTTGGCTTAGGTACTTCCACCCACCGAGTCATCTTGCTGGTCAGATTTGAAATACTTTATGAACACAAATTTTACCTGAGAAATACTTGCCTATGTTCCTGTGAATCATGCTAATGAGAAAAACTCACCCTTCCCAGTTCCTTGTCTTCCAGGGCCAGAACTCCTGTGCTTTCTGTGAAGAGTTTCACTTTGACCACAGGCCGAGGATGGGTAGTGCTGAAATCGCCTTGCGTCCCCCATCTGCAATGAAGTAAGAAAAAAAAATGTCTGTAATATGCAGCATTAATTTCCCACCTAGATAGACATGTCTCTATTAAAGATACATTAAGCAATGGAGACTCATTTGTGACTCAATGAGATTTTCATCTTTGTTTTTGTTTCTGACAGATGGTACCATTCAACGGAAAATAACAGCAAGCTTTATAGCTTGTAATAGTTCTTCAGCTGCTCAAAAATTAGCATACTGATCTACAAAATAAGGGATGCTGTATGAATTTAGGTTAAGAAAAGGCACTATGGAAGTTCCTAGTGGAATCTATTATATTATCAATTATAATGAACAATGCAACAGCATTTTTATGAATGGAAAATGGCTATGGGTGTCAATGTAGGAAATGGCTTTACAGTAGGCTGTTCTTAGATACCATAAAACTTTACGCCCCCACCTTTGGGAAGTCTTTACTAAATACTGCCCATCTTTATTGTTTGAAAAGTGAAGACAATTATCTTAGGCTATTTCTTTACATGACTTTTCATAGCATCTTTCAAAAAGAATGAAATATGTTTCACAAAAATTGGAACGGTCCGCAGCTAATTTCCCAATACATTCTCTAAAGGATGGAAAGAAGTCTGTTGACATCTGGCTTTTCAAATCATCATAACAAAATAACATGTTTTCTTGGCTTATCTTTTAATTAATGTCATCTTATCTTTATCACGCACCAATTCATCTGAGCTTATTGACAAACTCAACTGGCACACAGCTGATATTAAAAAATCTTATCAGATTTCTTGAAATTCTGAGAGATAACAGGTACAGAGACTTGGCACAGCATGAACAAAACACCAGTGAACAAAATGCCACAAAAGAGAGAAAAAATTAAGGGTTTAACAAAATACAGATTCTGGCTAAA
This sequence comes from Dicrostonyx torquatus, assembly GCA_028555095.1. Taxonomy (NCBI): domain Eukaryota; kingdom Metazoa; phylum Chordata; class Mammalia; order Rodentia; family Cricetidae; genus Dicrostonyx; species Dicrostonyx torquatus. The sequence goes on along the minus strand of JAQHUG010000266.1, from coordinate 2,564,717 downwards.
AATAAAACACTAAGCAATGCCAATTTTCTTGTATTATGTCAAAAACAACCAATTTATCAATTTATGAAGTTTAATATGTTTATTTTATAACTTTCATTCAGAAAGTTAGTTAACTCTTAAAAACAAGTATGTTAAAAATTAAATAAGTGTTATGTGTTTGTCTTTTATCATAGCATTGTGAAAATACTGCAAAAATGCATCCAACAGTAAAGGCTATTGCAAGGACTGGAGAAACCAGCATTTATATGAAAGTTGTTACATTGAAACTAAAGTCATAGGCCAGAGAGAAGGGTCCAATTAGGGTGGAAAAGTTGCCTATGTTCTATTTCAGACTTCTATTAAAAGGACATCAAGTTCTTGTTTTTATTTGTATTTTTTTTTGCCATTTTACTGAATTAAGTTGGACTGTGGTAGAACAAAGGCAAAAAAAAATAAAATAAAATTAGAATAGAAATGGATTCTCAGTGTAATGTGTGGAAGTACAAGTTGTGTGTTTAGCTGGGAAGTCTGATTGGAAAATTTGGATTCTTATAACATATCTTCCTTAATTCTTTACCAGATAGTTACAATTTCAAGGCTATCCTTGGATAATTTTGCCATGGCTAGGATTAAAAATTTATAATAGTCTTGGAGGCACCTAATATTCTTCCATAGAATTTATTCATCTTTTATACAGATTCCTGTTAACAATATTTCTTTAGATTCTGTTTTACTTTAGGAGCACATAGACACCAAACTAGAAAAGAGCTAGAAGGAGATGGATGTCCTAAGGAAGTTGAGATAGAAGTACGCAGGCAATATGAGAGTAGAGAAGGGAGTTCTTGGAGTTGAAAGGTTCAACAGGGATGGGGTAGTGGAAGACAGGAGATCAGAGAGCAATGAGCGAAGATTAACCCAAGTGAAGGAGCTATGGGTACCATACTGAAGCCTACCCCTGCATCTCTGGGATGGACGAATGAAATATTTCTAAGTTATTTCACAAATGCTATGTATATCAAAATTTTCTATAACACTAAAATACTTGATCCAAAGATTAAAGAAAAATGATAAAATAATTAAGTTTAACTAGGACATGGGTGGCCATTCTGTACCTTGTTTTTTAAAGTAATACTATTAGCAGATTTATCTGGTAAATGATCTCATAAATTACTATTAAGATTATAACGCATTACATTCATAAGGCTACAGCAACCAATTTTCTTAAGGTGAATCTTACGTTTCTTTCTAGTTTTAATATTTTAAGTAAGCCTGTTCCAGATGCCTTTAAGTAAGCCTGTTCCAGATGCCTTACATACTATATCAACTATTTTTCCACAAATATTAGAAAGTAGAAGAGACAAAGATGTAATTATTAGGGAAACTAAATTTTAAGCTATTTGTAAGTAAAAAAAGTTTACCCTAAGAAAGTTGGTTGACTTACACAAAAATTCCTATAGTTGAAACAATTAAAACAGAATTTGCTTGGAAAAATGCCATGATGAAAGCTAATTATTTATATGCTTCTAATTAAAAAATTTACATAGGTAAATTTTTAATAGAAGCTATTTTTTTATTGTTAAAAGAAATATTTACATTTACTCCCCTTGTTCCCGGCCCTCCTGCTCCCCCACTACCCCACCACCCTCCCCCTGCTTCCTTAAGATGGGGCAGGATATCCTGCCCTGTGGGAAGCCCAAGGCCCTCCCCCTTCCATCTCGGTCTAAGAAGGTGTGCATCCATATAGAATAAGTTCCTATTTTGTTTAAGTTCATATTTTCCTCACTTTATTGGTTCTTTGAGAATATTAATACTATGCATTTCGACACCTCCCATTCTCTCCATATCCATTTCCCTTTCCCTACCTACTCTTTTAGCTAGAGTTTCTATCGCTGTGATAAAACTCCATGACCAATAACAACTTGAGAAGAAAAGATTTATTTCATCTTACATCACTTACATCAGTCTCCTTCCATCACTGAAGGAAGGCAGGGAAGGAACTAGAAGCAGAAACAGGGAGGCAGGAACAGAGCAGCAACCATGGAGGAATGTGTCTAACTGTCTTGCACAGCCCATTGAACTCTCCGTTTTACAGGCTTTTTCAGTCCAAAATTCAAACATCAGCATAACACCCCAATCACCCCAATCACCCGGACCTGGTCAGGTTTCTTACAGCAAAGAAACTGTAACTAAGACACCTACCTACCCAATTTTGTGTCTTAAAAACAACACTCATCACATAGAGCTTATGCTACTCTTAAACCCTTGGAGGCTTAGCCTTTCTGGAGAATAGTTGACCCACCAGGGCCCAAATCCTTAAAGAAAACTGACTCTCCCTCTACTAGGAGCTATCAATTTATAGTAACATCTTGGTTAGTGGTGGGATTCTGTGCCCATCTCCTCTTTCTAGGCTGGTATTTTGTGTGGTCTGAGGCTTCAGAAGTCTTGTGCATGCTGTCTCAAATGCTTGAATTCATTTGTACAGATGCCTTGCTGTGTCTGTAAAATGCTGTTTTCTTAATAGTCATCATCCATGACTTTTATAATCTTTCTGCCTTCTCTTCCTCAATGATTCCTGAGCCTTGGGAGGACAGGGTGTGATATACAAGCCCCATTTAGAGCGGAGCATTCTGCATTATCTTATTTTTTGCACCTAATCAGATGTGAGTGTCTGTATTAAGTACAATTGACTGCAAAGTATGGATGAGGATTGAGCACTCATCCATGTATATAACAATAAGTCATTAGGAAATGCCTTGATAATATGTCTTTAATAATAATATTACTTAAAGTAATATTAATAGGTTCTCTTCTAGGGTATACAATTATTTAGCCACAAGTTCTTGGCCCTGATAACAATGCCAAAAATGAGTTCATCATATTTTTAAACTAATGATAATAAAAAAGTTAGTATGTCAATATCATTATAAAAAACCATTTTCCAATTAAATTTAATAGTTCATCTATAGAATTCTTTTTAAATTTGAAAACGTATACTGACTCCCTTTTTAGATATTAAATATAGTTCTGGACAAAAACTATATGGTTAAATTAATTCAAACTGGTTTTCTTCTGTTTGGAAATGGAGTAGCATCCCCCTAAAATGTGTGCATCTTGAAATTTTTTGTGCCTGAATGGTGACTTGGTTAAGAGGTGTCTGGATTCTGAGGAGTCTAACAGAATCACTCGAGTAATTCCTTGAAGGAATAATAACATGGCACTGTTTGATGTGAGGACCATTAGAGTAAGCAATTCATGGAAAGTTACCGACAAAGATATACCTTGTCCAGGCCCTTTATACTCTCTGTTTCCTGCTATGAGCTAAATGGCTCTTTCCTCTACCAGACTACCTTGTCGTGGTGTTCTTTTTGTGGCAGGCCTGAAGCCAGAGGAAGCAGTTACTGGACTGAACCACGCTGAACCATGAACACAAATAAAAACCTTTTTCCTCTGAGCTGTTTTTTTTTTTTAAGGAATTTTGTTACAGTGATGAAAATTCTGAAACAATGATTGACAGAGTTTACAAAAATGTTTTATCACAATATCTATAATTAAATTCTATAAGCAAAATTGAAAATTCCTTTTAGTTATATGAAGGTCAATAAGTACACAAAGCCAAACAGCTTTGGCAATGAATAAAATCATGGCAGAACTTTGTTGGCTATAAGACATTTATTCTTCATATCACATTGTCAGGAGAGTCACTAAACTATATACTACCCTATCTTTTCAAGAAAATAGAAAATATTATGGATATACATATATCAAAATAACAGCCTTAATGAAACTAGGGACACAAACATCACAATATTGTTCTGGACAATATTACATAAGCATGTGTGTGGAGAAAGTTAAATTGATTTTTTTAAAAAAATAATAGCCATTATTAATCTCTACCTACACAAGAGCACAGTAGCTTGAGACAGGGCTACACAAGAAAAAATTCAGAGACAGAATTTAGCTTGGATGTAAACTCTCACTTGCAAAAGGACAACCACTCTACCCTAATTCAATAATGTTTCATAGAATTTCACTGAGGCAGCCATGAAAGTAACTCATTTTAATACTCATTTAACATGCTAACACTTATTTAATTAATACAAGGACACAGCACTTTTTACATAGAAAATATGGAATGTGGGCCATAGCTATTAGTATGTTTACGGTAGTGCTATGTTTTTATCTCTACTGCCTGTACAAAATGATATCTACTAAAAATGGTTTAAAACAATGTAATTTTAATAAGCCTCACTAAATGTTGATATTAAAATCTAGACAAAAAGCAAACACAACAATGAGAGAGACTGGCTCACAGCAAAGTATGACACAAAGACAGGAAGAGGAGGGAAAAGCAGGAGGGCAATGAGAAGGAAAGGAGGATCAGAAGAAGGGACAGAAAGAGGAAGAACAGAAATGAGAGAAGACCAATAAAAGCATAATCTGGAAACGGTAAAGAGAATTATAAACTGAGGATTATTTTTAATTTTAATGTACATTTGCATCCAATTAAAAAAACCTTCCTTTAGAACTGGCTCTGCCCCTTGCCTAAAGGGAGGAGGCACTTCCAGTGACCCGGATTAGCTCTGCTGCCAGAGGCTCACATTCTGGGCCTTGGATTGGCCTACCTTAACAACTTCCCTATTTGTGACCTGCTGGAGCATGGAAAAGCCCTGGTCCTGTAGAGTGATAACTTTAGGACCTCCATGGCTTTGGGCAACAGCAGGATGTCTGAGGGGAGTTTGGGTGGGATTCAGTGAAGATGGTGTGCCAGAGGCCTTGAACCAGACCAATGACTCTTTGTAATGAACATTTGTGGGTGAGGCTGATGGGACAAAGGGGTTGTGGTGGTTTGAAAAAAAAAATGGTCCCCAAAGGGAGTGGGACTATTAGAAGGTACGGCTTTGTTGGAGGAAGTGTGTCACTGCAGAGGAAGGCTTTGAGGTCTCCTTTGCTCAAAGTTCCCTCGGTGTGTCAATCAGTTGACTTCCTGTAATATCCTGTAATATTTAGGGCTCTCAGCTCTAGCACCGCATCTGCCTGCAGGTCATTATGCCCCCCATCATGATGAACCTCTGAAACTGTAAGCAAGACACCCAATTAAATGTTTTTCCTGGGGCTGGAGAGATGGCTCAGAGGGTAAGAGCACTGGCTGCTCTTCCAGAGGTCCCGAGTTCAATTCCCAGCAACCACATGGTGGCTCACAACCATCTGTAATGAGACCTGGTGCCTTCCTTGCCAGCAGTACATTGTATGCTTAATAAATAATAAATCTTAAAAAAAAATGTTTTTCCTGTATAAGAGTTGCCTTAGTCTTGGTGTCTTCTCACAGCAAGAGGAACCCTAACTAAGAAACAAGTTGGGCTGAATGAATTTTTGCATCATAATATGGCTATAAGCCTTTGTGGGCCAGTGACTGAAATGTGGTGGTTTGAAAGAAAATGGCACCCACAGGGAGCTGGCATTATTAGGAGGTGTGGTCTTGTTGGAGGAAGTGGGTCATTGCTGGGGTGAGCTGTGAGGTCTCTTTTGCTCAGGCTTCTCACAAGTGTGACTTCCTGTTACCTACAAGATGTAGGACTCTCAGCTATTTTTTTCAGTGCACCATTCTCCCCACCATGATGACAGTAGAATGAACCACTGAAACTGTAAGCGACCCACCACAATTAAATGTTTTCTTTATAAGGGTTGCCATGGTCATGGTGTATCTTCACAGCAAAACCCCTAATTCAGACATGGGGGTACTGTGTGGCACACGGCAACACCCAGTGTTACCAGTATAAGTAAAGAGGTATCTGAGGGATGAGGAGAAAGGCGTTTTTTTTTTTTTTATTATTGTTGTTGTTGTTTGTTTGTTTGCTTTTTGGGTTTGACTGATTTGGGAAGGTTCTTTGGGGGATGCTGCAGGGGTGAGGGGAGGATGTGGAGTTTTTAGATAATCAATAAAGAATTATGTTATAATAATCTAAAAAAAGAAATATAAGGCAAAAAGGGTTACAGAAATAAAAGGCTTTCCTTTAAAAACAGCTATCAGTTCAAAATGTCAATATGATGAAAGTATTTAATAGAACTAGAAAATATTGTTTAAGTAATGAATTATCATCTAGGCTCTTGATATATCTTGAAAAACAGATGAAAACTTTATATAAGAGTGGACAGACAATATAAAGTTATTTCCTCAAACAGGACAAAGAGTGAAAAAAATTCTGAATTCTATCTCCTATTTAGGAAGCAGAAAACTTTCGGGGGATGGTCAGGGTGGGTAACAATTACTTTCAGGAGGAAAGAAAAGTCCTACAGGCTTCGTGTTCTCCTTATTGTCTCTTAGATATTTTCCTTCTCCTTAAAACAGATAGCTCCTATTCTGTTGCTCTCAAGATTACAAAAGCCTCAGAATAATAGGATAAAATTGTCCTCTAATGTCTGTATTTCTCTTCAGAAGTATTCATGCCATTAAACCCCCATATCCAGCATGGAGACATCATTTACACTTGTATCATTTTCTTCTGGGGAAGTCTAGCAAGTGCGTTAGCATAACACTGGGAAAGATAGAAGACACAATCTCTTACAAGCATTTTCTGTTCTCTTTCTCATAACAGGGTAGTTCAAAACATTAGCTTGAAGCATCTAATTTTAAAGAGACAATTTGTCACATTCTGTATTTCAGTTTTACTTGGCCAAGACAATACCAGAAAAGTATAACTTCTTGTAAGATGAAAACTAGGGCTTTTAAGAGTTTACATATAGAAGATAGTTTAAAGGCTTGGTATCTAAGAGGAATCAATTAAAATGTACATTTCCTATATATATGTATATACATATACACATATGTATATATTCCAGAATGAGACATACAAAAAATATCACAGAAGCAAACAAAATACCATACATAGTGAGAGTGAGCCACCTACAAAACTTTAACAGTATATTTATATTAGTACCAAACCTTCAACTTGCAGGTTTGTCTGAAAGAATCATCTTGGTCACATCTAATTTTGAGTGTTTGTAAAAGCTAGCTATATTATATGAATTGAAGGAAAAAAATCCATACAAATGCAATTTAATGTATACAGCATCTTTTTCCTTTTAAAATTTATTTTATTTTTGATATTATAATATGATTATAATATTGAAGCCTTCTATTTCCTCTTTCCAAACCCTTCCATATACCCCTACCCACTTTCCTTCAAATCCACAGCCTTTTTCCACTAATTGTTACTTTATTTATATATGTACATACATATATATTCCTAAATACATATTTAAAGATATAAAATTCTACGTGTCTTGGAAGACCTCAGATATGTTACCAACAAGCAAGCTCTCCAAGCAACAGAGGCTGATATTGTCAAACATATTTTACCCTCAGAACTCACCAGTGGTTGCCTGCAGCAGGCCTTTAATCCCTGTGGTCTAGAAGGCGGGTCCTAATACTTGTTAAGAAACTGGGAGGAAAGTTAATCTCAAGAGGTTA
>JAQHUG010000266.1:2543523-2557017 GCA_028555095.1 Dicrostonyx torquatus | reverse complement strand
TAACCTTTGCTTCCTTCAGCAAATCCTACCGGCCTGCGCCACCAGAACCGGCTGGGTTGGTGGAGAGGGGGGTTCTCTCCTTTTTAAGCCCTCTCCGGTTTTTAAGTGGATTAACCACACATGTTGGAGCGCCAAAATATTGTCGCAGGACAATATTACACCAATTTGATTAAAAAAGGGGTATTTTACTGGAGGGGATAAAACTTACAGATCAATGTCCCAAACCACGTTCCTCTGGTCGCAAACCCAAAACCAAGTCTAGCAGTCAGCATGAAAGATGGAAGCAAGTTAGCTCGGAGAGCTGCTTCCGCTTTTTTTTTAAAATGAAAACCACGCCCCACATTGGGCGGGTATCTTAGAAGCCATTGGCTGAAAGCAAGAGGGCTTAATCTCCCACAGCAACAGCAGTCGCTGAGAGAACAGAAGTCCCTGAGTTCCACGAACATTCTGGCTTCCAGAAAGAGCAAAATTACCTAGTATTATTTGTAAAGGATTCAAAGGGGAAGACAGAGATGTCAAGCAATCTGCCAGGCAAGATAACAAACCCACCAAGGGTCAGCTGAGAGGGTTACCACTGCTGCTGTTGCACAGTTGCTGTTACACAGCTGCTTAGTGTGCTGCAGATGCTGCAGCGTGAGTCGCTAATGCAGAGGCAAAGGGACGGGACCAGGTCCAGACAGAATAGGTGGATGGATGGACAGCGGGTCCAGGTGGACAATAGACAGGCAGATGGCAATTTGCGTGGCCTGTGCCAATAGCAGGGACCAATTTAAGATAAGGAAGCCCCTAGGACAACTGGGGTTCCTTGGTTATGAGTCTCCTGGTACAAACAGAGGAGAGTCGGTAGGTAGTAGTAGGTAGGTGAGGGCCGCCATTGTCATAGTGGTACTAGGGATTACCTCTTTCTGAACTCCAGATAAGGGAGTTGAATGCTTTGCTTCGTCTGGCATATCTGACAAGTACTTACTGATAAGGTTTTAATGTCTCCACACGCTCCTACAGTCCCAAATCACTTTGAAAATTTACAGGGTGGTACCTTTTTGACTTCAGAGAACGTGTCATCATATGCATGTGGGGCGTACCAGTGGGAAATCAAGAGTTACATTTTGGTTTCTCCAGATGCCCAATTCAGGCCATTCTTCCTCTTTTGGCTGGTATACTCAGAGGTGAGATTTTATTTCTTTATTCATCTCTCTTTGGGTTGGGCTACTTAAAAAATAAAAATAAAAGGGCTTAATTTTAGTAAGGTAGAGATGACATTAAAATTCACAGAATGAGTGCAGGGCCAAGACAAGTAGCATAACCACAGCCAAACAAAAAGGCAAATTCCCACAGGTAAAATGTGTCACTAAGCCCAGAACAGAGCAGGGACTGCAGTGAGCAAGCAATCAGAAAGGGGAGACCTAAGTAAGACATCTAAGGAACTAATGCTCCGCAGAGATAAACCAGGGCAAAATTACAGAGGAATCCACAGCCAAGTTAACAGGAGAAGCAGATTAGACAACTCTATGACGGCCTTTATTTAACCTTAAGCTGGGATAACCAGTCCCTAACAATCAGCTTCCACCCTGTCGTGAGGGAGTCAAGGACCTGCCACTTTGGGCATGAACGACCTTCATGGGTGGTTCTTTGTCATCAAACCCAGCAGTTCTTTTCTTTCCCCCAGAGTTTAGAGTACTGAGAAATCCTAAGGAAATCTGTATTTATTAAAAGCAAATAAACAACATCAACCCCCCTATATACTAACTGGAGTCTGGGGAAAGATGAAAGAGGAGCAAGGCAGTCAGATGCAAATATCTTTCTGGGCACGATGTACTTCTACCACCAAGCTCAGCTGCCCACAAACACCTCCACCACAAGGCTCTAGCCACAGAGCACCTACTCTTGCCTCTTCTTCACGGACAGTGCTCACTCCACTACCCCATCAACTGCTGCTTAACTACTTGTCCTTCTGCTCAGGGCTCCAAGGTTACTTTCTCTTTTAGAAAGATTTTAACCATCTCCACCTGCTCCACTGGGTGAAACTCTGAATGCATTATTTTCTTAGATATTTTCATAAAAAATATTTTCTTTCCAAAGCAGTTACCCAGTTTGTAATTATATGTTACTAGTATTTAGTTTTACTGGCTGTTTCATACTGTATGTAGGAAGCTATCTTTTACAATCTAATATTAGCTAACATTTCAAACCCAGGAGGGCACATGATACAGAGTAGATCTCAACTATTTGATGAATGAAGAACTAACAAATGACAACATACACCTTGTTTCTAATAATTCATAAAGAGACTATGAATCAATATACAGAAACATGTAACAGTATAACCTAGTAATATAAATAATGCTACAGAACAGAATCCAAATTGGCCAAATTTATAGCAAGCTTTAAATATAGCCAGTCCAGTGATTGCCTCTCCCTAAAAGTTTTGAGGCGATTTGAGAGGCCAGCCCCAAACATAGAAGTGGGGTTTATACACCCCAAACTGCAAACCTAGAGAGTTTCCAAGGGTTGAGGACTTGCAGGGGAAATTTTGGTTACACAGGAACTTGGCAGAACATCTTATCTTATGAGGATGGTGGTCAGGATCTGGTTGGACATGTAAAATTTCAGACACTTCATTTTTACAGTAAGCAGAAACAAACTTACTTTGACCATGCAACAAGATAGCTACTGATCTTAAAATGGAGTCTGGCTGATTCGTTACTAAGCCAAGTGCATATAAGAACTTTATCAAGTGGAATTATCGTAGTCAATGGCAAAAGGTATTATTGTTTAACTATTAGAAAAAACTGCCATAACTGTAAGCGTGTATCATTACAGAGGGTAGAAGAAGACCGTGTATATGAGGCCTGGAATGCATGGAAGCCTGAGTTTTCTTGACAGTGTACTTAACTGTGCCAAACACAGAACAGGAATTGTGTCAAGACAGGAACTGCTCTCATTAAATGACTACCATACTGGAAAACTGCACAGCCTCTCCAAATGAGACTGTCACCGATAAACACCAAGCATGCAAATGACTTCAGATTCACATTCCCTTATGGATAATATAAACAGCTCAAGGGTGGGAAGTCTCTTAATATGAGAAAACAGTTTCTTCCAAACTAGTCTACATTTTAAAACATGTACTTAGATTTAATTGAAGTCCAATATGATATTAGCATATATACAGTGGTTTATAAAGATTTCATGACTTAAGTGAATTTATACATATAAGAACTATCACAGTTGACAAATAAAAAAAAAGATTTTAAAAGTTTAAAAAGCATTTACCCAAGACCATTTACTTCTGGCCCAGTCTTTCTGGCCAAGGCCAACTATAAAGAAGGCTAATTTTCTCAAAGCAATTTTTTTGTAAGTATTTTTTTTTTCAGTGGGTATACTAGTAATTTTTTAAATAAAATGCTTGGAATGCTTAAACTTATTTTTTTTAAAGTTTTTCTGGGGGTGCTTTAGAAATCAGTTTGATTTTTTCACTAGTCTTTTTGAGTTTACTTTTTAGTATCCATTTCATTTTTCAGGAATTATTATTGAATACATCACATGAATTAAATGATCTGTCAGCTTAAGCAGCAGCCATGGTTTTCTCTAGAGATGAATTTCTTCCAGTTTACTGGTTTATTCACTAAGAAATCCTACTCAAAGTTAAAAAACACATAAGAATACCCAAATTGGGAGACACAGACTGGGACAGCACATAGCAGACCAAGATGTGACTGATTAGCCCCACAGCTGGACAGCCCAGTCTCCAGGCCTTAGACCCCAGGGCAAAACCCCAGGCTCCTCCCACGCCTGCCTCAGCTGTACTAGCCAGCCAGCAGGCAAGCCTTCCTTAGGCAGGCTGCCCAACACCCTCCCATAGAACCCTGTAATCTACAAGTTCCACTGGGACCCCAAACCCACCCATCCCTGGAGACCTCAGCAGCTCCCTGAGACAGAGAGCAACTGCACAGAGCAGACCAAGAGCATTTCCCTGAGACACAGACAGCAACCCCAATGATTAATCCAAGAGAGGATTCCCTGAGACAGAGACACTGACTGCAAGGATCAGAACAAGAGACAAAGACACTGCCTGCACCAATAGGAGGAAGAAACAACTTAAAGAGAAATATGGTAACACAAGAACTAGTCTTCCTAAAACAGGAAGACCTAACCCAGAAGAAGCAGAGCAGAAGAAAATAACCTTAAATATAACTTTATGAAGATGATAGAGACCCTTAAAGAGAAAATAAAATATTCCCTTAAAGAAACAGAGGAAAACACAAACAAAAAATTGGAAGAAGTTAATTAATTACTTAAAGAAAGCAAAAACAAAACAAAGAAACCATTAAACAGTGAAGCAAACCGTTAAAGACTTGAAAATAAAAATAGAGGCAATAAAGAAAACACAAACTGAGGGAATTCTAGAAAAGGAAAAGCTGGTAAATGAAAAGGAACTACAGATACAAGCATAATGAACAGAATACAAGAGATGAAAGAAAGAATCTCAGGTATTGAAGATACACTAAATAGAGGAAATAGATTCATCAGTCACAGAAAATGAAAAATCAAAAAAAAAAATTCTTAACATAAAACATCCAGGAAGTCTGGAACACCATGAAAAGAGAAAACCTAAGAATCATGGGGATAGAAAAAGGAAAAGAACTGCAGCTCAAAGGCACAGAAAATATATTCAACAAAATCATAGAAGAAAACTTTCCCAGCCTAAAGAAGATATGCCTATGAAGGTACAACACGATCAGAGAACACCAAATAGACTGAACCAAAAATAAGTCCTTTTACCATATAATAATCAAAACAATAATCATACAGAATAAAGAAAGAATAATAAGAGCTGCAAAGGATAAAGACCAAGTAATATGTAAAGGCAGACCTATCAGAATTACACCCATCTTCTCAATGGAAACTCTGATACTAAGAGACCACAGATAAAAGCCAAGACTGCTATATCCAGCAAAGCTTTTAATCAAGATAAAGAGACAAAAAAGATATTCTATGACCAAACAACATTTAAACATTACCTATTCACAAATCCAGCCTTACATAAAGTACTAGAAGGAAAACATCTTGCCAAGGCAGTTAGTTGCACCCACGAAAACACAAACAACAGATAATCTTACACAGGCAAATCCCAAAGAAAGGAAACACACATTAAAAAGGGAAAAAAGTACACAATACTACACTGAAAAATAACAGGAATTAACAATCACTGGTCATTAATATCTCTTAATATCAATGGACTCAATCCACCTATAAAAAAGACAAAGGCTAGCAGAATGGATAAAAAAACATGATCCATTCTTCTGCTGCATACATGAAATACACCTCAACCTCAAAGACAGACATTACCTCAGAGTAAAGGTTTGGAAAAAGATTTCCCAATCAAATGGACCTAAGAAACAAGAAGGTGTAGCTATCCTAATATCTAACAAAATAGACTACAAACTGAAATCAATCAAAAGAGATGAATGAAGAAGGACACTTGATACTCATCACAGGAAAAATCCATCAAGATGGATGTCTCAATTGTTAACACTTATGCCCCAAATACAACAGTACCCACATATGTAAAAGAAACATTACTAAGGCGAAAATCATATATCAAACTCCACACACTAATAGTATGAGACTTCAACATCCCACTCTCACCAATGGAAAGATCTGCCAGACAGAAACTTAACAGAGAAATAAGAGAACTAATATTTGTCATGACTCAAGTGGACTCAATATATATCTTTAAAATATTTTACCCAAACACAAAAGAATATACCTTCTTCTCAGTGCCTCACGAAACCGTCTTTAAAACCAACCACATACTAGGTAACAAAGCAAACTCAACAGATAGAAAAAATTGGAATAACCTCCTGAATCTTATCAGATCACCATGGCTTAAAGTTAGAACTCAGCAACTACACTAATTGCAGAAAGCCTTCAAACTCATAGAAATTGAACAGTGCCCAATTGAATCAGCCCTGGGCAAAGGAAGAAATAAGGAAAGAAATTAAGACTTCCTAGAAGTCAATGAAAATGAATGTACAACATAGAAAAACCTATGGGACACTATGAAAGCAGTGCAAAGAGGAAAGTTTATATGTCTACATTAAAGACTTAACAGCACATCAGAAAGCTCTAAAACAAAAAGAAACAGATTTAACCAGGAGGAGTAGATGACAGGAAATATTCAAACTGAGGATTGAAATCAATAAAATGGAAACAAAGAAAGTAATACAAAGAATCAATGAAACAAAGAGGAGGTTCTTTGAGAAAATCAACAAGATAGACAAACCCTTATCCAAACTAACCCAAAGGCAGAGAGAGAATATCCAAATTAACAAAAATCAGAAATGAAGAGGGGAACATAACAGACACTAAAGAAATCTAGAAAATCACTAGGTTATACTTTAAAAACCTGTACTCCACAAAATTGGAAAAATCTAAAAGAAATGGATAATTTTCTGGATAGGTACCACATAACAAAATTAAACATAAAGCAAAGAAAAACAGGCCACAAATCACAATCCTGGAGAACATAGACAACAATGAGGACCTTAAGAGAGACTTACATATATCTAATCTACATGGGTAATAGAAAAAGACAAAATCTCCTGAGTAAATTGGGAGCATGGGGACCTTGGGAGAGGATTGAAAGGGGGAGGGGAGAGGTATGGAGGGGAGCAGAGAAAAATGTAGAACTCAGTAAAAATCAATAAAAAAAAAGCTAGAGCTAATGGGCCAAGCAATGATTTAATTAAAAAAATCAAAGCCAGATGAGCAAATTAAATAGATCTAATACTCCTAAGGAAAAAGGAGCAGTCATCAAAAGTGTTCCAACCAGAAAAAGCCCAGGACTAAATGGTTTCAGCACATAATTCTACTAGAACATCAAAGAAGAACTAATACCAATACTCTTCAAATTGTTCCACACAATAAAAACAGAAGGAACATTGTGAAGCTCTTTTGATGAGGCTACAATTACGCTGATACCCAAACCACACAAAGATTCAACTAAGAAAGAAAATTAGACTAATTTCCCTTATGAAGAAAGATGCAAAAATACTCAATAAAATACCAGCAAACTGATTCTAAGAATACAGAAAAAAAATCATCCAACATGATCAAGTTGGCTTTATCCCAGAGATATAGGGATGGATCAACATACAAAAATCTGTCCATGTAATCTAGCATATAAATAAACTGAAAGAAAAAAAATATGATCATTTCATTAGATGCTGAAAAAGCGTTTGTCAAAATTCAACACCCTTTCATGATAAAGGTTTTGGAGAGATCAGTGATACAAGGAATGAGTCCAAACATAATAAAAGAAATATACAGCAAACCAAGAGCCAACATCAAATTAAGTGGAGAGAAACTTAAGGAGATTCCAATAAAATCAGGAACAAGACAACACAGTCCACTTTCTTCATGTCTGTTCAATATAGTACTTGAAGTTCTAGCTAGAGCAAGAAGACAACAAAAGGAGATCAAGAAAATACAAATTGGAAAGGAAGAAATTAAGAGTTCACTATTTGCAGATGATATGATAGTTTACATAAGTGACTCAAAAAATTATACCAGGTGGTGCGGGACAATTCTATATTCTGTCAATTATATTTTAAATAAACGCTGATTGGCCGGTAGCCAATTAAAGGTGGGAAAAATAGACAGAAAGTAGAGGTGGGGCAATGAGAACAGGAGTATTCTGGGAAGAAGGAAGCTCTTTCCACAGTCCTGTCTCAACTACCTAAGAAGCAACATGTGACATGCCCTGCTGAAAAAGGTACTGAGCCATGTGGTTAACATAGATAAGAATAATGGGTTATATAAGTTATAAGAGCTAATACAAAGCCTAAGCTAATGGGCCAATCAGTTTTAACATTAATATAGACTTCTGTGTATTTTCTTTGGGATTTACTGGCTGTGGGAACAGGGCAGGACAGAAACCCCAAACAGCAGGCCCTCATGTTACAACAAGGGAACACTTACAGATAGAAATCAGAGATAAAAATAGATAAAAATAGAAGAAATCAGAGAAACATCACCCTTTACAATAGCTACAAATCACATCTTAGGGTAACACTAACCAAAAACTGGAAGACCTGTGTGACAAGAACTTTAAGTCTTTGAAGAAAGAAATTGAAGAAGATATGAGAAAATGGAAATATCTTTATTCTCTTGGATAGATAGGATCAGCATAATAAAAACGGCAGTCTTATCAAAAGCAATCTAAGAGTCAATGCAATCACCATCAAAATCCCAACACAATTGTCACAGACTTTGAAAGAAAAATACTCAGCTTCATACAGAAAAAAACAAGAAATCCAGGATAGACAACACAATCCTGTGCAATAAAGGAAC
Organism: Dicrostonyx torquatus; assembly: GCA_028555095.1. Lineage (NCBI taxonomy): Eukaryota > Metazoa > Chordata > Mammalia > Rodentia > Cricetidae > Dicrostonyx > Dicrostonyx torquatus. The sequence goes on along the minus strand of JAQHUG010000266.1, from coordinate 2,548,662 downwards.
ATTGGGAGGCATCACCATCCCTGACATCATGTTCTATTATAGACCTACAGTAATGAAAACAGCTTCGTATTGGCATAAAAACAGACAGGTGGACCAATGGAATCAAATCAAAGACTCTGATCTTAATCCACACACCTATGAAAACCTAATTTTTGACATAGAAGCTAAAATTATACAATGGAAAGAGAAAGCATATTCTACAAATGGTGCTGGCATAACTGGATGTTGACATGTAGAAGAATAAAAATAGATCCATATCTATCCCCATGCTCAAAATTCAAGTCCAAGTGAACCTCATAGAAGAGAAGGGAAAATGGGAAGCACCCTTCAATGTATTGGCACAGGAGATTACTTCCTAATTATCACACCAGTAGCACAGACACTGAAAGTAACAATAAATAAATGGGACCTCCTGAAACTGAGAAACTTCTGTAAGGCAAAGGACACAGTCCATAAGACAAAATGGCAGCCTACTGAATGGGAAAAGATCTTCACCAACCCCACAGCTGACAGAAGACTGATCTCCAAAATATAAAAAGAACTCAAGAAACTAGACATCAAAATATCAAATAATCCAATCAAAAAATGGGGTATTGATCTGAGCAGAGAACTGGTACAGATGCCATGGAGGAGCACAGCTCTCTACTATGGCTTGCTCAGCCTGCTTTCTTATCCACTCTGGACCAGCAAGAGCGGCAACCACTCACAGAGGCAGGCCCCATCATATCAATCACCAGCTAAGAAGATTCCCCACAAGCCTGCTTTGGGTCAAGTTGTTGGTCTCTACCGTTTCTTTAATTGACTTTTCCTCTTCTCAAATGACTCTTGCTTATGTCAAGGTGAGAAAACAATGCAGCAAAGCCAAACTAAACTTAAAAAAACTAGCCAGAACAGGTATAATGTATAAATTCCACATTTTTCTAACAAAACTCCATTTGTGCCCTTTGGCCATGAAAATTGCATATGTTTGCAGAGAGTTTTAGCTACTGCTTGTTAGTACTTATTTGCATAAATCACACTGAAAAGCAAGCCATGTAGGTGGAAACATTTTAAAGTGTAAACACACACAGTTGTATTTCTGGTTAAATAAAAAATCCTACGTATGTTTCAAAGATGTCTGTTTGGGACAATGTACCCTATTAAAATGGTACTATAATAGCGTTAGCAGTGTTAAGATTCCACCTTACATTTAGGAAGTGTTTCCCACGCACACCAAAACTCTCCATGTGAATTCAGAGGAGTTTGTATAAGCTTCACTGCTTCTGCTGCTGAAATAATGCCCCACATGGGTAAAGATAGGATATAGTGTTGCGCTATTTAGAATTTGTGGAAGAAAATTTATGGCATAGAAAGTGGACGGTATGATGTAACTTAGACTATGTTTAGCTAGGTAGTGGGTTGAGACGGTAAGGACTAGCTACTGGCTGCTCTTAAGCATATTTAGAATACTCCATCTTACCTCTCTCACTCACGGATGATGGAAGGTCGCTAGTGTAAGACAACGGTTTGATGCGCATACCTAATTTTATTCATCAGTATTCTCCTTGTAAATGAATGCTCTAATGGATATTTCATTAATAGACTCAAGAGAGTACTACTGTCGGCCACTGGACCGCTCAGTGACCCAGATACCGAGTGTTACTCGAGCCCAGTAACACAGGCTTTGAGGATAAGGGAAGGGAGATACGGGTCATAGACAGTGAGAATTCCAGGCACTGAGACCATAACTCCGCTACAGGATCAAGGGGGCTTAAGAAAAACTTCACAGGAAGTTTTCCACTGCACCTTTGAGGGTGGGTACCACACGACAAGCAGGCAGCCCTGGGTGAGGACAAGGAATCTTCTCTTCAGTACCCTATTATGGGCACGTAAATGTGAGGGTAGACCAGAGGCCAGGAGAGCTAACAGGCCGCCATGCAGGGGGCCACTGTGACTGACAAGAATTATTACCATCAAAAAGAAACCATACTCCTGCTGACAAGCCAGGGGTAAGAAGCTAAGATGGGAAAGAATAGGTGGGTTGGAGGGAGGCAGAAGTCAGATGGAGGTGGAGGGTGAGGCTTTTTATCACTCAGGAGATTGAGCCACATCAGTGCTGAGGAGGGCGAGACTTCACCCAGAAGGCAGAGTCACGGCGGTGCTGAGGAGGAAAGTGTGTTACATAAGCATCCCTGTGCTTCAGAACCTGGACTGAAAGGCAAGCAAGGATGGAGGCTGGTGTCAAACAGAGCTTCGTAGAATAAACCTAGCAAGGCCCAAAGCCAGGTGCTAGGTACCAGCCACAGTAAACACAGGAAGAGACAGATTTGCTTGCTAGCAACATGCTGGAAACCCTATGCTTCAGACAAGGGATCAGGGAGAAGAAATTAGAATCACCCAAGTTTCTAGCTGGGATACTTGTACAGGTAGAAACACCACATGTCCATACAGTAGAGAAAAAAGAAAGATTGTCTTTAGGGTTTTTTAAGTGTAATGACTTTGAGTGTGATGAAGGAAAGGGTTTGAAGGTAGCAAGAGAGAAGGCATGCTCTCTATTACTAGTCTAGATTTTTAAGAAGTAGATTTTGTTGATCACAGAGTTTCCTTCTACACCCGAAGGCTACTCCTTTGTATTGTTTTATGGGAATTGGTTCTTTGCAAAAATTTCTTTCAAAATAGACATGCTGATACAATACAAAAATACATGTTAAAGTACTGCAGAACAAGCTATGCCCATTTCCTATTAAATAGAAGAGAATAATTAGATTTTACAATGAGATTATTGCTCATCTATGCCATATGGATAAGTATTCCTAGATGATATTAATCATTGTCCTTGTAATACATCTTAATTTACATGTGATTTAAAAAAAAAACTCTGGGCTGTTTGATCAGGGTAAAAGAATATGCTATTTAAAGATGTTCATCATGTTGAACAATTTTAAGAAAATGATTACTAAAAAATGGACAGATACTGTTTGTTCAGACTACCAGGAAGCTACGCGGTAGAGCAGGGGGCACCAAACTACAACACATGCAGCAGCTAAGTAAAGAACTGGCCTCTTTGTGAACAGAAAGAGCAGCCCCATGGTGTCAAAGCAGCAGAGCCAAGCTCAGCTTGGTGCAAACAAGCTTTTTGTTTCTAAAGATCTCACCACCTGCAGGAACACAGCAAAGGTCACTAGCTAGGTTGGGGACCTTCTCTGAAAAAGGAGAGCCATGAAACATTCGCAGAGATGCCCAAGCAAACACTAATAATGAAATTTTAATGTAATCACCAATCTCATGACGGAGGAACAAGTCCATCTGTTAGGATGTCTCATCACAAAAGTGACTAATCGCATGAGGTCCACACACTTGCTGGAGGCTTTCCAAAAATAATGTTGCTTCTGCAATTTTAATGAGTTTGTGGCAGCAGAAATCAGGGCCCCCAACTCTAAACCTGATTATGTATAATTCCAGTCTCAGGGTTAGTAGACTAGGTGATTAGCCTGATACACACTAACAATAGCCACATGGTACCAGGTTGCTGAAAGCTGAATTTGGAAAAGTGTATGGTCTGCCTGTTTTGGTCCTCCTTATCAGAGTTCTAACTCACTGTCTAGATACTAGTTTACTGAGTTTTCTTAGAATCAGTATTTGTACAGAGAGAAATGGAGAGTCACATGACTCAAAACACAGCCCAACTAGGTACCTCTTTTTGAGTGCTCAGAAGGAACCTTAAGGACAGCTGTTTAACGTGGATGGTGGGGTAGACCCTTGGTGACTGAGCACGAAAACACTGGGCGCTCCTTTTCAGAATGTACTTCTTGGCTGTTAAGTGACAGGCTAAGCTTTTAGGACCTTAAAATTACACTCGTGGTTCATAAATTTTATTTCATCTTTTTCTCCTAGAGACCTCATTTGAAACTGAGACAATAAGGGGAGTGAGATTAGAAAAATCTAGAAGATTTCATCTCTGCCACTTTGGCAGACTGATAGAAAAATCTGTAATAATTTCACATGCAAATATTAAAAATTTTGAGGATTCTTATGAGAATTTGCCAAATTCAATAAAATCAAAATGTTGCCATCTGCCACCAAAGCTATATTATAGCAAAAAAGGAATACTAAACATCAGAACACAGTGAGAATCTCACAGCCTTGCTCCAGGTAAAACTGTGCTAGTTTATAAGCCAAAAGATTTCAAGTTGTTGCCAACCATAGCCATCTTGCACTTTATGTAACAAGGAAGTCTGAGCCAGAAATGTGAAACTGATACTCATCTAAGTATCGACCAACTCTTCATTTCTGTTTCTTTTGCCACACTTAATATCAGGGCAGTTTCTTTGGTGGATTGCAGCCAATGTATGTTCTTTTAGAAATCAAGATAAATGAAAAAGTGTGTCTTTCCAAACTGCTCAATTATGCTAGCTATGCCCAGAGTTTTGCAGTGTGTCTCTAGAGTGGACATTCTCCAGAAGGCACATATAGGAGAGAAGAGGATGTTTTTGTGCAAAACAATTCCTTAGAACCTCCATAAACAGTCTTTCCTTAAACCAATAGAAAATTCCATAATCCAGGCAATGGGGTTCTTGCATTTAATATTTTTTTGTCAAATTTCAAAGAAAAAAAGGTATATGTATATTATTTTACAAAAGTTACCCGAAAAGGTGGCCTGCCTCAGCTGGTGCATCTGAAAACTCCCGGACAGGAATGCTTATAAGTTATGTTTTTTTAAATTTATTTTTTAAAAACAAAACAATCTTTTATATTTTACATACCAATCCCAGTTCCCATTCCCTCCCCTTTCCTCCACATAGCTCCCCCACCTCACTCCTCAACCACATCTCAGGGAGGGTAAGGCACATTGCTTTGGAGAAGGTCCAAGGCCCTCCCTACTCTATCTAGGCTGAGCAAGGTATACATCCAAAGGTTCCAAAGAAATAAGTACAAGCAGTAGGGATAAATTCTGGTGCCACTGCCAGTGGCCTCTCAGTCTGCCCCAGCCATACAACTGTCATCCACATTCAGAGGAACTAGTTTGTACCTATGCTGGTTACTTCCCGGTCTGGCTGGAGTTGGTGAGTTCCCATTAGCTCAGGTAGACTTGTGGGAGGGTCCACCTGTATTTCTGTGCCTTGATTGGCTAAATAAAGACCTGCCTGGCTTATAGTTAGG
>JAQHUG010000266.1:2461097-2542897 GCA_028555095.1 Dicrostonyx torquatus | reverse complement strand
CTTCCATCTCGACTATCCAGTTCCTTCAAGTACTTCTCTCCCTCCCTTTCCCCCCACTGTCTTCCCCTTCAGTCCTCCCTACTCCCCCTACCCCCATGCTCCCAATTTTGTCAGGTGATCCTGTCTGTTTCCCCTTTCCAGGTGGATCTATATATGTTTTTCTTAGGGTTCATCTTGTTACTTAGCTTCTCTAGGATCATGAAATATTGGCTCAATGTCCTTTGCTTTACAACTAGTATCTACTTAGGAGTGAGTACAGAAAATGGAAAGATCTCCCAAGCTTGAATAGGTAGGATCAACATAATAAAAATGGCAATCTTGCCAAAAGCAACCTAAGATTCAATGCAGTCTCCATCAAAATCCCAACACAATCCTTAACAGACTTTGAAAAAACAATACTCAACTTCATATGGAAAAACAAAAACTTGAGATAGTCAAAACAATCTTGTACAATAAAAGAACTTTGAGAGGCATCACCATCTCTGACATCAAGCTCTATTGTAAAGGCACAGTAATAAAAACAGCTTGGTATTGGCATAAAAACAAACAGGTGGACCAATGGAATCAAATCAAAGACCCCAATTTTAATCCACACTTAATCTTAAAAGTGGATTTTTGACAAAGAAGCTAAAAACATACAATGGAAAAAAGAAAGTGTCATCAACAAAGGGTGATGGCATAACTGGATGTCAACATGAAGAAGAATGAAAATAGATTAATATCTATCCCGATGCACAAAACTCAAATCCAAATGGATTAAAGACCTCAATATAAATTCGGTCACACTGAACTGATAGAAGAGAAAGTGGAAAGTAGCCCTCAATACTTGGGCACAGGGAACCACTTCCTAAATATAACCCCAGTAGCACAGACACTGAGAGCAACAATAAATGGGAACTTCTGAAACTGAGAATCTTCTGTAAAGCAAAGGATGCAGTCAATAAGACAAAAAGGCAGCCTACTGAATGGGAAAAGATCTTCACCAACCCCACATCTGACAGAGGACTGATCTCCAAAATATGTAAAGAACTCAAGAAATTCGACATCAAAATTCCAAATAACCTTTATGGTTATTTTTAATACATTGATTTTTTTTAAAAAAAATCAACTTTCAATTAACTTTACTCAGTGACAGAATGTCAAAAATAACATAGAAAATACAAGGAATATTAATGTAACAGATATATTTGCAAAAATGCTTCAGCAAGGCCAAGGTGTCATTAAGGTAGTTTGAGCTGAATGTTTCTGCATTTAATTAGACAATGCACAGATCAGAACCATTTTGAAAGTAAGGGCAAGAAATGTAAGTCTAGTTTTTTCAAATGTCAATTACCCATTTTGATGAATGAGATAAACAGTATAGAGCAAATATATAAAAATAAACTTCATTTGCAAAGATTTGTGTTTGTTTTTAATTATGTGTATGTGTGTGCTGTGTGGGGGTATATACATATGACTGCAGTACCTGAAGGTGGAGTTACAAGGCTATGGGGCTGCCTGATGAGAGAGCTAGGAAACAAGTTGGGGTCTTCTGCAAGAACATTATGCTTTCTTAAGTGCTGGTCATTTCTTCAGCCCTTTAATCTTATTACAAGCACTATAATTATGTGCCATATAATCAACTAACTGTAAAACACTATATAAAGTGTATATGTATGCACATATGGGCATTAAAAGGCAAATTTTCTATATAGTCACACATGTCACTAGGCTGAATATAAAAACTGAAAGATAAAATAGTGTATTAATGGAAAATATTAAAGAAAATTCTTACTAAAAGAGAGTAGTCTAGGAATGGGGATAGGTCTCAGTTGATAAGGTACTTGTTTTGTAATCATGATGACCCGTGCTTGATCCTGAGAACCAACACACACACACACACACACACACACACACACACACACAAAGCTGGGCATGGTGGTGCAGGTACAATCTCAGTTCTGAGGAGGCAGAGACTGGCCCATCCCCAGAACTCACTGACCAAAACAACTTAACCTACTTGGTGAGCTCCAGTCCAGTGAGAGATTCTGTCTCAAAAAAAAAAATGTGGTTAGTTCCTGAGGAAGGACATCTGACTTTCACAGACACACAACAAGCATGTCTACATGTGTGCCTCTATACACATACGTGAATGCACACACATATGCAAAAACATATGCAAAGTAAAAAAAAAATCCAGAACATAAGAGTGAGTTCTTAGAACAGCCCCTTTGAAGTCTTAAAGCATTGATCAGAGCTTGAGGCTGGAGAGGGCCTAGGGAAAGGCTGTACATTCAAGTTCAAGTACAGCTAAATGAGAAATGAGACAGCTCCTGTCTCCCTATTTGAGTCTTCAGCTATTTGAGTTCCATGATTTATTTAAACAATGTCCTATGTCCCCTCCTCACCACGAGTAGAGTGAGCAGCTTGCTTTGATGTGAAAATGGACTGTCCCCAGTCTCCAGCTGCTTCCTGGGTTAGTGTTAAGAGCATGGTCCTCTGTGTAGCAGCATTGGGGAGGGGAAGCCATGGAAAGGAAGGCAATGGTGCCACTCTGACATCCTGGGCAAATTACACTAGTCGTTTGTTACAATGAAGCAAGCTTTGTCCTTCTTTAGTCCTTCTCTGACTTCCTGCTTCACTACATGACTTCTCCATCTGACAGGTGATTCTGCCATGATGGTATACATCAATGTATGATGCAGAGATGCAAAAGGGGCCTCAGAACTAGAACCATGCTGTTTGAATGTTGAGCCTCCAAAAACTGAGCTCAGTGAATCTCTTTCCTTTAAATATTATTGCATCTCTGGCACATCGTTGCAACAGGAAAAAGAGTAGGAAGATTCCAAGGTGTTCTACAAACTCCTTCTACAAACTCAAGATTTTCTTGAGTCTCAAAGGATCCCAATAAGACAAAGTTGCATTTGTTATCAGCCCAGTCTTTCTTCTGATGATCTATGTTCCCAGTGACAGTCCCCAGCTGCATTTCAAGTCCACAGCTCCAAAATGTGCAACAGTTGAGTACCCTGGACATAATATATTAACACAATGCCAAGACGGGAGATACGGCTGCAAGATTTCTGCCAACATTTACAGCAGAGCACTGGACATCTTTTGACAGCTGAGTTTGACCAGAACAGATATAAATCTTCTATGACATCAGCTGAGAAACAGAACCAGTGTTGATAGCGAATACATGACAACCAAAGGATGTTTTCTCATCATGACTGACACAGGGGCATTATTCATGCTGAAAACCACATCCATTTGATGGAAATTAACTCTCAGATCTTAAAATAAAAAAGGTGCTTGCTGAATAAATATCAGTTAACAATACAAGTATCCAAGCCAAAAATCCCAGACAGGATTCAAAAGACAAAAGCACATTTCACTTCCGAAAATAATTCTGGATGCTCTCAAAAGCACTCAGTAGTTCCTTAAGGTTAGTTCATCCTCCTCCCCCAGCATCTAGAAATTCCTGGACTTAAAGCCAGGATGCCAGGAGGAAAGTTTAAAGACAGTAGAGATGTGAAAACCTGAGGAAAACATGATGGAACAAATCAAACACAGGTTAATAGAAAAAAGCAAGAATATAGGCGGAGGTAAAGGCAGAGGAGTGGAGCTGAGAATTGCTACACATGTCCTTCCATCCACAAAACATTCCTTCCAACAGGGACCACTGTCTCGAACAAAGAGCCTTAAGTATCTATGATACCACAGCTAAACGGAGCCAATGCTAGGATGTATACTCTGGTATAGTTCATGATTCATCCGAGGCCCATGTTATTCTGATAAACATCCACCACAATAACCCTGAAATCAATGTCTCAAGATCATTAGACAATTCTCTGGCTGTATGGTTTTCTGTACATGGAAAAGTAAAAGAGAGAAAACGCAACCAAGAGTCAACACCAGTTGCCAAAAGCAGTTTGGGGGTGGGGCATGGAGGACAGGGGGCAGGGCTAACTAAGGGGCATTAAAAGATACAAAATGCTTAGATAAAAGATGGTCAAGTTCTGGAGAGGCAGTAGCATTGATGACAAGAGACCAAACCAAACCAACTATGAGATTCATTATATAATCATGTGTGTACCACTGAGGACGTGGTGGAAACACACACTGCAATTATTAACCACCATTGACAACTGAATTCTTCCCCCACACTTTTGGTTTTTTAAATCATGGTTTCTCATCCTGGAACTCACTTTGCAGACCAGGCTCAAAGAGGTTGACCTGCCTCTGTCTACCAAGTGCTGGAACTAAAGAAATGTGCCACCCCTGCCTGACTTTTCTTGTGTGTGTTTTGTGTGAATTATTTTAAAGATTATTTACTTTCTATTTTTTAAAATATTTATTTACTTATTATGTATACAATATTCTGTCAGTGTGTATGCCTGCAGACCAGAAGAGAGCGCCAGATCTCATTACAGATGGTTGTGAGCCACCATGTGGTTGCTGGGAACTGAACTCAGGACCTTTGGAAGAGCAGGCAATGCTCTTAACCTCTGAGCCATCTCTCCAGCCCAATTATTTACTTTCTGAACTGTTACCTCATGTATTTATACTTCAATAATTATAGCCGTTGGCATCTCTTCAAATCAATACTTATTTAACAATCCACAAAAAATGGTATTCAACAAGATTTCTTCAAATGGCTTCACGCTTACTCTTCACTTTCTGCATTCCTGGATTCTTCAGAGGATGCTGTCAAAGGGAGTAAGAACTTCACTCTTCTCCCTGTTCTGCTCTAAGCATTATTTTTCATGTAACACTAGGTATGTTTTTCCTGGCCCGCAGATTGTTCTGGTCTGTACCCCTGCACTAGAGGGGTCCAGGCGGCTTCCTGGGGCTGTGGGATTGTGCTGAGAGTCAAGGCAACCCTCTGACTCTGTCTTTGTGTGCATCACAGCTACAAGTCTCCTGACTCCAGGATCCAGCAGCTCTTAGACAAGCCGCCTTCAACTCTTCTGCAAAGTGACATAACCTCTTCACACATTTGTAGGTAGACATTTAGAAAATTTGCTGTTAACCTGAACAGTTGCGAAGGGTGATGATTTGTGGTGTATTTTAAACACTGGCATTTAACATAAAAACCATGTTGTTCCCTTTAAGGAGAATCTATGTTATCTAATGCTCACAGCACTGTGTCTGCAGCACCTTCCACTTAAAGTGGACTAGTACAGTGATTGACAGCACATACAGTATTCCCTTTTCCTAGAACTGCTTCTTTGATTTTACTTCTCAAGAGACTTAGAATTTGATCATAATGTATATTAATGAGTGAGCAAGTTTTGATGGGGATCTATTTATCTATATCTAATTTTTGTCTAAGAAAATGATTATTTGCTCTAACTAAAATGTCCCTTTAGTAAAACACCCAAATTTAGTTATTCTTAGGATTACTAGTACTTCGGTGTAAATTAATTTCGTAAACATGCATCTCAAAGAGACAACCTATGCTTTGTTTCCTGAGCAGCTGTGTTCATGGGTCCTCAGTGTTTAATGCTAGAATGAGTCAGGGTTCAGCCTGGATTTTAATTCAGGTTTTCATTTTTCTGTTATAAGAGCTAAGAAAATGAGTGTATGGGACTATTATGATAATGATTCCCATCAATTTGCTTACTTTCTATTTAAGTGTCTCCAAGGCATAGAGTGATTAACAGACAAAACCTAGCTTTCAATTATTTAGCAGGTAAAGGCTTGAATAAATCCATCAGCTCGGTTGCAAACAAAGTAGTGGAAGACATCTCATTTGCAAAAGGATTGATTGAATTATAGCCAACTGCTTTCTCAAAATCAACAGTAATATTTCCCTTTGGAGTGGAGGGCTTTCCATTCTGGGGAAGAATCACCACCGAAGGAAGGAGCTTCCTGAGAGGGATAGCTTCTTTTGGAAGGAAAAGAAGAATTATAATTGTGAACGGAGGGTGAAGACGAGCTTTGCAGGTGACAGGCCCTTCCCTAGACAGAAAAGGGGAACGAGGGAGTTCTCGTGGAGCCAGAAAAGTCATATGTCAGTTCTGCTAACACCAGCAGCCTTGGGCTGAATTATTCCTGGGAAGCAAACTGTCTTGTTTATCCAGGAGGCCTCACAGCTCAGTTTAGAAAATACCATCTCAGCCAGAGAGGCAAATGTACAAAAGTGATTATGTAACTTCAGCCTAATTGAACACACATAAGAAAAGAACTGATCTCTTGAAGAGAATGTTTTCTATAAAATATCTAGAAATATAGGAATTCGGGGTAGGAAAGAAGACAGGGACCAACTGGTACACTTGTATGCATGGCTTTAGGGCTGTCCATTTGGTATTGGACAGCTCAATGGGTGTGCTCTTTTCTGGGGAAGACTATTTCTCCAGCTCTCAGCTTTCCTTAGTTTGCTGTGTTCTTTGTAGTGACTGGGTAGGGATTATGAGCTGAACATTCTCTGGGCCACTTTATCCCTTTTATTGGTGCTGCACTTATTCATTTCATACTTAGGCAGTCATACTGGTGAGACTTTATGGGGGCAGCTTCTGTCAATCCTAGGAGGCACAATCTCACAGGAAGTTCCCTGCTCTGGCTCTAGAAATGCTTGTATGCAGATTACTGGAGCACCTGTGAGATCTCTTACTGCGCTAGTGCCAGTGCAGAACCCAGTGGTATCATATACAGGCCTTGTCTTCAAGGAGCTTCCCACTTCTTGTCTCTCTGACATGTAAAGGAAGTTTAAACACAAACAGAATACGTGGATTATATATTTAGTTCAACAGCCCAGTGGGACAGTGATGAGGACAGCCCTGGGCTGCATCATTCTCTGAGAGACGTGACAACAGCAGAAGACCTAGGAACTGGTGAAGGGAGAGAAGAGCATCAAAGACCATGTCCATGACTCCTGTTATTACCGAGGGCTGTGTGGATGCCCAGGGTCTGGTCAGTCTCCAGAGACCATGTTGGTGTCCAAGGACCTTGCTGCCACCAGAATGACACTGATCTGGGTGGCCTGTGTTGCCACCAGGGCCATGGTGACATCTTGACATTGGGGCTCAAGCTTCTGCAAAGGGCCATGCCTGGGTCTGTGTCCTGGGTCTGCTGCAGCTGGGGTCTGTGATGGATGGCCATGGCTTGTGTTACCACAGGGGTCATAGGAATCATGTGTGTGGAAATCCAAGGGACAGAACTGAAGAGCATATACAAAGAAAGACATTTTCCCATATCTTTTCAAACCAAAACCCAATGAAACCCTGTAGAACGAGAGGAAAGAAAGGAAAAGGAAGCAGAATGGGGTTGGGGAGCCGCTCAGTTGATACAACTCTGGCCTACAGCATAGAAGTCCTTGGTTCAATCCCCAGCACCACATCAGCTTGGGTATGAAGGAGCATGCCTGTAACTTCAGCACTTAGGAGGTGGAGGCAGGATGACCAGAAGTTCAGTCTCAGCCTTGGCTACACAGTGAGTACAAGGACAGCTTAGAATATGTGAATTAAGCAAGCTTGCAAGCAGGCAGGCAATCTGTCCTAATGTTCCCCCTTTCTCTTTCCTCTCCTCTTTCTTTTTTGCCTCTTAAAGGATAGAATGAGAAGACCAAATTATACTAGATTTTCCCTATTGAAAGCTTCTGGTTAGATTGGAAGGAAAAGAAAGAGAGAGAAAGAAAAAAAAAGGGGGGGGGAATGAGTGGATTTTGACTTGAACTGGCATGAAAATTCTGATACTCACAGCCGCAGACACCTTTGAAAGAGGCGAGGAAAGACACTGTATCTGTGAAGATGCCTTATGAAGGAGAATCCTAATCTCAGAGGGCAGCTGGGCAACAACTACTGACAAGCCATGACCTACTCTCTCATGCCTTGTCACACTTAGTAGCCGATACAATGCAGGGTTGCCCAAATGAAATGAAACAGTTACAACTTCAAGAGACTGCTATAAAAGAGGCAAGCTATTAGCAAGCTGTAGACCAAAAGCAGAAGCATAAGTAACCCTAAAGAGACCCAACTCTCTAAATGGCACTGTTGCTTTCCACTGTAACTTAGGTGTACTCTTTGGCTACAGTCTGGAACATTAACTATTCAAAATTCACATTTGATCACACCTTCAATTGTGAAATCCCCCAGATTAACTTTCTTTACTTACAAATATATTCTCAATGCATTTAATGCCTGTTTTAGGCTGATGCCTGTCTCCTTTGCTCTGTATCAATAGCATCATTCTTAGTCACTTTTAGAGCAAGTTTAATAAGAGCAATAAATCTGTCATAATTTTGACAGAAATGAGAAGAGAAAACAATTTCATATAATTCAAATGTTTTCCTTTGCCAATTTTTGACATACTATACAAAATATAGCATGTTCTACTTCTAATCTATAAATATTCTCTAATAAATTACACCTCAAAATTCTAATATTAATAAATTAAATGAAAAAATAAATTAAATGAGAAATGAATACAACTTTAAGAAACATATTCTACTTTAGCTTGCATGTAATCTGTATATTTAATCTCTAAAATATTTGCCCTAGTCCTTGAGTCATTCTGAGAAGCTCTATATTTGTAGCTGCAGTATTTTTATTGTTTTGACAATCATATTGGTGCACAGATAATAACAATTCAGTTTAAAATATTAAGTTTACGTAAGTGTTTATCAGAAGTAAACTATATTTCTTTTCATTCTGTCTAGCAATCATAAATAGATTTCTCTAATGATGTGACATCATTTATCTCAGTCCTCTAGGAAGCAGAGAATCAGTAGTCTAATCACATAGCTCCATCAGACAAAAAAGATACAGAGGCTGTGGTATAAATGTGCTGCTGTTTACTAGGGGTTGGGTTCTGAAGGTCTTGAGATATCCCAGTCTGGCTTCAAAATTGCTATCCTTCTTCCTTGACTTTCCTAATACTGAAATTTCAAGTGTTTAACACTACCTCTATCTATTTGGTTGTTTTGTCTTAACAAGTGAATGTACCAATATTTAATTCATTGTTCTGATTAATAGTATATTCGTTATTATTATACAAAATTATACATTTAAAATGTATGAGGTTGGATCTTTTGTGTTTAGTTGAAATCATTTCATTGCTTTATTTACAAAGAACCAAGACTTATCTAGATCCTGCCCATGAGCTCATCAGCTCCTGAGGGTGTGCATGCCCTCAAGGGATGATTGGCACTGGAAGGAATAAGTCTTAAAAGATACAGACACGTCAAAAAATCTGTATCCACTATATAAGCATAACAAATCCTGTCCTCACTTGTCATTACTTACTATCCCTCTGTTTCCTCCAGGTGCTTTCATGGTCCTGGGTAAACTGCAGATGAAGGAGATAAGGGAAAATGGTCAAATGCTACAACACTGTATCAAAACCATTCTTATGTCTCATCCCTGGGTAAAACTTGCCCCAATCTCTTCTTCCCTTCTGTATATCAAAACATTGACATAAAGGAAACACTTTACTAAATTAGATTATATCTTCACCAACCCTTTAAACTTATCTGTCAATATTATTTTCATTGGACTTCAAGTTTCGTATTCTGAGTAACAACCAAACTTTCTTGCTATTTCTGCCTAATTACTGGCAAGAATTCTGAACTACAGGAATGAAATAGGCAATGGCTAAAACTCTTGATTATGTTTATTGGAAATATGGACTAAATAAGGCACCTTAATTAGTATCAGACAGAAGGATGAATTTATCTCCAACAAAGCACAAACTGTTGAAGCAATAAAAAAATTTAGAAAACGTGTCTGAGGCATAATTCAGAGTGATGATGGGAGAGATGAATCTCTTTCCTGTTGTGCAAGATGGGTCTGGGATTAAAGCGGCTGTACTGGAAAGCTGCGGTTGGTTAGCACTCAGGCAGTGTGTTCAAGCCTATCTGCCCCCAGGAAACGGCTATACATTCAAATCGTTTGTTCATCTTAAAGTCACTCAGTATTCGCAGCAAACCAGAAAGGTCGGGTTTCTTTGTGAAGAACAGTCTAAAGGAGTACTACGGTACTACTACTGTAATATTTTCTCTGCAACAGTGAAGAATTTTAATTGACCAAAATATTTATTAATAAGTTCCCTACCAGAATATTTTATAACTATATTATATCTTAGAGATTTAGTGGGCAACAAATAATAACATCTTTTATTTTGTGAAAAATTTTAGTGTTAAAGAAATATGTAAATAAGTTGAACATAAGACTTTGGGGAAGCTATGCTAACTAAATAAAAGCCAACTACACTGAATAAACATTTGATGATCTCCATTCTTTTATCCTCCGCCCTGATGTGTTCTTTCCTGGAACTATGAGTAGAGGCAAGAACAGACTCAAAGTGGGTGTGGCCAATCTTTTCAAACTATCTTTTAAGATACCGTGTTGATGCAATTGAAAATTTTAGTAGCTGTCATTTAACTCGTGAAACAATACACTTATACATATTACAACCAAATAAAAATTGCTCAAAAAGATTACATTAAAAAGGAATGGCCATGAGAACTCTTAGGCCAGTTGACCCTCACAGACTAATGGAGAAGTTTAAATAAACAAACGTAAGTGCCAGAAAAGGGCTCAAGAATTCAAGTGTACTAGTGTGTTTTTGATTCCTCTGTGTTGACCACACTTCAGTTAGATCAGCCATCGGTGTGAATGGGGGAAACCTGGGGCTTTCATTTCCTGTTCCTAAGAAGTTTCTGCCATTTTTACTGACCAAAGGCACCATGGTGAATGAAAATAAAGGCACACTATAGAGACAAACACAGACAGTGCTAAAATCATGCATAAATTGACAGTCTTAACTGCATGAATTAATAAGAATGTAAACCAAATCTAGACTTGACATGTGAAGATATTGTGAAAACAAACAATAAAGTAAACTAAACTTAAAAAATAATAAAATCACGTAAGATGAAAGTTAATTTATAAGATTTCTAAAATTATGTATTAAAATAGTTTAATTGGAGTTATCCTCTATGGGAGGTAGGAGAGGGAGCAGGAATGATGATTGCCCTGGCCACCAGGTCATCAGATAAAACCCTACTGACAGTCTTAGGATATTAGCCTTGGCCCAGAGACTTCCAAAACAATACAGGCTAGTGGTATTCCTCTTGGTTTCTTCTAGAACACTATGGTAACACCCTATTGCTGTAGATACCACGTACTGTGACCACAGATCATAAAACAGCAGTTTCTAATCTGTAGATCACAACCCATTTCGGGGTCACAAACCAGATACCCTGCTTATCAGATATTTACACTACAATTCATAACAGCAACAAGATTACAGGTACAAAGTAGGATCAAAATAATTTTAAGGCCACCAGAACATGACGAACTGTGTTAAAGGGCTGCAGCATTAGGAAGGTTGGGAACCACTGCCATAGAGCAATGGGGTTGATACCTGGATACTTCCTTCCTATTAGTCAGCTGCATTGTGCCAGGAGGTATGTGTGTGTTATGTAGGTTGCTGTGAGAGAAGAGCCATTAGTTAATTATGAATCCTGAGTGCTACAATAATGATCAGACTGGCAATTTATACCTATCAGAACAATAGTGGCATAAATTTTACCAACTACTTCCTTTCTGTAGGTTTCCCATACTCCACACCCAACAAGCCAAGCAGTAACAATAATGGACTGGAAAAACCAAGAACAAACAAACAAACAAAACAAAAAAACATTAAAAACATGAGTTGGGAAGAGAACATGCTAGGACCTAGGACTGTATTTAATTGTATACACATATGAAATGGAGGAGCAGTGGATTGGATCCCGGCAAAATGAACTGCTGCTTCTGTTTGCAACCTCTGATTGGAACACTTAGCCCTCTGGATCTCGCCCAAGTTCCCACTTGAAGCCAATGTGATGCTCACTCCTTTCATCTTCAGTGCCTAGCCAGTGCTGGCCAGGATTGCTACAGAACTTTCCTGAATGATCAAAGTGTACACTGTCATAATGAAAGAAAGAAAAAAGATATGTTCTACAAATAAGGTTCCAATGAACATTCAACTTCCTCAGGCCAGAGAGGCTTTTTTTTTGTTTCTCTCTTTCTTTTCTTTAAAAAATTTATTTATTTATTTCACATTATGACAGATTCACCTTCCCTCCTTTCCTCCCATTTGCCGCTTCTTCTACCCGCAACCCACTCTCCCTCTGATTCTGTTCAGAAAGGGGCAGGCTTCCCAAGGGTCCAACAAAGCATGGTACCTCCCTGTGTGTTTAGGCAGGGAAAGGCAATCTAATGTGAGGAATAGGTTCCCAAGAGTCAGCCAAAGCATTAGAGACAGCCCCTGCCTCCACTGTATCCCCCAAATAGACCAAGCTACATAACTGTCACATATATGTACAGGGCCTAGGTTGATCCCATGCAGGCTCCCTGGTTGTTGGTTCAGACTCTGAGTTCTTATGAGCCAGGTTAGCTGCTTCTGTGGGTTTTCTTGTGATGTCCTTGATCCCTCTGACTGTTACATTCCTTTCTCCCTTTTTTTCAGCAGGATTTCCAGAGTTCAGTGTAATGTTTGGCTGTGGGTCTCTGTAACTGTTTCCATCATTTACTGAATGAAGGTTCTTTGATCACAATTGGGGTAGCTACTAATCTGATTACAGGAGATGGCCAGTTCAAGCTACATACCCACTATTGCTAGGAGTCTTAGCTGGGGTCATCCATGTAGATGCATGAGAGTTTCCCTTGCATCAGGTTTCTACCTGACCTCGAAATGTGTTTTCCCTTCCAGTCATCTCATTTAGTACTTTCCATTTCCACCCATCCCAATTCCTCAAGTTCCCATCCCCATTGGCCCCCAGTCCACTCAGAGTATCTTTTCTATTTTCCCTTCCTAGGGAGATCCATGCATTCCCCCACGCATTATCTAGCCCAGAGAAGCAATTTCTATTAGACATGGCAAAGCTTCCCAAAGGTAAATCAGGTAAAGAGAGTATCTTTTCAGTTTCATTAGTCATTTTCAAAGTTTGAAACATGGTAAGTCAGCACGAGACAGTTGCATCACTTCTGATTTTTGGGTGGTAGTGTTCTTTAATGGCTTACTGAATGGACTGTACCAAGCCTCGGTGCAGGACATCTACACTGTAGAACCATGGAAAAGGGGAAGCTACCATGACACAATTTCAGTAATCTACACAGTTTTCCAAATAACCCCTGTACCCGAAACAAAGGTTCTGCTGCACAGTGATCAGCTTCACATCTGCATTATTATGAGATGCAGTGGTGGTGGGGACACGGAAAGAGTAAAAGGGAGGAGACATGGGAGGATTTGGAGGGGGGACAGAAAAGGGAGAATGATGTAATTATGCTTTAATTAAAAATACGTAATGTAAAAAGAGAAATGTGCATAGTGATTCTAATACAGTTGAGACAAAGTTAGCCAAATGATTTCAGTTCCTAAATATAATATCATAGAAGATACATATATTTGGATGAAATAAAATGTCTTTTTTTTCCAGTGAGCTTACTGTGGCCTTGAAGCTTCAGCTTGGTCCGTCTGGAGTTTTTCCCCTCCTTCCACTTCCATTGTACAGTAGACAATTCGATTAGGAGCAACTGACTTCAAGCCTTGCACTTCCATTATGACAATCTAAAGATAAAACAATTTGAAATTAATATGCAAAGTGGATACTGGTAAGTAACACAGAGAAGTAACAGCATGGATAGTTGTGTAAGGATCTCACAAGACCCCATTCCTACTCTAAGCTGAGGATCTTTGGCAGTTGATGGCTTCTGGGAAGGGGAAAGCCAGCTTTCTTTAGAGGTGTGACATGGCATGTCGACTGTGGTCCAGAGGGTGGCTTCAACCCATGCCCATTTAGGTCACGTATCTTGTGAAAGTTGAAGAAGGGGAGTTAAGGGGCTGATATGATCAAAATACTTTATACACATGTATGAAGCTTTCAAGGAATAAATAATACATTTAAAGGAATAGTAGGATTAACAGTCAGGAGTAGAAAGAGCAATTGAGCTTTAATCTAGTGTTATCACTAGTATGTCTGGTACTTATAAATAAAAAAATACAACCCTATAGGTGTAATTTCCAAGGAGGGGGACAAAACCAGCCCCAAACATTAGTGAGAAAGAGCCAGTAGCCATGGACTGATAACATCAGATAACCGAACTGTAGCATTTTCAGTTGGTTCTCAACAAAATCTAATTATGAGACTACAGAAAATAAAACCGAGCTGTCCTGTGTGCTGCATCGTCTCTCCTCGGTCTCTCTGTTGGTAATGCAATGAGAAGAAATAGACAAGGCTGTCTGTAATAAGAGGAGAGGAGGCGTGTGTACAGCAGGTGAACTATATGGAACCAGAAGGCTGCGCACCAAGCAGGCAGCTGAGCAGAACGGTGGGATGGGATCATGTATCACGAGACCCATAGGCAGGCACAAGGGTTGCTAGCCTAATGTTAGTGTCAAAGTTCAATGTGAAATTAACCGGATTCAACGCACAGATCCCTCCTGTAGGTAACAGACTTCTAGACTGTCAGCCATGTGCTTTCCTTATTTGGTTTGATTTTAATGTACCTTTACATGGCTTGTTTACGTGTTCTGCTTTATCCGTCCTTCTAAATGCTTTCTGCATGGAGAGTATGCAAATGTGATTCCGTATGTCTAATTGATTTCGAAACCATAAACTTTCTTAATGTGCTCAATATATATTGCATGACCTGAGTGCGGGCACTGGTTAGGTGTTTTCCACACACCAGCAAACACAGTGTGGGTTGGCTGTCTTTTCTGCAGCCAACATGTCAGTAGCAGAAGTCAAACTCTAATGGAGATAGTAAGCCACTGAGCCACAGCCTGGCAGTGCGGATGTGCTAAAAGGGAGCTTGGTAAGCAATGCGAGTTAGGGAAGGGAAACAAGAGCCATTCGCTCAAAGGATGGGCTATGAGCAAAGCTTTGCAAGTCTGTATTTTACTTACTGAATCCTGGACTCATCTTGGTTTAGATACATTCTACTCCCAACACTTTGGAGGCAAAAGCAGACGGATCTCTGTGAGCTTGAGGCCAGCCTGGTCTACCAGAGCTAGTTCCAAGACAGGCACCAAAGTTACACAGAGAAGCCCTGTCTAGAGAAAACAAACAAACAAAAGATACATTCTACACTGGACCAGTTCAAAGCCTAGAAACTGATATGTGAGTGCTTTGCCTAAGGGCCTGGCTGTTGGAAGGTTAGCCACTCATCCCTCAGGTATTCTAATCGTTCTTGCTTAGCATGATTTTATTGGGATGCTGGGCGCATAACTCATCCCTGAAACGCTGTGGGCACAGAAGACAGATTTGTATTCATCTGTGGGCACAAAATATCTGCCTTAGACAGATACGGCAATAAAGGCTGTCAAAACAATTTTATAAATATGCAAGTTCCACAGACCACACAAAAGGAAGTTTCAGCTTGCATTCTTTTCTTTAGAGATTACATTGCTACCCAATAGCTCAATCTAATATATTGGTAATAAAACACAGAATAACAATTCAGTCACTTGGCATCACCATATAAGCCCAATTTTGACTTTGAAAGGGAAAAAGAACTCCTAAGTTACTCTAAGTTACTTATAATCTTTGAAGCCTTTTAAACAATAAAAGCGAAATGTTCAGAACTGTATTTTCACTTCTGAATATTTATTAAGACATAAAATTAGATATCATTAAAATTATTTTCTCTATATTTTCTTTCCATAAATTTAAAATGCAGAGTCTTGTGAGAATAAAATTACACTGCAATTACATAATTTAGGAGAAAAAAATTTAAAACGTTAGCATTTTTTTCTGTCAATCAAATATCTATGGTAGGAGATGATGAGAAAACTCAAAGTATAATCCACTATGTAGTTCCAAATTAAACACTCAAGCTGTAGATACAGAAAAAGACCTGGAGGCAAAACAATTTGGCAAACCCATCAGGTAAACCCAGGATGAACTGAATTACAAGACAGCCACATATTTTCACTCTGACACCAGATTTAACACATTTACCTACAAAGCAATCCTGGAAGTGAAGAAAGAGAAGCAGCTGTCACGTCCTTAAGTCCATTAAGTAAAGGAAAAATGAACAAAAGTAGACACTTGTTTTTTCTGCCACCACTTAGCAAGTTGAACATCATCGGAGAATGTAAAATCTAGCTTCCAAGACAGGATGTCCTCGCCGTGGCCAGTCAGCAAATACCAACAATGGCATTGGGAGTAACACAAAGCGAGAATCACAGTCCAAGGAAAAGCTGTCACACTCCAGCGAAAGCTTTGGGAGAAGGGCTGGGCAGATGGCTCAGTGAGTAAAGAGCATGCTCTACAATCACGAGGACCTGAGTTCAGATCCCCAGCACACATGTGTGGCAGCAATGCCTATAACCCTGGCACTGTGTGCTGGGATGGGGAGTGCGGTAGAGACAGCAGATCATGAGGGTTCATTGGTTAGTCAGCCAGGCCAAAATGGAGAACCCCGGTCTTCCAGTGAGAGACCCAATCTCAAAAAGTAAGAAAGTAAATGATTGAGGAAGACACTCTGATGTTAACCTCTGGCCCACATGATGTTAACCTCTGGCATGGGCCCACAAGTGTAAGCACAAATATACACACACGCGCACACACACACACACATATAATCATTTCAGAAACTATAAATTTATGCTTGAAGTTGCTGTCATTTGTACATAGAACAATATCATGAGGTGAAAAACTGGAATGAAAGCTAAATGATGACCTGACTCTTTATAATAATACAGTCTTTTATCATCATTTACTTTACAAAGGTCTTTTTCCAAGGACACTCGTGGGAATGGGTGTGTAAACCCACAGACACCTTCCACAGTCTAGACTGGACACTGACACAGATTAGCACTCTCCTGGGAGACAGGAGTGAGCAGCCTCAGCATCAGTAGGTTCTCTGGATTAGTAGAAAAGGGATACAATTCTGAGGCTTTGCAGACACATTTCTAAACCTGTGCTATTTGTTCCTGTTCTGGACTTGTTTCCTATCTCTATAATACAAGTAGAATTCCTGAAAAAGAATCTTTGCATCATTACAGCTCCTAACACTGCCCTTTACAGCACTGTGCTTGATGAAGTTTGAGAATTCTAACTCAACAGGAGACGTAAACTAAAACCCAAGTTAATCAAAAGCCAGATTGGACAGAGTCACTTATATGTTTAAATTCTATTTGCACCCCTAAGTATTTGATGCTTTGTCAATGTACTTACACTGGTTTAAAGGACACATACCTGTGACTCATGGCTGTTTCATTCATTCTAACATGGGGGCTACATTGAAAACAAATTGTATCCATCTGGATAGAGAACCTATTGGTCCAGACAATGAGGACTGCTTTAACATTTCTTAAACAATAATGCTTAAATTCTAAACCTTACCCGAAAAGTCAAAGGCAGTCCAGCACAGCCCATGTCTGTGGGGAGGGGGAGGGAAAGCCACTTACCTCTAAGGTGAAGGACAGCACCACATCAGACTTGGACAGCTGGATCTCATTCTCATCTCCCAGGTCCAAAAACGCAGAATTCTGGGAACGCTTTAACTTTTGTAATTTAAATTCTGGGCCACCTTTGGAAACTGGAAGACTTTCTAAATTGGCCATTAGCAAATTCACGGAGGCCCGCAACTCTTCTATGTACATGCTCTCCATTTCTTTTGAGATAAATCTGGGGAATCTTCTTTCCTTAAAAACAGTTAAAAAGAAAATCATGTTAGGGCAGTCCCATTACAGCTACACCAGAGGAGACTATATGATGCCATGGCTCACCTGTATGCTTCTATGACACTTTCCATATAATGCATCTGGGAGTTTAAAAGCCCCAGGTTTTGGCAGTCTTGACTATATTCTAAGAGTACATTGTATATTCTATGTAGAACCATTGTGGTATGGAATGAATAATATTGCACATATTCTTTCATACTGCTCATTATAATAAAATGTGCACAGGTGAAAACAGATATGGAGAAACAGCTTAGTGTATAAATACATCTCAGTGAGCGCCATCTTGGAAGGACTTGGAGTAAGTAAGCGGTGTGCAAGCAAACATTCAGGACACGCTGCTCTGCCAATCAGAGGAACACCATTTTCCTGGCACCATTCTCACTGTACCTGTACAACACCATTGGGAAGTTACACCCTCTGTACATGAGTACTCATGCTAGAACCCCCCTTTTAGTGCGAATATTATGGATATATTTCTAGAACTGGAAATTTTCACATTGCACAAACATGAAAATTCCTATGGTTGCAAGTCAGTCTTTCACCAGAGGTTTAGAAAAAAAACTGAGTTTAAAGGCAAAGGCCAATTTATGATAGAAATTTGTTAAGTGAAAAAGAGATAATAATATTAATCTGTAATATTCTATTTTATTTCAGAAGTACATTGACAACATTTTTTTTAAATCTCTGTGATCATTTTCTCATTTATTATACTCAATTAAAAGCGACATCCTGGGGGCTGGAGACATGACTCAAACAGTAGAGAGCACTTGTTCTTTCAGAAGACCTGGGTTCAGTTCCCAGCACTCATGGTACCTGGCACCCATCTGTAACTTCAGTTCCCAGGGCTCCAACTGCCCTCTATTGACCTCCACAGACATGCGTATGGTGCACAGATATACCTGCAGGCAAAGTGCTCATACTCATAAAATAAATAAATTGAAATCTGAAACATAGCATCCAAAACATTAATATTTAGAGCTAAATTGTCCTCTGAGAAGGTTATGCTAATTTATATTCCATAAAACAACAAAACAGAGCATATTTTCCCTCATTATTCCTTGCTACATTGACGTCTGGCTCTTTTCTTCAATGTCAAGGGCATGTACCTGTGACCTGAGGTTGAGAGTTCCATCACTCTCAGTGTAAACTAAAGGCTGGAGGATGAAGGCTTCATGAGCTCCTACTTCAAATGAGTTTTGAATGTTCCAGAAAAATCTCAGCCTTTATTGCTGTTTCCATTTGTATCACTGAGAACCTCATCTTTAATAATTCCCTCACAGCAGCTGGATGCATCAAGCATGCTCCTAACGAATGCATCAGACTCACTAGCACCAGGTTGTTAACTGCCAGGACTAAGGCATCTGGCATCAGGTCAGGAATCAGCCTAGGAGCCCCAGCTGACTGCTTGCTCTCCTCCAATTTAACCCTTAGATACTTCTCTTAAAATCATTTACATACAATCAATAGTAAAATATGTATTTTTACAAGCATCCCATTTCTACAATAAGAATTAATTTTCTTCAAGGCCCTTAAGTTGGATGCCTCATCACTAAATCAAAATTTTGCATATCCAGCAGAACAATTTCTTAGTTTCCTTAGAAAATAATCAAGGTGACTCAGTATTTTTCCAACGAAGGCAAAAAAGGAAAAAGAAGTCATTAAACCACAGCTATGTATTTTTTATGATTTAATTAATTTTACGTATATGAGTCTATCTGATACCTGCAGATGTCAATAGAGGGCGCTAGGTTCTGCCTAGAGCTGGAGTTAGGGATGATTTTGTAAGCGGTCCTGCTAGAAACTGAATTCATGTCTTCTCTTGAGAGTAACATGTGCTCTTGAACACTAAGCCATCTCGCCAGCCACAGTTGAATATTTTTGGACAAGCTTTAGAAGCTTGTGAAGGTCAGAAATGAGGCAGAAGGATGAGGAACCAGATCTGTTACAAGATAAAAGGGTAATGCTCATCTTTAACCAACAGGGGGCGAGGCACTGCGTTACACTTCCTGTTTACTAGTGATTAATCTTTCCAGAGAAGCTAGAGTTAGCTTCTGTGATTTTTGTCTGGGAAAGATGTAAATGTTTGTCTCCTATTTAAAATAGCCCATGGCTACTATAAAAGTCTGCATTTTAAATTAACCACTTTATAACACATTCAAGAAAGTTAAAGGACGCCCAAAAACCTTTTTCTCAGATTCTCTCTGGAATTTTTTTTCTTTTCCACTGGATTGCCCATTGATAATTCATTGAATAAAATACTATATTTCCATTTTCTAATTGTATGGATTTCATAATTTTGCCTTTTAAAATTCTATCTTCACAGAGGAGCAAAAAAAAAAAAAAAGAAAGAAAGAAAAGAAAAAGAAAACTTGGGACATATACATCATTTTTTTTTCAAATTTCCAAGGTGTTGCTTTATGAAAACTAGCATTAGCACATGGCAGAAACCTATCTGTATTTAGGTATTGCTAAACATACTTCACCATCAATTGTCAAATAGGAAACTAATAGGCATCATGAAAATTGATTTATTATTTCAGTTTTGTGGGAAACTGATTATATTACATTTTTATTTATTTTGTGAAAAAAAAATCCTCATAAACCTTCTTTTAAAGATTTGGCATTTATAGGAAATATTCTACCAACATCATTTAATCCTGCTTTTGTTGACTCTTGTAAATAAAAGTGGCGATAATATATCAGATCCAGGCACAAGCTAAATATCATTTATGTGAATGGGATTAGACAAGGAGTTACTTTCAAGTTGTTTAACTGTAAGTTTTCCCATCAACGAAATTCTTATTTGGCCCCATCTGATATGGTGGTATGTGTTATGACATTTGGCCCCATCTGATATGGTGGTACGTGTTATAACATTTGGCCCCATCTGATATGATGGTACGTGTTATAACATTTGGCCCCATTTGATATGATGGTACATGTTATAACATTTGGCCCCATCTGATATGGTGATATGTGTTATAACATTTGGCCCCATCTGATATGATGGTACATGTTATAACATTTGGCCCCATTTGATATGATGGTACATGTTATAACATTTGGCCCCATTTGATATGATGGTACATGTTATAACATTTGGCCCCATCTGATATGGTGATACGTGTTATAACATGAAAGTTTGTCTTCTGCAAAGGTCTGTATTATTGTTGCTTGGTGTAGGAGGCTCTTCTTTCTATGTGTTGCTTTCATTGGTTGAATAAAGAAAACTGACTTGGTCTTTTGATAGGGCAAAATCTTAGATAGGCAGGGAGGACAGAACAGAATTCTGGGAGAGAGAAGGCAGAATCAGGGAGAGCCACCATGGAGTCGAGAGAGTCAGACATGCTGAATCTTTCCCGGTGACACACAGACTATTAGAAATGGGTTGAATCAAGATATAAGAGTTAGCCAATAAGAGGCTAGAACTAATGGGCCAGGCAGAGTTTAAATGAATACAGTTTCTGTGTAATTATTTCGGGTGTAAGCTAGCTGGGAGCCAGGCAGATGGAACAAAGGGGCCAGCACACAGGTGGCGGGACACAGCCTATACTCACTACTACAATCTTCATGTTCTCTATGCTTTTCTCCTCCCGTTCTAGCCAGGCCCATACCATTGGTGAGTCTCTCTAAGATGACAAGTATTTCCTTTGTCTTTCATGATTGTTCAGGTGGGGTTCCTTCAATCCAAAAATATGCAATGCTCCAAAATCCAAAACTTTTTGAGCACTTTAATGCCACATACCTAATGTATGATAAATATAGTCAAAACTTAGGTACCAAGTAAACCACTGTACAAAGTCAACTTCAGCCTATTCAGTTAAGGAATGAAATATCAGTGTAATGACTTTGTATTGAGACAAAGGTCCTACTGCTGAGACTACTTATGCATACAAAAATATGCTAAAAGCT
The DNA here is from genome assembly GCA_028555095.1 of Dicrostonyx torquatus. NCBI lineage: Eukaryota > Metazoa > Chordata > Mammalia > Rodentia > Cricetidae > Dicrostonyx > Dicrostonyx torquatus. The sequence continues at coordinate 2,521,330 of JAQHUG010000266.1, read as the reverse complement.
GAAGAATTTCAAATCTGGAATACTTCTGTTCCCAATTAATCTGAATTAATTTTAGGATTATAGTACCATTTGAAATAATGAATGTAGACTTAGTACCAAAGGCAATGGAAGTATTTGCAAATGTAGGCAAATTTCAGTTATCTTGACCATACTGAAAGTCTCTCTTCTTTTCCATTTAAATATGCTCCTGCATGGGAGAAGTCAAGAGTCTCACAGATACGTCAGGAATTCAGTCCTGCCCTGGCTTTCTGATGATAATGTGTAGGTAAAGATTCCGCCATTCAGAAGACATCCACATGGGCTACAGAGATGCCGAGAGAGTAACAGCACTTTTTCGCTCTTGCTGAGGATAGAGGTTCGAGTCCCAGCACCTGTGTGGCATCTTACAACTGCCCTAAACTCCAGTTGTGGCAGATCTAGTGCTCTCTTGTGGTCTCCATGGGCATCTAGGCATGCACACAGTATACATATATACGTGTAGGCAATCATGTTCCTGTAAGTAACCTTTTACCCATGCTTCTATGAGAGAAACAAAACAAAACAAAACAAAACAAAACCACTCACTGGTTCACTAAAATGGACTGGAGTGAAGTACTTCTTTTAGTGTGACCAATTCCCTCTGTGAGGTGACTAAATGTTTGTTCGCAACTTCCCAGTAAAGGGTATGCAATGACTATATGGGTGTGCCTCATTCAGAAAGCTTTTCAAGACCGTTAAGAAAAGAGACTAATTCGTCCAGAAGAGCAGCAATTCTGCCTCAAGACTGCAAACCCAGAAGCCCTGCTTGAATATCCCTTCTCCAGGCCTACTCTGCAGCTGCAGACATAAGGCCCACTGCCTCTTAACTGGGTTTCCAAGCTGCCATATAGATAGATATATAGACAGACACACGTAGAGAATATCATTTCTTCTTCCCCATGTATCTGACTTCCTGTGGGTTCTGTCTCTGTAGAAAGCCTACCTAACACGGGGAAGAAGCCTGGGTGTCCATAAATGATGGCTGTGAGAAGGGCATGGGGTCTGGACGAAGACCTTGAAGCAAGGGGTCATAATAGATGAAATGAACCAAGCCAGCGTCAGAACTCAGGTATTGAAGGTCAGTAAGGCAGCAGACGAACCACAGAGCATGGTACAGAGCTTCAACAACAGTTCACACTCATGGGCATAGCACTTTCAAAGGCTTTTGCAGAGACTCCCTGGCTGTCGTGGTGCTGGTGAGGGGTGGAGGCTAGAAGACCGGCCGAAGGGACAGAACAAATGCTTTGATGTAAAGCAGAGAAGAATGAACCCAGATAGAAGAGAAAAATGGCAACAATTGTCAGGTGGAACTATTTCACAAGCAGAAGCAAGCAGAAAGTGTGGTGGCTTGTGTCTATAATCGCATCACTCAAGAAGCTGAGGCCGAGGGGTCAGGCTACTCTCTGAGGTTACTTACCCTTGGCTGTACTGAGATCCTGTCCGAAAACCTAAGTAGAAGCAAAGGGATTTCCTAACAAGTTTTGCATGATGCATGAGAAAAAGAAAGAAGTCAAATATGAAGCCAAGTTTTTTGTTGTTTTTATTTTGCTTTGTTTTTTTTTGTTTGTTTGTTTGTAGTTGTTGTTGTTTTGGTTTATTTTTCTTTTTTTGGCTTGTGTAACAGAAAAAAATGGTGCTGCTCAGAGCTGGTCTAGCCTGGTCACCTGACCACTCATCCTTCTTCCTGCACATCCAACCTCATGGATCTGTTTTCTTGGCAGTAACGATAATCTTCCATAGTTTAGCAGCACAGCATTTTATCACTTCTCATGGGCCTTCCCAAACAAAATATGAGTTGTATTTGGCATGGAGGAATGTTTCTGTCTTGTTTTAGTCCAAGGCAATTATGTTTGTCTGACTCTATCTTAATCACTCAGGACAGTGCTTGCTCATAGTAGTGGATACCCAGAAAATATTGTACAAAAAAATTAAATAATCTGCATACTACTGTATATCTAAAAAGAACACACGGACTTAGCTCCAGGTTTTTCTAGCCTTGTTAACATTCTGTAACTTCTTCATTGGCTAAAATAATAAAAACGTATATCCCTATTACTTGACACAACATCTGTCCTGTGATTTTATTGTTATTATATGGCTTATACTGCTTTAAAAGTATGGAGGGAATCTGCACTTATCAGACTAAGAAATTTGCAGAGGTAGACAGTAACCAGTCTCTGGAGGCCAGGGTAAGGCCAGCGACCTAGTCTATTTATGCAGTAGCTCTGTGGTATGGGTGAAATGAGTAACCTTCAAAAAACTCAGCATCGTCTATAGAACCCATGCTATCACCTGCCCTTGTGGCTCACAGTGCAATGAAAGTGGCATCAACGCACAAGGTCATTGTGGTGACAAATTAGGCTGAGAGCTTCGATGTGGTGTACCTAACATGGGGAACAGTGAAACTTATTCTATATGCTACACGGGAATTTCTGCAGAAATGTTTTGTAGTTTTGAAGCATTCCACACTTCTAATTCCATGTTTCACTTCTTTCTCACTATTTTTCCCAATTAGTAACATCTCTATTGAGACCAATGGGCTGTCTCAAAGGGAAAGCCTTCTTGCTCATTGCTGATCCAGTCCCGTGACTTAGGCCAGGACATGTAAAATATGTTCTCCGTAGACATAAACTTGAGAATACATCTGAAACTTTCCTTTATATCTATAACCATCTAGAACATCATTCAAACTGTATTGGAAAACCATCATGTATATCCAGGCCTCTGCAGTAACAAGTCCAGATTATAACAAGGCAGCAGTAAGGTACATCTAGACATGTCTCTGAATTCTTTCCTAGCCTTTGGCCTATAAGAAAGGCAACCAGCCTTCTAGGTAGGATCCAAGAAGCTAGCATTTCATGTAAGACTGCTTCATATCTACAGTTTCCAGGTACTTTCAACTGCTGGATTTCTGTGCTGTGAACTGCACAGTGCACAGTCTGGGATGGTCCAGTGCTTTTAGAGGCCAGCAGGAAGGCAATTCTATTCAACCCTGCCCTCTGTATGCGCATCACTCTTCAGTCTCTCAGTCACAGCATCCCACATGGTCAGTCATCTGGAGAGTCTCCCTCTAGAAGCCTGCCTTGTTTCACACAACCTACCACCAACTGCATTACCCAATTTCTGTTTGTCTTTCTCTTTTTCTGTGCACTATCTCAATCTGTTCTCTAGCATTAAATTTAGACAGGCAGAGTATTAGCACTCTGAAAATATCATATAATCACAAATATATTTTTTTTCTTGGCAGAAGCACACAATGTAACTTTGGAATCAGAATATGAAACAAATTTCCAGTGCTGGAGAAATTCACTGTTTTGGCTTAGGTGGATAGACATATACTCATTCAGTAGTAAATGCTTTTGAATGTTGACATACATGTTAGATAAGAGAGAGGTAGGAAGAAAGAAGGAGGACATGGGAGAGGGGAGAAAGACATAGAAAGGAAAAGATAGAGAGAGGGGGAGAAACAGAGAGAGGAGAGAGAGGGAATGAGGAAGGCAGGAAGGGCCACACAGAAGAGAGGGAAGGAGGGAAAAAAGAGAGGGAAGAAAGAGAAAGAGAGAGAGAAGAAGAAAAAGGTGGAGGAGGAGGAGGGCGATACCAAAGAATAGTTTTGATGGTTAAGATGCATCTCTCTAAATATTCAAATTATTAAAAATGAACTAAACTTTTGTTTTAAGTATATTTCTGCTCTCAGAAACAGTGATTATTCAAGTAAAAATCACTAGGATTACTAAAGAAAACACATTTCACCTGTCATATTCTGTGCTATACATTTCAAATTATACTTTAGACAGTCAATCATTCCATCAAGTTGGCACCACTATTTACCAAGCATTGTGCTTACAATTTTGGAATATGATCTTATAAGGAAACCTTTCTCCCTGAATATATAATTTTTTTCTGGTGCAATTAAATTAAAACTTTTTCAGATCTTGTCGGCAGTTAGAAAAAAATCAGATTCTTTTAAATTTAACAAAAGTTATCATTGAATTTGGACAACTCACATAGTAAGCATGGAAACTCCAGATAGATAGCAAACTCCATTTAGAAAATATGAATCCAGATATTTGGGATTAAGACGTTATTAATATAGAAGAGCAAACCATAACTCATGTTGGGCATGTCTGTCTGGGTCAAGCACGCTTTTGGCGGACAGACATTCAGACAAGGAAAGATATGTGGTACCCAGCATAACAAACATACCTTTGCCATTTTCTCTGCCAACTGCAGGCGGCCATCGAGCTCTCTTCTGATCTGGGCTGCTTGCTCATCAGCATTATCCAGCTTAAAATGAAAAGAAACACACGTGTGTATAAAATGGTACCCCACTGGCATAAACACAAAGTCTAAAGGACTAAGAAATATTCAGTAAATTCCCTCAGCTACCTAGTCAGAAGTCTGCTTGGTTCCACTGTAGTCCAATTATATTACTTTCCATTGGGCTTTAGTCACAAAATTTTAAATTTGTAAGATTCAATAGCTCCATTTAATTACTGTAATAACCCTGTGCCGAATGTTTTCACAACAAACCTAAAACAAGAAGTCCTTATTTTCTTAAGATTGACATGATTCATCATCAAAATTCTTTATCATGTTCTCCTCTCTTCCAGGTCAGCACTGAGCACTTATATTGATGAATTTCTTACTTTGTTCTCTTTTGGATGACAAGACATCGATTAACATTTCATTTCTTATTTCCTACTTTTGAAAGTATCTCTTCTTCTTCTTTCTGCCATTGAAGTCTGCATGCATTGCTCATCCTCGTGATGGCACACATGTGGCCAAGACATGTTCGCACATTTCTACAGACAAGCATTGCTTAGAGCTCTATTTCAGGGTTTGAAACTCGATAGAAGGTAAATAAAAATGTAATCATTGTCTTTCAGAAATCCCCCACATATATGGAATATTATGCTCACTTGTTAATTGAAATCATTCTTAAGTTTTACTACAGTCTCCTCTGCTTATCCCCCTTCCCAAATAATCTTTTAGTTCATCGTAAGATGTTAAGCTTGTGATATTCAGTGGTAAATTCCTTCCCACTTCAATCCATTTTCTTTTTCTATCCTAATTATCAGAAGCTAGACCAAAGGATGTAACCATATTTTATTAAAGATACTTTAAATATTTATGTGTATGTGTGTGAGTATACCCGCATGCCAAATGTGTGTAGATGTTTTGGGGGGCCAAAAGAGGATGGTGAATCTCACAGATCTAGAGAAACAGATGGTTGTGAGTGCTGTTATTTATTTTTTTCCACTGGGGAAAATACAATAGAAAGGTGATTTGCATCTAAAGGAGTCATAGATTTTCCTCTCAGAACATTAGTATTTGAAGAAATCACAGAACTCTTCAAATTTCACCAGAGCAATGTTTACCTCATCAAAGACATACTCTTTAGATTTACAGTTTTACTTATTTATTTTTCAAGACAGGGTTTCTTGGTATAGCCTGAGCTGTCTGTTCTTTAGACCAGGCTGGCCTCACACTCAGAGATCCGCCTGCCCCTGCTTCCCGAGTGCTGAGATTAAAGGCGTGCACCACCACAATCTGGCTGTTTGACTTAATTTTTAAAGAAGAGTTGTCCCACTCATTTCTGAATTTTAATGGGGTTTGTTTTGCAAGAGACACTGAATGACGTTAAAAATGTCCAGGTCTTCACTGCATTTGTCTGAGGATGTAGGCAAAGAAAAGTCTTACTGCCCTGCACCTCTTCATTGCAAAGGTAGCACTTCAGTGATCAGGAGTCCTAACCTCAGTGAGCTGAGACACTGAGCAGTCCTGAGCCCCCATGGCATCCTATTATAACCACAGCTATCTCCTTCTACCCAGCCTGCAACTGGTTAGTTTTGATAATGATGAACTTCATCTTACACAATGCTTAAAAATACATTCTGCTACAGCAAAGAGGATTTTAATTCACATGACAAAATAAGAGATGCCTGAGAAGGCCACAGTGATAAACACTGGGGAACTTTGAGTCTGAAGCCTGTGATCTCTTGCAATCCAAAAGGTCTGAGTGTCCTTCTGAATACCCATGTTCAAAACTAGCATCACTGACTGAAAACTCCAAAGTGCGTGTGTCTCTAGCTACAACACACCATGGGAGAGCCAGACTTACCTTTAACTGTCTACTTAAAAATCAACTTACTCAAAGAGAAGGCACATTGAATTTAATGGTCCCGGAAGAGATGAATCTTATATTTTGACTCATGCTGCTGAGCACATAATGCCATGTTCTAAGTGATGTGACCCCTACCCCATTCCTTAAGACCTTAATATAGGGGCCATCTTCGCCCTCTCCTTCCTAAACAGCTCAAGACCAATCAATCTACCTACAGTCATATAGAGCAAGACCTAGAGCTACATAGTTGAAGACATGTGTACCTGGAATACTTCACCAGATCTCTTTTGGTACATGAATAGTATGTATACCTGCACATGTGTATGTGTACATATATGACCTTCAAGCTACATTAAATAGATCCCATTTTGCAAATTCAAATACAAATATTTCTAACATGAAATAATTAAGAATAAAAGTGAAGGGATGAGGGAGACAGCCCAGCGAGTGAAGCTGCGTGAAGACCTAAGTCCAGGTACTCAGCACATATATAAAAAGCCGGATGTGGGATGTGGCGACACACATCTGTATTCTCGGAATTGGGCAGGCAGCAACAAGAGAATTCCTCACTTTGGCTGGAGAGCCACTTTAGCCAATAAAATGCACCTGGTTCAGTAAGAGACCACATTTCGAAACGAGGCAGAGATTGACTGAAGAGAATTGAGAACCGACACCAACCTCTGGCCTCCACATGTACACACACACACACACACACACACACACACACACACACACTACACATACAAGGGAACACACATAAACACCTGTATATGTAAATTCATTCTCAAAAAGGGAGTAAAGGAGACAACAATTTCTTTGTTCTTTAAACCCTCAGTGCAAACTAAAGAGGTGATTTTGCACACACGCGAGGGAGTATGGTGTTCAGGAGAAAGCAAAGGCCGAGTAAATCAGAGTGAGCTTTTGAAGATGCTGTCGACACAGCAGAAGCCATTGCTAGGCATACGGCTATGTGACCTCAAGGGTTGCAGCAGAGGACCGCAGGCAAGCCTCCACTTGAGCAGTGCCCCCTCTATTGCAGTTTCATCTCTTCCAAGTACATGATTTCAATATTTTATGTGACAAAAGATTACTTACCGCACAGATGTCTTCCACCGCACTGGGGACAGGACTTTTAAAGAGTGTCACTCAACCCTGACCATGACAGATGTGCAAAAGCCCCTCTCATCTCAGCAAGGCCTCTAGTTTATATCACACAGACATTTTAACTTCAAGTTTTGAAGCATCTCACCAGTTTGACAGATGGTATCAAGAAACGTTCTTTGGTTTTCCTCATCTTCATTGCTACAGACAAACTATTTCCCCATTCACAATTTTCTAGCTGAGAACTCTTATCTTAACCCATAGGAAAGTTGAGACTGTTTAAAGTTGTGAGCAGGATTTTATAGAGAAATATGTTTTCCTTCCCAGAACTGCTTGGGTTTGATACCTTAGCTACAGTGCAATTACCACAAGAAACAGGGCAAGTATTGGAGAAATTTGTGCAATGAAAAGCTTACTGGGATCAGAAAGAATTTGTGAATGTGGAAATAGTTAAAATGGAAAACTTTGGCAGGCTAATCTCAAATCCTAAACTCTCATTGCTCATTTTTCTCTCTTGATCTGCAGAGAAAAAAAAAAAAAGCCCTCGAGAACAGAAGTACTTTTGAGAAGTACTTGGTAGGCCTATGCATGTTGAATATTATCTTAAAGAAAATTTTTAAAGAATATATTTATTTTACATCCTGACCGCAGTTTCCCATCCCTCCTCTCCACCTCTTCTCTGTCCCCTCTCGTCCACTTCATCTCTGTTTCTATTCAGAAAATGGCAGGTGCCCCATGAGTATCAACAAATCATGGCATATCAAACTGTAGTAAGACTAAGCACCTCCCCTTGTATTAAGGCTGGGCAAGGCAACCCAGTAGGAGAAATAGGGTCCCAAAAGCCACCTTGTGTCATAGACAGCACTTGCTCCCACTGTTAGAAGTTCCACAGGAAGACATGGCTATAAAACAGTATCATACTGCAGAGGTCCTAGGTCAATCCCATGCAGACTCCCTGATTGTTGGTCCAGTCTCTGTGAGTCCATGTTAGTTGACTGTGTGAGTTTTCTTGTGACTGTGAGTCTCTACATCTGTTTCTACCAGTTGCTAGATGAAGCCTCTCTGATGATTATTGAGGTGGACACCAACCAATGAGTATAGTAGAATATGATTGGGCATCATTCCATTGACATTTTTCCCTCCATTTGTGTTTGGTACTATGCTAGGTTTCTGGGCCATGCAACCTCTGGGTCCTGGCACTTCAGGCAGTATCTGGAGTGGGCTCACTCTCATGATCTCAGGCTGGACCAGTTGCTGTTCGGCAACTCCTATAATCTCTAGGCCACTCTTGCTCCAGCATATCCCATAGACAGGATGACTGTTGATCAAGGGTTTTGTGACTACCTCCACTGGTAGGTCCTGCATGGTCACAGGAGATGGCTGGTTTGGGCTACATAATTCCTTATTTCTAGGAGTCTTAGCTGGGGTCATCCCCGTAAATTTCTGGGAGGTTCCCTTGCACCAGGTTTCTACTTGATCCTGAAATGACCTCTTTTCCAGTTGTCTCTTTTAGTACTCTCCCCCAACCCACACCACCTGATGGCTCACGTTCCTGTCCTCACCTACCCCCAGTACAGCCACTAAATCTCTTCTATTTACCCTTCGCAGGGAGAGCCAAGAAGAAAATATTTTTTAATTTACTTTTAATTATGTGCATGTGTGTCTTTGTGTGGACATGTGCATACATGAGTGCTTGTGCCCCCAGAGGACACTGAATCCTCTGTAGCTGGAGTTACAGGCAGCTGACAACCACATAACGTGGGTGGGTGTGAGAAACGAACTCAGGTTCTCTGCAAGAGCAGCAAGCACTCTTAAAACAATGAGCCATCTCTCCAGCCTAAGAAAACTAGTGCATTCAATATGAAGATAACTGTACCAAGTTTCACCCAATAGATTCTTTACGTAGACTGTGACTTTGCCTTCTAATGCTCCAAAAACTACCAACAAATTCTTGAATTCATTAAACCTAATCACATATTAATAGATTGTTCTAAAAATGTCCTTCATGGCATTGTTCAGTATGAAAGTCCTATGTGATTAAACTGCTATTGCCAACCAGGCTGACTGCCCTTATATTAATCTTGTTGACCACAAAGGAAAGATTAATAGTTCTGTTCTTTTATAATGACATCTTTGTATATGCTAAGTCGAGCAAAGTGTACCTCTCTTCCTCCCACTGGAAAAATAATCAATTACATTCTTCTCTGAATTTCCACTCCAATTATGGCATATTTTTGCAATTAGCTGTATCTTGTTAATTTTCTTACCAATATGAAAAATACAAATTGACTATGATTTATAGTTATATATTGGTTTGTATTTCCCTTGAAGTTAATGGATAATGGTACACTGCATAAATTTTATCTACAAATCTGTTTATTTACATACATCTATCAGAAATAACTGATGCAAACAAATTCTTCTCTAAAATCAGTTTACAGAGGGCTTTGGGATTTATTATTTTACAATACCTATTGCCTACTTGATGATGTCCACTATACAAATGAATTCTCTAACATGGCCTCAAAATAGTGATCAAAATATTTATTATTATCAGATTATTTTACCTCGCCTGCTAATACTCTGTCATGATTTAAATCACAAATGGAAACAGAGCATTTCTCTACCCAGATGACTTTAGTTAACCATGTTTCTAAGTGTCCCAGTCCCCCATTGTCTCAGGCTGTGTGTATTTCTGCCTTCGTCATTAGCTGCTGTAGTTCAGATAGTCCTATTGCAGCTATATCTCAATGAGGTGTCATAAGTCAGGGCACAGGGCTTCTCCATCTCTCAAGTTCCAGATCTAGGAGGTCACACAAAGAAAAGTTCTTTCTTTATAGTCACCCTAACATGAATTCAAATTAAAAAGTAGAGTGATTTTTAGAACCAATTCCTTAAAGGTTCTCCATAATTGTATATGAATCTTACTACAGCTGATCATACTGAAATCTCAGAAGCAGAAGGGAAAGCCCTGGGGGATTAGGAGAGGAAGGAAATGGATGAAATAAAAAACTAAGTAAGAGAGAATGATGCCCTAACACGTTGGCCTAATATTTAGACTCTCAAACGCTTTGGATCAAGCCACCTTCCTAACCTATTGTACAGTTGCATTATCTACACAAATTTATCTCTATTTTGTATCAATCATGAACATTCAGACATTTTCCAAAGTACATACACTGGGCTCGCTTCTCCTGGGGGAATCCCTTTCTCTCAACTTTATTTTATTTTCCCCATTGATCTCCAAACATCTGAGAAAAGTATTTGAATCAAATATTTAGCAACACAAATGCACTATCCAAAGATCTACTTTTCACAACTGTCCTGGATTTCTCAGGTGTTTATGATCCCTTCTGACAGATGCAGTGCACATGCTTTTTTCCACTTTACCTCATCCTACTGAAAGAAATGAAACAGATCCATCTTTAATGGTGGGATTCAAGCAACTCAATTTTAAGGCAAATACAGGCAATAATTCCACTTGTATTTGGAACTTTCTTGAATCCTAATTTATTCTTCACATCGATTCATTTCCTATGAAGCAACCCCATGAGAAGAAAACTAAAAATCTGCTCCTTGTCTTTTGATCATTAAAAATGCACTAACAACTACAAAATAACTATTTTTTTGTAATTTCGCACAACAAAAGAACATAAGGAAATGAAGTTATTCCCTGACTCTTGAGAGCAATGTGTTCCCTGTATGATGTTATCTATGAAGGAATCAGATAACATCCTGTCTGCTCAATACAAACCTTTAAAAGAACTTCCTTATATCTACCTCTTAAATTATGCATAAAAATCTGACTCAGAATAGAAGTTCTGCCACAGATTCTTGTAGAACAGTTCTAAGAGTCTTAAAAATTCATTTGCCAAATCACAGTTTCCTTTGAATACGTAAAACAGGGAAAAGATGAATGAGTTAATTAGATAGAAAATTACCCTATGTGAACCGAATTAAACTATATTAAATAATGGATCAAAATGTTCAAAGGCAGGAACATAAGAAGTTTAACTTTAAACGTTAAAGTCATGCAATTTCTGTAGCCTGGAGGATATACACACTGTTCTACAGGTTCACAGGTATTGACGTGTACATAGCCATGCACACAGAACCTTAAAATGTCAGATGCAACTTTGTAAAATCGTATACATTACAAAGTTTTTCTTTAGAATCTATATTAGTATTAATATTTTAGGACTGGAAAAAGAATCAGTGGTTAAATGTAATTGCTCCTCTTCCAGACGTTTTGGGTTCAGTTCCCAGCACTCACACCACACTACTCACAAATGCCTGTAACTCCAGTTCTAGGAGATCCAATGCCTTTTGGTCTCCATAGGCACTAGGCATACACATGGTACCCATATACACATGGAAGCACGCACACATGCATGAAAACTACAAGTTAATAAGTTTTTTAAAAATTCATCTTTGTAAAGAATTAATTAACTAACATTTTCAAGCAACAATTTGATAATAATATTTCCTTGATAAAATGGTTTAATCTAATTCACATTAACCATCCTGGGATTGAAAGTTTAGCACTAAATAAAATGATGCATATAAACTTCATCATGACTAATAAAAACTACAGACAACCACCACTTATTTGACACCATGAACTGTTCTAACTTTTATAAACATTTACCTCTGTTAGCCTTAGAGCATTCCTATACACCAGGTCTCATTACTGTCCCCCTTAAGTCATGAAAATCTGAATCACAGGTGGTTTAAGCCACTTTCCTACAGTCACACAACTGATATAGGGTTGGACAAGGGTGTTGATCTTACTGTTGAGCTATGGGCTTTAACACAACAGTTTCAATGCTAAGTTCAGTGTAACATGAACCTTCTGTTCTTAGTTTTTAATTATATGAATAAATGCACACAACAGAAAATACATTATATATTACTGTAAAGTTAATAGGAAAAATAACATTTACCCTATGTTTAGGTTGTTAAAATACAGTAAAGGAGGGATTTCATACACACACAGATCAACGATAGAAAATGACAGGTGTAGTGAGTATGATAGCAAGTTGTAATTCCTCATATTTTTTATCCTCTCTCAACATTTAGCAAAAAGAAATGGAGGTGGGAGGAGGGAGGCCTTTGTAGAGGAAGTGGATTCCCTTTGGTCTTGAGGAATAGAGAGGTAAGATAGTCAAGTGGTAGGGATAATGCGAGGTAAAACCAAAATGTAAGGAGATGGATCATGACAACTATTTATGCGGTAGTTACACAGTTAAGTGTTACATGACAATTAGATATTCTATGGATGAAAGACTGTGTAAGTTTTACGCAAACTCTATACCACTTTAATTTAGAAATAGAAGGAACATCCACATATTCTGATGTCTGAAGGGGGTTCTGGAACCATACCTCCACAACAACTGTGCAAATGATTCAGAGATGGAGAGAGAAGTGTTATTCATCTGAATTTGCTTATATAAGCATCATAACATCATAAGAAATGATGTTGTTTTAAGTTTTTAACAACAGAAGTCTTTTAATTACTTTGTACTAAGTTTTAGGAATTGATCATAGCTATTCATTATATAAGGTATTTCTGACTAAAGTAATAACCAGACTGTACTATACTGTCTAAGGTGATTAGGACAAAAGAAAGAATTTATAATTTTTTTCTGGTTTAAAGCAAGGAATATTTAGGATAAGGTCTAAAATATTAAAGTTCTCTCAATGACTGCTAAATCTCTATTGCCAAATCTTATGGATCATTATAATTATGATTTGCATATTAAATTTCATGTATTATATTTATATAAACAAATAACGTTTGGATTTTAATACATGTAGTACCAAACTGATTCCAGAAGCACCAATGAGAAGCCCCGCTTCTGGATAAATGCTACCATACAATGGAAGGCTGGAACAATGCTTTAGCAGAGAAAGCACTGTCTTGGAACAAAAGCCAGAGACCACGTTTTATAGAGAAGCTCTAACAGACAAACAGAAGCAATTCCCACCACTACTGGAATTTACATTTGTATTTTGTTCCTTCCTAGGAGAGTTGGTGATTCAGTGTTTTCATCTAGGCAGATACGCAGGAATTCTGAAATAGAATCCAGAACACAGAAACAGAAGAATATGTGGATAGACTTTAGTGAGGCCCAGCTGCTCAAAAGTTTCCTATGCAATAGAGAAGTAAACACAGATCTCTGTTTTGGTTTCAAGTTGCAATGTCGCCCACAGCCTCATGTTGTAAACACTTGGCTCCCAGTTGGAGGCACTGCTTTGGAAGGATACACAATCTTTTGGAGGTGGGACTTAGCTGAAAGTCATAAGAGCCCTTGATGGTCTAGGGCCCTTTCCATACTCTCTACTTCCAAACGACCATGAAATGAGCACCTCTACTGAACCAACCATAATGTTCCATCAAACAAAGTATACAGGGCTAAGTGACCATAGGTTTGGGTTGTTCCTCACAGGAATTTTGCTTTGGAATTTTGTAGTGATGCTCAAGCAATCACTACCGAAAAGTTGTACCAGAAGTGTGGTCTCTGGACCAGGGTGGTAGGAGGACTTTGGAAGAATCAGAGACCTGGGCTAAAGAAGCTCAAAATGCTGTAAGCAGAGTTGTACAGATGATTTTGGAGGTAACTCAAAAATCTCCTGTAAACAAAAGTGACCATGAGATTGGACTAAAAGTCACTTCTTTTACATTCTGGCAAAGAAACCGTCTTCAATTGTAGCTGTCCTGAAACTTGATGGGAAGCTGAGTTAAAGGAAAAAGATGAATTACATGGTGGAGGAAATTTTACTTTTAGCATCTGGACTGTGGCATGGTTATGGATAGCTGATTTTTGATTACTAAATTTCTGAGAGTTAAAAAAAAAAGGCCTGAGACAATAAGGGGAGAAAAGTATTGCAGTAGATTTAAATATATACAGTATGACTAGAAAAGGTGTAAGTAAACGGTTGTGAACAATGAAAGTATAGTGTTACATTATGGAATGTTATTTTAACTACTCAAAGATGACATTACATTTGTTTATGCTGTGGAATATTACTTTAACTGTGGAGGTGTGTTACTTTTGTTTTTACTGCATTTGTTAATGATTTAAAGATGTGTTACTTTTGTTTGTGCTGCATTTGTTTAATTATATAAGGAGGTATTGCATTTGTTCCACCTTGCCTGCCCAAGACACCTGAGGTATTAAAAAAAATGACTGGCCAAAAGCTAGGCAGAAGAAGAAGAGGCGGGGCTGGTGGGCAGAGAGAATAAGAATAATCTAGGCTGAGGAAAGAAGAGAATTAGGGAGATGCATGGGGCCAGAAAAACAGACACAAAAGAAGCAGGGAACATAGGAAATAAAGAAAGGAAAGAAGGAAGAAAGGAAGGAAGGAAGGAAGGAAGGAAGGAAGGAAGGAAGGAAAGAAAACATAGAAAGGTAAAAAGTCCCAAGGTGAAAACATAGATGAAGATAAATAGGTAAAGTTATGACAGCTAAGCTACTGCCAAGCATTCATAACTAATAAGAAGTCTCCTTGTCATGATTTGGGAGCTTGTTGGAGACCCAAGAGAAAGCTTGTTACAGTGTTACAGATATTAGTATTACCTTTAAAAATTTGAGTTACTTTCTGGTGGGACACTTAGAAAAATGTTTCTTTAAGGATAGGCCCTATCCATCACAAACCCCAGGACACAAAATTACAAAAAATTGTTCATTTTAAGAACTTTCATTTGAGAAGACAGATCCCTGGTACATCTTGATTACACAGGGAAGTCTAAGAAATTGCATTCTTGAGTTCAGACACTCAGGCCATCGAAAGCCACACCAGCAACTACCCAAAGAGGCTTGCAAGCACCTCAGGTGTACCTTATATTATCCACTTGACACTGCATTTCCAGGCATGTAGAATGCATGACAAGACCGTGGGGACATCTATTGACATTTCAAAGGAATGCTCTGGAAGTTAGACAATGTCTAGCAGAATTAGATTTCCTGCAAAGACCCTTAGATGAGAGAGAGGATGATATGTAAGACTGTGAAGGTGAAGTCTAGGCCATAGTGGAGGCTACAGTGGGCTGGAGATGCCATGGTGTGGAAAGTAACAGACCATACATGGCGTGATCTGAGAGAGAACACAGAAGGCTGGCAGGCTGGAGACCACCTGCATGGGATTGAGGGGAACTACAACATTCAGTGGGTACCATAATGGGCTGGGTCTTGTTCTGATTTGATCCTTACTTTTGATCCCTGTATTTATCGCTTTCCCAATTAAAATATTCCTCAGCAGTGCTTCCTATCACAATGTAAATCCTAAGCTCTTTCATCAAACCGTTTGACTCTTTAAGCCCATCTCTCATTTACCTATAAGTTCATACAATATGCCTTCTAGCTTACTGTAATCTATGTATAGTTAGATTTCATCACTCTGGCCAAATATCTCAGAGAAAATAATTTAGAAGCAGAGTTTATTTGCTAAGGAGGCTTTTCAGTCCTTGTATGAGAAGAGATTCTTTCCTCATGGTGGATGGGAAGCAGAGAGAGGCGGAGGTTTCTAAGAAGAGATACATCTCTCAGGGATAAAACCCCCAGGGACCTAATTCCTCCAGTGAAGTGCTGGAGTTGCTAGAATTTCCTTAAATAGTGTGACTAGCTGGGTACCAAGTACTCAACACATGAGCCTGTAGGGGGCATTTAATATTCAAACCATTACACAAGCCATCTAGTTCCTATGCATTTGTCAATGGTACTTCTTCCAGGAGTTAAGTTTATGCACATCTTCTAAAACTCGGGAGTTGCCATCTTTTAAGAGAAATCTTTTGCAGAGGTGATTCAGCAACACAGAACACCCACTGTTCTCAGTTGGCATCCCAGCACCAAGTTGAGAGGCTCGCATCCACCTGTAACTCCAGTTCCTGGGAAGTATGGACACCCATACACTCATGTACACACACACACACACACACACACACACACACACACACACACACACGCGAGACTTAAAACAATCTTTAAAAAATCCTGTTACACGGCTGGAGAGATGGCTCAGTGATTAAGAGCGCTGGCTGCTCTTCCAGAGGTCCTGAGTTCAATTCCCAGCAACCACATGGTGGCTCACAACCATCTGTAATGACATCTGGCGCCCTCTTCTGGTGTGCAGGTGTACGTGCAGACAGAACACTATTATATACATAATAAATAAAAAAAAGAAAAAACAAAAACCAAAAAAAAAAGGTTAAAAAAAATCCTGTTACACAGAGTAAGACTCCAATATAGAAGCTGACTTTTTCACATTGTCATTCCAGGGGATACACTTCCCTTATCCCCTGACAGATCTAGCCATAGGGAAGAGTTCACTAATGGGACCTGGGGGCAAGTTCCTCAGTACTCTATTGTCATCAGCATCACAAGGAACAGCAGACACTAAATTCTCTTGTACAATCTGCTGGACTTAAAGATCTGAGGGTACCTAGTATCAAGTAGTTCTAAAAGATCTTTTATTTTGCTATTGTGCATGTAGAGTTGAAGAATCATAAAGAAATCCTGAATGTAATACACCAAATGAAGATATTGTGATTAATGTGTTCATGTTAGGCCCACAGGCACATGCCCTCAGAAGGGTACTGATGAACTGTATAATATCTGTCTTCTGAGCTCGTGAAAATACCTCGAGGGAAATAACCAAATCTGGGTCATGTATCATACAAATATGTCATCTTACTTTTGCAAGATACAAATTCTCCATTAAAAAATAACAATAGCCTATGGGCTGCAGAGGTGGCTCAGGAGTTAAAAGTATGTACTGCTCTTGAAGAGAACCAGGGTTTGGTTCCAAGAAAACATATGGTGGCTTACAAATACATATAATTCTAGTTCCCGGACATATGATCCCTTCCTCTAGTCTATATGGCAGCAGCATACATGTGGTATACATATATGTAACCAGCATATATGTATGAACTTATATACATAAAATAAAAATAGATAATTTTTAAAAATCCCAGTATTCTTCATATATACTAAAAATGTATTCTCAGAGAAGACATTATTAAAAATATGGTATTTTTCATAGCTCCAAAAGTACCTAGTATTAAGCCTAATAAAAAAAACTAAAAGAAATCTATGGTAAGAAATCATTAAAAAGACATTAGATTATGGAAAGATCTTTTGCTCTGGATTACCAGAATTAATATCATGAAAATGGTTATACTACTAAAATTTATATAGAGAGTTAATACTATAACCATCAAAATTCTGATGTCATATTTCACACATTTAGAAAAGACAATCATATACAACCACAAAAACACAATTGGAGGTATGAAAATACAACACCTCAAGTCATACTACAGAACTACAATGGCAACTTTGACGGAATATTTTCATTAACAATCAACCATGAAGGATAAATTCCTAACTATGAAACAGCACGCTCATTAGCAGTTGAGAAAAGCAACGAGTAGATTAGCAAAACTACATCATTCCTAGTACGATTATGAGAAATTCTCTTCGCTCTGTAAATGTGTTCTTTAACACCAGCAGGCTAGATCTAAAAACCAAAACAAACCAACAAACCAAAGCAGAAGCCAGAGGGCCTGAAAATTTTCAAATGAAAAGCAAAATTAACGCAACATTTTGGAGAATTTTTATTAAGGGATATTCTCTACATTTTTATGACAGAATTATCACTTAGTGGCTTGCAAACACCCTGCTTTATCTGGGATTGTAAGTGTGAGTCACCCCACTTAGCCAATAAAGACAAAGCAAGCACACAAACAAAAAGCAAAACCACCAGAACAAGACAAGGGCAGTCTTGTTATAGAGCCTAGGCTGACCTCCAAGTCAAGATCATGTCTCAGGTTCTCTGGTGTAGGTGTTATAAGAGTACATCACTAAGCCCAACAGCAATAACTTTTTGTGTGGCCATACATAAGCCCAAATTAAGAAATAAACTGTATAGTGAAGTGATGCACACTAATAAAAATGTATAATTTGATTTATTTACAATGCTAAAAAATCTAATTTTTAGAGAGGAAATTTACTGAATATTACTAACAAGAAACTCAAATTCACTTAACTTGAACTCATCTAATTTATAGTACCAGGCAATTGCATGAAAAAGAAATAAACATATTTTTAAGTATTTATAGTTATCTCAATCATCAATTTTAGTATTTCAAATTCACTTAAATGAAACTCATCTAATTTATAGTATCAGGAAATTCTGTAGAAAAGAGTTAAACATATTTATAAGTTCATATAGGTATTTCAATCATCAGCTATAATATCTTAAAATGGGAAATAATAAGATTTATTTATTCTCAGGGTCTCAATCATACTTAAATGTTTTAAGTATTTTTGACATTTCAAATTACATATACACACAAATATCCCTAAGTAATTATAATTTCCTCATTTATTGCTTTATTTTGAAGGTTATCAAATGTAACTCTACATAAAATGTGCATTTATTTCCTCTGAAAACACAATCACTTTCTAGCATAAACTATTATATGAAAATAAGTGAAAAAGAAGGGGGTGGCAGTGAAGGTCAGTTCTAGTCTTGGGAACATTTTCCTTTTACGTTCATGCTATTTTGCAGGCTATGAATTGAAGTGTTCAGACATTTAACGCCTCATGGTTTCTGGGCTTCAGGGGGAAGAGGGGGAGTCCTTCCATAGGCAAAGAGCCATGAAGAAAAAAGCAATTACTTTATTATTTAAGTATGTGAAGTTGTATATACTCAGCCTAAATCTAAACTCCAAATGCATCTCCAAACCTTAATGTTCAATGGTTGGAAAGCTTCTAGAGAAATGGAATCATAACCACTAAATTTTAACAGTTCCCAAAAAATTTCTGATTACCACTTTAAAAACATTCTGGCAGTTCTGCAATATTCTTAACTGCCCTTCAAGTTCTCAGAGTACAAGGGATTTGGGTGGGGGATATTTAGAGATCAAGTTCTTAATTAACATTGCTTTGACTTTTGAGTAAATCAAGGTGAGTCATTTTATTTCAGTTAATGGAATGCGATTATAAAACATTGATGAAGGTTGCTTCAGGCAGAAAAGATCAGGATCTAGATAGTGATAAAAATTGAGTTACTTAATCCTCTTAAAACCTAAATATAGAGGCAGGAAGATAAGCACTGCCATGAGTATATACGGTACAGCGCATATGCTCTTCAGGCTCTGGTCATGTAGGGCTGCTTACGTCTTTACACTTTGGAAGACCCTGACCTTCTTATATGAATGTGAGCCACAACTCCACCTCCCATCTGCAGTCTATGCATGGAGAGTCTATATGTCTCTCCTCCAGAGAATTTTGGCAATTAACCAAAATCCTCATTTTGGTAATTTGTTTATGATAATATACTATCCTGCATTCCTCAGACTCTGCAGAGTGGACCCATGCAGTGAGTTATTACATCACTATGGCATTTACAAAAGCATGCACTGAAAAATTAAGCCTAGCAAATATCTAGATCTTATCTGACACTGTATTCTGCTAATTTCACACAATTCATGAACATGTTATCTATGGATACATGCATGGTTATGGGTAATGAGACTACTAACTGATGTGAACATGCTGTATTCACCTTATGTCATATTTTAAAATAATCTTTAATAAACATTTAATTTCTGATTAAAGCAAATAAGCTTACTGATCCAACTTAATGAATGTCATTTTAAGTTGTACAAAATAAAATTGTTTAGTAATTTAGACTATAAGTGCCTATCTTTTATATACAGTATTATCCCTGTCACTGCATTTTGGATATTCTCCTGAAATTAGACTTTCAGCTGACAGTTTATTCTTTGTCCTTACTTACAGTACTTTTAATATCCTGGGCTAAATCATGGCTAATGATCTGAGAGCTATGATGAACACTCTGGATGAGTTCTTTATAATATGTCCATCTAGTTTCTCACCTATATTTTTCCTATTTTGTTCCACATATGTCCACCAGTACAAACATACTATCCTCAAACCAAATGACAACAAATTTTAACATTATACGACTTAATTTATGGTAATGCTAAGATTAATATTTCTTAGAATATATTATTATAATTTTATAATAAGTATATATTATATATCTAAATAACAGCTAAACAGCTATTTTTCTTTCAATCATCCCAGACTTCATAGCTTTAGCATGGCATGGTATACCTCCTAACTTGGACTTTTAGGAGCTTCCTTAATACTATAATTCTGTAATGTTAGCAAAAATAATAAAAACTCAGAGAGCACTGGCTGCCTGAAAAACACACAGGGGTTGTTCAGAAAAGGAACGTGTGGTGGGGAGCTGCCTGAAGGCAGAGCCAGCCAGTCTATGGTGGGTGAGTCCTGTGGCATGGAGCCCAGGTGCTTCTGGAGTTTAGGTGGCAACTGAAGACTGTTTCAGAGAGGCTACGACAGGAAAATCCTAAAGTTGCTCAGAGGCTTGGCGAGAAAAGAATAGAAAGTCTATCTAGGTGGGCTGGAGCCCTACATGCAGCTCTGTTGGGCTCCCCAAGTGCCGCCCTGGCCTGCGCTGGTGGCTAAAAAGCAATAGGCAAACATCTTTTCCATGAATTCACTCCCCAAATATTGGGTGCCAAATGTAGCATGAATAATAAAAACCCAGAGACAGATACTGGTGTTCATCCTGAAGGTCAGAGAAGCAAAGCACTCAAGTCTATGTGCTTCAAAACCCAATTTGCAATTTCTCTCTCCAGAATATTCCCTTCCAATAAAACAAAAAGTGTTTTCTGTGACTTCTGACTCTCTTTACTTTTCATGTTTTGTTGGAAGATAACAACAACAACAAATAAAAACCAACATGTGTACACACACATGCACAGACACATACACACACATACAGGGGGTCATGTGTGCATACAATTAACTCGCAGAAAAGAGAATATCATTTTTCTTAAGTTATTTCATAATTTCTACAAAACCACCATTTTCCTCAGGAGAACTTCCCCCATAAAAATAGGTTTTTATGATTTTTGTTTTCCATTTATTTTTAATGAACAATCTCTAAACACTTTGAATCAGGAACCAAAAAGCATTCCATTTTCAGCTCAGATATATGAAGAGCTTGAACCCTCATCACTCCCATTCTTAAAAGCAAAGGCTGAACAAATAGAAAAATCAAAAACCTTTCTTAGACTTACAGGCCCTAAACGTGGGACAACCATTAATCAAAACGTAAAAAGACACAAATTTGGAAGGTATACTATTGGGATGATCAGGTGCTAGATGCCATGCTGATAGACCACTTGCTTATTCAGTACTTTTGACAAGGCGCTAAGCTGAATACACGGAGCTCACCTCCCTGTCTCACTGACTTCCCTTCTAGTAATAAAGATCCAAGAAAGCATCCCAAGTAGCCATGGAAGAAAGAGTGAAAGTTTTTTTTTTCTTTTTTAAATTTATCAGACCCTTCTCCCAAAATAAGAGATTTTGCCAATGAGAAAAGTCAAGCACTTCTTCCAGTTTCAGTGAAATAACACCACCACACCTGTGCTTTCCTGTCTCATCTCTTGGAGACACAAAACCCGAAGCAGAAAACCTCAGTGATCAGGGTACAGAGAGCTTAAGAAAATACATTGTGAGGTCTGCAGTACAGAAGGAGATAGGGGCTTGAAGGTAGAAAAGAATGAGTCCCCTGGACAAGAAACAGATACACAAAGGTTCTATCACAATGACGTAGGTCCATGAAAAGATTGGATCGGACCAAAAGGCACCATTTCCATTGTCCAGCACATTGCTACAGACACATCTCCAACACCACGTAGACAACAGCCAAAACAGATGTGAGATAAGGACTCTCTGTGGAGTGAATTGAGAAGCTCGGAGTCAAAGAACATAGGAACAAAACCAAGCATAGATGGAGGAGGGTTAGAGTGAGAAACTCTAACCCTCACTACTGAACTATTTCCTGCTGATAGACTCAGAGAGAAAGCAAACAATGCTTTGAGTTATGTACCCACTGATGATTCCGCCAGGCATAATGATACCGTGAAAACTACCATGGTGAGTGCATGAATTGTCTGCAGTGTTACTGACATACTACTTTATTATAAATTAATCCTTTATTCATCTAAATTATTCACAATAAAATTAGTGGTGCGATAAAAATAAGAAACACGAATAGGATGCAGAAAATAAGGAAAACAGATTTGCAAAACGATTAAAAATAAACACAAATACATTATAGAAAAGGTCACTGCCAATCTAATGGTCACACAATGGCCCTGGTTAAACTAAGTGTATCATAAACCAAACCAAAGCTCACGACTCTGGGAAAGGGACTAGTAGAGACTGAGGGGGTTGCTAGAGATGGAGGGAAGGGAGAGAGGGTGGAGAAGAGACTGAATACATTAGAAACACATGAAATAATTAAATACAATTAGTCAATAGTAAAAAAAAAGCCAAAAACACAAGCATATTGGGATTTTGAAGCTTCTTGTATATATATATGGCTACAAGAAACAGGCACAACCCAACCCATGGTCAGATTAGCACAATTCTCACACAACAGCCTTATTAGCTCAGATCCTATCATCCGATACCATATACCTGGCTTTCTAGAATAATTCAAAATGTATATAAAGAGATGTATAAAAGACTCAGAACAAATCAAACATCTGAACCAGAAACAACTGTCAAACAAGGGGATTTAATTGCAACTATTAATATGCCTCTAGTCTCAAAGGAAAATGTTTAAAACTCAACGGAGAGTGCTAGTGCTAATAAAAACGCACTTTAACAGTAATGAAGAACGTCGTCCTCATATCAGAAAAGCTAACTGTTTAAAGCAATTGTCATAACATATTGATTGACTATGGCATATCATAGTCAAGATGAACTATACCAATATAGCATAAGAAAGGAGGAAGAACACTGAATTGTGGGGAAGCTAAACTGGACTTAAAAGTCCTCTAGTGTCACATAGATTAGGTGATTCTATGATCTACAATATATAACTTATGAAACCTAGTAAAATACTTAAAAACGGAATGTGTGCTACATCAAAAAGAAGATATAAAATGAAAGCATAGAAAGTATTAAAGACAAAATGATATAGGGACAAAGGAAAGCAGCAAGGAAATAATAACAGATTGTACTATTTAAGTCAACTATAGTAATCACTTTAATTATGAGTGGTCTAAACACAGGCATTGAAAGACAAAACTATCTGAGTGGGTGTAAACAAAACAAATAAACCCTCAAGACCCAATTACACGTTTAAAAATAAAATCATGTTAAAAGTCAACACAAGGAAAAATGTCCACCATGCTAACTCTAATCACAGGAAAGCTCCAGCTAGCTCCATTAGCTTAAGACACAGTAGGCTTTAGAGAAACAACAAAGGACAGCAAGATAAAGGATGTAATTCTACAAGAAGACAGAACAAGGTCGCAATAGACATGGCTACATGAGGCAAATTCTGATAGAACTGAGTGCAAATATAAACCCACCGGTATATCAGTGACTTGAATGGGAAGTATTGTGTGCTGCGAGTCACAGGAGA
This sequence comes from Dicrostonyx torquatus, assembly GCA_028555095.1. Classification (NCBI taxonomy): domain Eukaryota; kingdom Metazoa; phylum Chordata; class Mammalia; order Rodentia; family Cricetidae; genus Dicrostonyx; species Dicrostonyx torquatus. The sequence continues at coordinate 2,497,581 of JAQHUG010000266.1, read as the reverse complement.
TAAAAATTATAAGGGCCAAACCTCATATGCAAGAACAGTTTTAAAAAAAGAAGACAAAAGATTCTGCGTTAATAACCATAAACCTGTAATATGTAGGAAGGCATTTTATAGGCACTATAGATTGGAATGTGTAGCTAATTATATGGGAGGTTCTACCACCCCACTGCATTTGGAAAAGGGAAGCAGTTGGTTCAGCTTGTTTTCTTTAGGACTTGTTTTGTGAGGCTTTTGATAAATCCTCACTGAAGAGCTACTGAATGACTGAATCTCAATCCCAATTGTATTACTCAGTGTTGCTCGTCAACATGAACTTTACAAAAGGACCACTATGGACAGTATGGGAGGCAATGTCTGAGTTGCATACATTTGTTAGTACATAAGACTGTGATTTGCTGTCATCCTCCACTATCAAAACACCACCTGGCTTAATGGCACAGCGAAAACAATGCCAGTGAGCCCACGAATTGTTTGTAGGGTTAAGATGACATACTAATTTATTTTTAATGAATTCTTAATTTATTAATCTAAATTATTCACAAATTAGTGATACAAAGTAAGGAACATGAAAGGATACAGAAATGAAGAGAAACAAACTTGCAAAAAGTTTAAAAATAAATATGTGTACAACATAGAAGTGAATTCTTAATGAATTTTAAAATGGTAGAATTTTGGTAATTTGAATTGTATATAGAGCTGAGTTAAATAATACATATACCCAAAAAAGCGAAAAATGCAAATACCTAAGGAATATATTATTAGACAAATCAGTCTAAAAATGAAAACCATATGAGATTTTATTCAATTTTCATATGCATGACTTGAATGACAACTTAAGAGAAAACATATTATTAGCTGTCGTTGCTTTAAATTAGCCAGTTCAACAAACATCCTCAATTCATTTCTTCCCGGCTGAGGTTAAGAAAAAAATTTGGAATTTCAATTACTTTGATAACACTCTGAAAACTAGCATCATACTTTAATGGCAAATTATTTTGCACTGAGGCGCACTGGCTCATTATATACTAGAGACATTGTTGAGGCTACAGATGACTGTCATTTTTCTATTCACAGCCCACCCTGTGTATGTCTAGTAGCCACAAACGTGATGTCCTTAAATAGGGCACATGGGACCAATCATGACTGGCCAATGATACTGACATTCTCCCTCCACCCAACTTCTTCCAAAATGTCTTTCAAATATCACTCTTTGATTTATTAAGATTCAGTCTCACTCAGCTATTCAAGGGAATGTTTGTAGAATGAAAAATACTTATTCGTAGGGTGATGAACAGTGCTCCTTCCATGCATCAGACATGGGAAGGACAGGCATCACAGCACTTACCTGGCATGCGTTGTAAAGGAGCTGGTGTTCCAGTTTCTTAATTCCCAGGATCTGCTGGAACATTTCATACAGCTGCTCCTTGCTCAGAATAAGCTCAGACACGGCACTCAGGGTCATCCTGCTGGGCTGTTTACACAAGTCTTCTTCTCCCCTGTAAATGGCATCGTATTTGGCTATCCATGAGCTCAGCACAGTCTCTTTGCTCAGGCCATCTATTTCCGGCAAACTGCGCACACGTTTTTCTATGTTTTTCTTAAACACCTCTCTGAAATCGTTAGCAGAACACCCTCCACTCTGAACCATTCTGGCCACTCGGTCACTCTTTAGAAAAACCTGAAAGACAAAATCAAACATATCTGTACTTAGGCATTGTCACTAATATCTAGACTTTCAGCAATCTAGCCTGGGCACAAAATGTTCTGCCATGGCTCAAAATGCCAAACACAAGTATAATACAATACATGATAACATATTAAAAGAGTCGCGAATCTCTTGAAACTGTTGAAAACTCGAGAGAGGCAGTATGGAGTCTTGAGGAAACTGAGATAACCTACATATCGCATCCCACCCGAAGGTCAAGGATGCATACACAAAAGTGGAATCCAGTGTTTGTTAACAGGGGCCTTGAAAGGAGACTCTATAGTTCCGTCTCATTCCTCTGCTGCCTGAGAATATGGTGCTAAAACAATGGTCTAAGAAGCAAGAGTCATCCAGTGAACACAACATCCTCTGGCATTTTGACTTATGCCAGTGGTTCTCCACCTTCCTAATGCTGTGACCCTTTCATACAGTTCCTCATGCTGTGGGGACCCCCAACCAGATAATTATTCATTACTACTTCATAACTGTAGTTTTGCTACTGTTATAAATTATAATGTAAATATCTGTGTTTTCTGGTGGTCTTAGATGACCTCTGTGAAAGGTCATCCTACCTCCAAAGAGGATATGACACACAGGCTGAGAACTGCTGACTTTGAATGTCCCAGACTCAGAAACTAGAAGAACTAAACTTCTGTTGTTCGTAATTCTCTCAGCTGACTCCCCACCTACCTCACTCTCATTCAAATGGTTAAAGAAACAAGCCAGAAACACATGGTCAACTTCGATACATATTTGGTGGTCCCGGGTAACTAAGTAAAAGAAGGCTTGGAGGCCAATAGTTTTGTAGAAATATAATTGAAGTCAATAAAAAAACCTATGTAGTTGTTAACCCAAACTACTTCATGACTCATGACACAGAGGTCAGAGATATCTGGCTGTCAATGCCCATGGATCCCTTCCACCTCAACTAAAGGTCAGAGTTCAGGCCTATTCTTGCTCCTTCAAGGTTATAACAGGAGATTTGACCCACGGTGTGGCTATCTACAGGATGCTGGGCCTGGGCTGTGGTCACTGTATGTCCTGGCTAAGCGACAGAATACTTAACTCAGGATGCAGTTACTTGATGTTTCAGGTACTGAAGTGGTAATCTGTTCCTTTTTGTATCATGGTAAAGAAGTCTTGCCTTCTCCCTGTTTTTGCTTGGAGTATACAGAGCATATGAAGAATAAACCTGGGTGAGTTCAGTACTTACTGGATGGCCCTCCTGACTCTTTTCTGTCTCTCTCCTTTTCTTTTGTATCTGTTTTACCTGTATAACATTTCTAATCCACACGCTCCTACCCTGGAACGCATGAGCCCATCGATGCTGGATCCCGACAGATGGCCCTCTATATAGGGCTCACAATAGATGTTGCCCCAATGTGGGACCCCGAAAGATGTTGCCCAGATGTGTGGCCAGTACAGGTGGAGAACTTGGTGGATACCACAGATGAATAAGGTATCACAGGTGAAGAAGTGAAAGGTGAGTGCTCAGATAAATAATAAATGTGGAAAGGCAGTGATATCAGAAGTAAAAATTGGGTATAATTGTAGATACGAGATAAGAAAACAGTATTCAGCTGTGTGTACATTTACTTGGGTATATTTTTTTAAAGCCAGGAGAACTGGGGTGCAGCAGTGAAAAGTACAGAAATTTTTAGAGCTTGAAAATAGTTTAAACTTCTCCCTCCCTCCCAACACTAGTGGCACAGCCACCACAGACTTTGGTTTGCTCTCGGGCTTGGGCAAGGGAAAGCACGAAGGCCCTGCATGTCTTCTTCAGAGCTTGGGGAAGAGAAAGCTTGCAGCCTCTCCTGGCAGACCAAGCCTGCGGCCACCACAATGGGGCCGAAGGTGACTGCCCACACATGCTTTGCATGCAGCACACCCTCCTAAGTTTACATGCAGTTGCTGTAGCTGCCATTGCTACCCAGCAGGCGAGGGATTGAGTGACTGTGCCATCCTGCCCCCTTGGGGGCTGCCGTCCCCACTGCCCCAGCTGAATCCAATTTGCACCATGCTGTGTGTAGCCAGGAAAATGCGGGAGACAGGAAATTTTGGAGGGCTGTGCCTCCTGTGGCTGGCACCTGGAGCTAGTTGATGGGGAATGGCTAGAGGCTACATGGCTCATGAGCCAAGGAGCCTGTATGGGTGGGTCAAGAGCCTTTACCAGAGGAGAGGATGTAGGAATTCTCCTAATTTTGTGATTAAAAAGAAATCTGGAAATTGGAGATTGATACAAGATTTATGAAAGGAAGACGGGAATAGTGAAAACAGAGTGGTTGTACCTGCCTAAGCACCCAGCCAGCCAAGCCTGTGCTGCAGTTAAGTTTGCCAGCCACTGCTGGTCTCCAGCAGGACCCATCTAGGCCCAGAGGCCTCCCAGTGCCAGTTCCCAGCAGAATGGCAGAGCTGTAAAATTGCAAATGATACCTGCCACTTGGTGAGACTCTTGCAGCTTGGATGATTGCATATACTCTGAATGACTTTCAGAAGGGATTAGGAGATATTCAACAGCTACAGTCCTACTTAAAGTTGTCTATAGGAGACCTTGAGCCCCTCAGTGAGATTCTAAGCGGAATAGTGATCCCAGTTCCAGCAGACATATTACAGACACTGCTAGACAATCACTGGAACAAGTATACTATGCAATACAGAATCAGCAGGTAGGTACATTATATTAATTATTGCCAATCTTGGCAAGCATATATTTAACCTACAAAACTTACTTCCACAGCAATATAATGGCAAAATGGTCCTCTTTTGTGGCTACCCCTTCCTGTTTCACCAGTCAAGATATTAAACCCCTATTATGCAGCAGTAGCTTGTTTAGTACAGAAAAGTCAGATGGAATCTGGGTGATATTTTGGGAGGTAACCTAATGTGATCGATGTTCCTTATACTAAACAACAGGTTGATTGGTTATTTTAAAATAATAATTCTTGGGTAATTGCATTTGCTCATTTTTTTCAGCCAAATAGATAATCAGTTTCCAGCTTATTGAGTGCTACAATTTGCACAACTGCATTCCTTTATTTTTCCTAAAATCATAATGAAAGATCATTTAAAGGATGCCATGTTAATTCTTACAGATGGTTCTTCTACTGAAAGAGCAGCATATGTTGTTGAGGGTGAAGGATATACAGTGCAAACAGGTAAGGCCTCAGCTAAAATAGTTGAGCTGCGAGCGGCTGCTGTGGTATTTCATCTTGTTGCAAATAATACATTTAATTTATATACTGACAGTCATTATATATTTAAAGCCCTTCAGGTAACAAAAACTGGCCCCTGCATTAGAATTAGCAATAGTCAAGTTAAAATATCGTTTCAGCAAATTCAAGATGCCATTCATCAAAGAAAAAATGCCACGCTTTGTGGATCATAAGAGCACATTCAAATCTTCCTGGTCCACTGGCTGAGTGTGATGCTTCAGCTGATAAATTTACTCTATATCTCAACTTGGGCTCGCTCAGCAATCGCAGTCTTGACATCATCAAAGTAAAAGTTTAAGAAAACAATTTGGATTAACAAGAAAAGTTGCTCATCAGATTGTTAAGCAATGTGATATATGTCCACCATATTTATCTGAATTTTATATGGGAGTAAATCCTCAAGTCCTGCTTCCTAATCATTTATGGCAACTGGATGCTCTGCATATTGTAGAGTGTGGTAAATTAAGATATATGCATGTGACAATCAATACATATTCAGGATTCTTAATGACTACTGCACTAACTGGGCATGCCACTAAGCATGTCCTAACACATTGCTTAATGTGTTTTTTATATATGGGAATTCCTAAAATTATAAAAATGGATGATGGATCTGGATACATTGGTGAATCATTTCAGCAGTCTTGTTACCAATGGCATGTTGGTTATAAACCAGGCAGTCCTTATAATTCTCAAGGACAAGGAAATGTGGAGCGTGCCCTCGGCTCCTTAAAAACAACTTCAAAAGAAAGGGGGAATTAGACTCTCAGTCATGTTCTTTTTAGTCTAAATTTCTTGAATGTGGATGCCCGTGGGCAATCTGCTGCAGATAGATTTTGGCATGATGGCACTAGAGTGACCTTCACTAAAGCAAAATGGAAAGAACCTTCCGCTGGATTATGGAAAGGACCTGAGCCTGTTTTAATATGGATCGAGGGCATGTCTGTTTTTTCACAGGAGGAGAATGAAGCTTGGTGGCTTCCTGAGCACTTGGTGTGGTGTCGAGAACAAAAGAGTAAAAGCCCTGATGGCAGAATAGCTGCTGAGGCCTTCTCAGAAGAGTTGGAGTGAGAGATTGCTGGACCTTGTTCCTGACCTGCTGATGTCATCATGCTGCAGTCTGAGAAGGAAAGGAGACCGTGGTGATGGTTGGTGATTCCCACTTTTCTGATAGACCTGCTACACAGATTTCCAGACCTTAGTGAGCCCTACTCACTCTGAAGACAGCCCGAGAACGCTGACTGAATGCTTGACTGTTTATCTACAAAATATCTTGGGACAAGAAGTTAACTTTGACAGTATGGTGTCCAATCTGTTGCTGAAATAGAGGACTTGAGAACTGGGAGCTGAGGAATTTCCCCCTCTGGGGTAAAGAGACTTGTTAAAGCAATGGAACACTATTATGGAGGCGATATGTGACTGAAACCCTCTCCAGAAAATGATGAGGAGTGGCATCAAAGTTTTGCTGTTACTGAGAGATGGGGACAGTTCAAACTTATCTTTGGAAGTTAAAAGCAGAAATGCAATTGGACGATAGGAGAGGAAAAAGACTCATAGCTCATCCATCACAGAAATCTTTTCTTGGGTTTTGATCAGAATGAAGTTAAGAGAATTATAATTTGACAAATTGTGTGTTTATTCTTAATTTTCATAATAGTATTGACCTGTTAATGTTTGTAACTACTGTGATTCACTATGAAGATATTGAGTAGCAAAAGGTTAGATCTTATCTGAGAAAAACTTGACATGATGCCAATGAGTCCTCAGATTTGATAAGATAAATATGGGTTTTGATGCAGCTAAAACTGCTAATTACATCCTAGACCAGCTTAAAAAGGTCATCCCAACTTGGTCATCCTCTACCCCTTCATCAGGAGATTTTTATGGCCATAGGAGCATGCACTTCACAAAGCATTATCTACTTGCCTATTATTATCTAGTTATTGCCTATTATTATCTAGTGATCTCTCTTGATGGAAAGAAAGTTGGCTCTGAAGGGTATGGCATCTAGCTACTTATTCTTCCTTAATCCTTTATACATAGATGCTGGTAGTCAATGAAGGGTAAAATCTTTTTCCTTCTAGGCAATCTAAGACGGGATGTGCATGATGGAATGTATCTTTGATAACAGGTAAGTCTGAAAGGTGGAAGGAGAAAACCTAAGCCAGACATAGTCATCTGTCCTTTAGCACAGGCTTTAATAAATAAATTAAAAAGGAAGGTTGTGTTTGCGTCCGTGGATGTGGATTTGTTCCATCTTGACCAAAGGTCAGAGAGCTCAGGTCCTATTTTTGCTCTTTCAAGTTTATGAGAGGAGATTTGACCTAGGGTATGACTACCTACAGGATGTTTGTTCTAGGGTGTGGTTGCTGCAAGTCCTGCCTAAACAACAGACTACTTAACTCAGAATACAGTTACTTAATGTTTCTTGTATTGAAGAGGTAATTACTTTATTTGTTCCTTGTTTGTACCATGGTAAAGAAGTCTTGTCTTCTCCCTTTGTTTTCGATTGGGGTATATAGAGCATGTAGAAAATAAACATGTGTGAATTCATTATTCCCTGGGTTGCCCTCCCAACTCTTCTGTGTCTATCTGTCTTTTTCTTTTGTGTCTGTTTTTTTCTGCCTAACATTTCTAATCCACATGCTCCTACCCTGGAATGTGTAAACCCATCGATGCTGAACCCTGACAGATAGCCCTCAACGTAGGGCTCACGACATTTGGTCCTTTCTCTGATTTCAACAGCTACCCACATTCTTAACGGTTGTCTCATAACTAGAAGAAATGGATGTGATGAGAGGGAGGTATCTGTAAGATAGCTGTGACTCTCTACTAAAAATAGGTAATAATATAGCACATCTAGCATTCCTTTTTACCAGGTAACACAACTAAAAGGCAAAACAATAACAATTACAGAGACAAACTAATGAAATACATAGGAGGAGATGGGTAGCAATAATGTTATACAGATACAACAGATTCATTAAACAACTGTTTTGTCAACAATATGCCTATGAATCCAACAACTATTTTACCAATACTTATCACATGATACTGCTATTATTCTTGTTTTCTTCTTCTATGGCATAGATTTTTCCAGAAGAGACTGAAAAACTAATGAAACTACCATGTATTATTACATGCTGCTACTGCTATGCTGATGGGACAAAAAAAATGTCAATTAAAATTATTTTGTTTGTTGGTGTGTATGTGTCTGTGCATGTGTTGATGCATATATATAATGTGTGAATTGTGAGCATCTAAGAATATCTAGAGAAAAGAAGAGCATATCACATATCTTTATCACTCTTCACCTAGTCCTCTGGGGACAGGTCTTTCTGTACTTGTGGTTTGTTTTTGTAGTTAGGTTGGAAACCAGTCAGCTCCAGTTATCCTCTGAGGCCTGGTCTCTCCATGACCCTGTACCTTTAACTTCATTAGCTGGCCTGGAAGCTGGACAGCCTCAGTCATCCAGTCTCTACTGCATCTGAGTACTGGAGTTAAAGGCATGTAGGGAATACCTGGCATATTACACGGATGTGGAGTCCTTATGACTGTGTTGCACACATTCTTGACTTCTGAGCTATATCTCCAACTCCCAAAGGGCAAGTTTGTTCCTACGAATCGACTCAGAATGAGTAAGTACTCTTAAGTTAGGATTATACCATTTGACTACCCCACCACAGCTGTATATATGTAAACCAGTTACAAACAGGTACCACAAAAATCAGGTGACTCACTTTCTGTGGGATGCCTTTCTGTGTGCTGTGAGTATGTGTTGTTCTCTTTCATTGATAAACGAAGCTGCTTTGTCTTATGGAAAGGTAGGATAGAGCCAGGTGGGAAATCCAAGCAAAGATAGAGGAGAAACAGTGTGGAGTTTGGGAGATGCCATCCAGCCACCCAAGGAACAACATGCCAGTGGACTGGTAAACATCATGGCCATGTGGTAATACTTAGATGAATAGAAATGAGTTAATTTAAATTTAAGGGGTAGCCAGTAGTAAGCCTGAGCCATCTGCCAAACATTTATAATTAATATTAAGCCTCTGAGTGGCTATTTTCAAAGTACATGCACGACCAGATAAGAAAAAAACCTCCATCTGTATCACTTGTCTACTATCTGGTATGTGTGGCCTCTTGACTCCAAGATTTTCCAATTGCTTTTAGTTTTTTTCAAAAAAGTTGCTTATTTTCCTATCTCAGTCAATAACACTTAGATATTTTGGACCCTTGACTCAATGCTACAACATTAGTAACTTCTGCCTGAGGCAACCACATACATAATATATACAAATAATGCATGGTTCACTTATGATTAGAAAATCTCTATATCTTATTTTTTGTTTGTTTGTTTCCAAGTCAAACAAATTATATCTTGACAGGTAAAAGAACAATAGTGGCTTGTACCTATAATCCCAGGACATGGAAAGCTGATGAAGCAGGATTCCAAGTTCAAGGCCAGTCATATAATTAATTTAAGGGTACCCTTGGTTGTAATGTAATACCTTTGGTTTTAAAAAGGAGTAATACTAATAGTGTTTTTAATAATTCTAAGCTGGGGAGAAAGGAATTTAGATATTTAATAATATGTTTTATCTGAAAATGATATCTGAGAACTCATAGGGATGGAACTATTTTTCTTTTTTTCTCATCTAATACTGATTTTCTCATGAAGCATAGGCAGTTAATATAAAGAAATTTTATATTTTTACATTATACATGAAATCAGAAAACTATATAATGACACCTATGAATTATATATAATAATTATATTGTGACTAAATATACTATATTGTATACATATGTAAATATATTTTGTTACAGATATTTCTTAAGTTGGATATACAGAAGCCAAAGAGTCAAAGGGGCACATCCAGACGGCGCAATTTCATATCATTTTATGCAGTATCAACAGTGAGTCAGAGGTGGCACATTGGTTGAACAAGGGCTTGTTATTACTTGTAGTCAGCTAACACTATGGACGGGCATTTATTAGATACCCCAAGAGTGCCTTTTCAGAGCACCATCTACACAGGCAGATTCCCGGACCATTCCAGAGTCTAGCATCTCCCTGTGCACTTTACCTCAGAACTCATAAGAAACAGCTCCCCTATGTCTACCACTGTGGCAATGAAATAACTTTACTGGTATGCCATGAAATGTATGCCTACTGAGATCTGCAGTTGGTAGAATGGGGCGTTCTTCTGGATTTCTTCCTTCTATCCTCAGATGTTCCGCCTCCTATTTCTACTATTTCCCTTGTTGCGTATTTTTCCCATAGTAGTCATCCACTCTCATTTATGTATTGCCTCTTGCTCGTGTATTTCCTGTTCAATTATATGCAGCTTTTCAGCTGACTCAAGTAAAGGACTACCAGTGCTTTCTGTAATGTTGCTTCTCTAGAAAGTACCTAAAGTTGAATCTTTTAGAAACTGTGCAATGTGTAGAAACCCTGACTAGCAAAAAAAATACATTTATATATAAACAACTCAAGTCTCACTACAGAAAAACTATTGATTTCTAATTCTCTACATGAGCAGTTATTTTGTTTCTTCACTCTATTATCTAAAATACAGCCAAGGGGTAGAGTTCCCTTAAGTGACCCTAGTTTTGAAGCAAAACCATGAATGAACATTGTTTCTAGATCTTTTCTCTCATAAAACCATAACCAAGGCTGCACTGACTCCCTCCAGCTTCATAATTGATATTTGTTAAATGATAAGAAAATCCTAGGATTGGGCTAAGTGTGTTGTACAGATGAATACATAAAGGACGAAGGCCTGACAAGCTCATGATCCCTGAGAGAAAAAGATCAACAATAAAAATAATAGGGGAAGAACAATAATAGATGCTCATGTAAAAGGATGGAAAGCAAAAGAAATGTGGGAAGTGTGGGCGAGATAGGGGAGAGCCCAGAACGGAGAAAGGACCTGTGTCTTTAAAAGCCTGTGGACTGTGTGAAGACAAAATGGAGAATAAATACAGTTTTTTAAAAGTAAATGAATAGGAGCAAGAGGAATAAAAGTATAAATATTAGAATCTTCAAAGAGAAATTTGAAAACTTTTCTATTATACAGTGATATTAAATATGAGTGTTAGTAGTCAAAAAAAAAAACTGTAGCCAGGAAGACCAATAGAGGTAAGATTGGAAAACGACACGTGTGCAGGAGAGAAGTCCAGATTCTAGCTGATGATGCTGTAATGGTTAACTTTGCTCTCCCATTGGATTAGATATGGAATCAACTAAGAGACATGCCTCTGGGTGGGTCTGGAGAATGTTGCCTAAGAACATGAAATGAGAGGGGAACATCCTACTGGGTGGGAAGCATGTCCCCAAGGGGGCATTCAATACATAAAGAGGTCAGAGGGAAAACCAGGGCTGAATTTTCCTGTAGGCCTTCACTCTTTACTGGTGTTACTCTTGATGAATTTCACTGACATTAGAACCTACCTTCTTCAGCCTTCCAACAAAGACTAGACCAGCAGCTCCCTGACAATGTCCCAGGCTTTCAGTGTGAAACTAGAACTGCTGAGTGACCTGGCTTCATAGCCTGAGCAGCTAACAGGTTTTCAATCCCTCCAGGGTATGGTCTGCCTGACTATCCATTCTTCAGCCTGTAGGTGAATCTACGAAATCCCCATTGTGATATACATTCACTTTATCAGTTCTGTTCCTCAATGACAGTGGTTTTCAACCCTCCCAATGCTGGACATTTTAATATAGTTCCCAATGTTGTGGTGACCCCCCAACCATAAAATTATTCTCATTGCTACTTCATAAGCATAATTTTGGCACTGTTACAAATTATAATATAAATATCTAATAAATAGGATATCTGATATGTGACCCTCAATGCGGTCCTGACCCACAGGTTCAGAACCACAGCTCTGATGACTCCTTCTAATCCAGGGGCCTATGATGGCTAGGTGACCTAGTGTTAACACACTAAGAGGTATGTTTCAAACAGTGGTGCCAGCAACAAGGCTGATGGAAAACTACTGGAGCTAAGAGAGAGACCTATGACCAAAAGGAGAAAGCAGCCTTGAAGAACTAGCACAAGCACAACAGGGCTGGAAGGAGGTGAGGCAGGAAGGAGTGAAGATGGAATGAGGAAGGGTCTTGATGAGCTGCAAGATATGGAAACTAAGCTTGGAAAATAAGATTTTCATTCCTTTTATAACTATAATCAATAACTAAGGTGAGAAAGTGTATATATTTACACTTTTTTTTTAAACAAAGTGGTGATGTGAGTGTTAGAGATAACTAATTTAGTTTTGATAGTGGTCAGGGGGGAAAAAGCACAGTGAAGATAAAATGATAGAAGTACAGTGAAGAACAAAAGCCTAAAAATCTATATTTAAATGATTCTAAATTAAATAAAATGAAACCAACAAAAAAATGTATCCAGTAGCGGTGAGGAGAATCAGGGAAACAAAAAGCAAAATACACACACACCTAGCAGCAAAAGCAGGAGATGCTTCCAAAGAAAACAACAAGAAAGAACCAGAGGCCTCTAGAACAAACATCAAATGAAAACAAATTGGTTTACTGCGTCCTGTTCCCATGTCCCTTTAGGCAGAGGACATTTATCCAACCGAAGATGAAGAGCCAGCTGCCAGAGGGAGCAAAGAAGACAAGGCACAATAAAGTTAAGACAGCATCCCTAAATTGTGGTTTTAGAAAGTATGAATGGAAGAGGAAGGTGGAGAAAAGCCCAGAGAAGCAAAACTGAGAAATCACACTCCAGTAGCAATGGCAACTCAGTAGCATAGAAGACCCAGCAAAACTGACACTGGGCCACCTCTGAGATGAGACTGTCACAGGCTGTGGCACTCTTTCTTGCTCTTGGTCCTTCAGCATGTGCCCTGCGGGAAGAAAGGTGCTATGAAACAAGGACCCGAGGTCCTCAGTCTAGCAACCCTTCATGAACATGTCTGTTCAGAACCACATCAGTGAACCGGGAAGCTAATTCCTCAGTCCCTGTTGATCCTCAAGGTGCCCGCAGTAATAGCTGACAACTAGATGTCATCCTTTTCAAAAACCTTAAGCACGAACGCCCAGCTAGGCTGCCTCCTAGATTCTTAACTGAGAACAGGTAAGATGGTTACTCATAGTTTTTATGCTGGTATTTTTGAAATGACTTGTTATAAAGGAAGGGATACCTACTCATGCATCCACAAGGTGTATCCTCCTACTTCACATGGGTCTCATTATCCTAATCTCTTAAGAGGAAGCCCTACTATTACTGTAACTTGTTATGCCATGTTTGGTTGATATCACTGGGAGGCATGATATTTTCTGAAGGGAAATAGAGGAGTAGATCTGGGGGAGAGGAGTGACATAGGGGAGGGACAGGGAGGAAAAGAAGGAGGGGAAACTGTAGTTGGGATGTAATATATGAGAGAAGAAGGAAGAAAAAATAAAAGAGCAAGTCCTGTCCTCCCTCTATCTCTCATCATACTTTACCTCCTGTTTGTCTCTTTTTTACAAAATACTATTTGACATCTATTGACTATATGTCTCCTCAAAGTAAAAAGTAGCTGCCAATGGGGTTGATTCCACTTTCTTTGCTGATGAGCTAAAGTCTAAAAAGAGACTGTCACTTATTAGGAGTCAAAGAAGGAATTGTTGAAAAAGTAATGACGGCCTGAAGATGACTGACGCTTCAGTGATGGAGAAGATCAGCTACAAATCTAGCTACACGCATCCTAAGATACGGAAGGCTGCAGGAGACACCAAGGGTGGCAAAAATCTGAGCTGAAAGCAGAGGGAAAGCCATGCTCAAAAGGCACAAGCTCCAGAACACAAGAGCTTTGTGGAAAACAATGCTCTTGGTTCTGTACACAGAAGGAAGTGCCTGCTACCCTAATGGCACACTTCTTTCCCAGGCATCACAGGGATCTTGCTAATCACAACCTGGCACTTCTGGGGCACTCCACTTTGCTTCCAGCACTTTCACAAAGTGTGACCCACGTAACCTGCCCACATTTACTGTAACCTGCAGATGGAGACCTCTAATATCACCGAGTCTTCTTCTTATAAATTCTAACAGGATTTAGCTTCACAAGTCCCAAGTCAGTTTAAGACACTGCGCTACACTCACTGTGCCTGCTCTGTCCTAGTGCTAGATACCATTTTCTATCCATAGACTTAGAAAACATTCCTGACTTTCCCATTTTCCTCGTGTGACTTGTGCTCACACACAGCTTGTCACTACACTCTACTCATCCTGCCTCAGGGGTCCTTCAATCCCTTGTCACCTCTTCATCTCCCTACAACAGTTTTTCATGTTTCTTCTTACTTAATCAGCTGACTCTCCACTGATTTCCCTGCCTAAGGAGATTCCTGGCAGAGAGCAAGCCCCATCATTACTTTACCCAACATATTTTCTCCACGGACACAAAAATAATATTAAAACAACAACAACAGAAACCTCAGGTCATGTCAACTCAACAGTTTAAAGATAAAAATGGTACCAAGGTCTCCACGGCCTTATAAAACAAAATTCTCTGTCTTACCTGGAACTCACTCTCTCTGAATCTGTCTCAATGTTGTAGTTACACTGGTCATTCAAAAATTTTACACTGTTTATTTTATCACCATCTAATTATCTTCAGATCTTGGAGATTCCTTTCCAGGCACCCTAGCACGACCAGATCTTGGTTTACACCTAAAGTTTCCTTTTTCTTGTAAAGTACTTTTCACATTGCAACTATAATATTTAATTAATAATTAAATATTAACTAGTTGATTCGTGTGGTTTAGTCAATAAATCCCACAAAGTCAGAAAGTGTTTCATCTCACTGTCTGTAACACCAAAGCATGAAGCCAAAGACACAGCCAGCACTTGTAAAACATCTATTGGCTGAGCAAGTAAGCTTCAAGTAAGTTGTTTGGAAGATAAACTGACTGGGGATCTAATTCTTTTATTCATTCTGTTGCATGGATAAATATATATCAAGCCAGGAAGGAATACTAATTTAGTTTTAGATGCTTATATACAATGGAAGCAACACTGCAGAAAGAAAGAATCATGATAAAAGATATCCCAAAAAGTGAAAAAAATCCCAGTATTGAGAGGAGGAGCCACAGCTTGGGGTGCCAGGCTGGATGGCAAGTGGAAGACAGGGCCAGGATGCAAACCCGTGTCACAGGCACCACAAAAACACTGGAAAGGGGCAACTGAGTGAGACAATGAAAGGACTCTGAAACAAAGCAGATGTTCAAGTTGTGAACTCCGGCCATTTTCATAATTCATCCATCAACAAATCAATGAGATTTTCTATACTGTGTTAGAAGAAGAAAGTACAAGTCATGGAACTTAGCCATTTGAATGGGAGACAAGAAAACATTCCAGAGGAAGGGCAGCAAACTGAGTACTGTGTAGTGTGATTTCTAGTTGGTCTTACTAATAAAAACCTGAGGCAGGCGGAACTTTGTGAGTTCGAGACCAGCCTGGTCTACAAGAGCTAGTTCCAGGACAGGCTCCAAAGCCACAGAGAAACCCTGTCTCGAAAAAAAAAAAAAAAAAAACTGGAGTCAGATATAAGGAGGTGAAAGCCGAAAGATCAGAGATGCACAGTAGTCAGCCACTAGTTCTTACCGAATGGGGTATCCTGTTTCTATAAGTTTTCAGACTGAATGCCTTGAGTTTCTGCTTCCTGCCTCATATTCCTCTCTCCACCCAGCCATATCCCTCCCTGTTTCCACCTCCCTAGTGTTTGTACTTTGTGATTTCCGAGTACTGGAATTAAATGTATGAGACACCACTGCCTGGTTCTGTTTTTCTTTGAGATTGGATCAATCTAGTGTAGCCCAGGGTGGCCTTGAACTCACAGAGACCCATCTGGCTCTGCCTCTCCAGTGCTCGGCAGGTGTGTGCCACCACCGCCTGGCCTCTATTGCTAATTAGTGGCTCGCTCCACACTCCGATCCTCATGCAAGCTTTATTTGTTACAGCACAAACAAAATATCATTACAGTGTTGCTCAAATGGAGGAGTGAGATTCAAATTCTCTAGTAATTCCCATTGTTTGTGGTGTTTTATAGAAAGAAGCACATGTGATTTTTATAAACAGCTTTCCATACATGATATGTCACACAGTTAAGAAACTGTGTGACACTGATATGTCAAGTCTCATTAAATATCATATATCTTAATCCAATGTCCTTTCCCAACAAAAGCTCTTATAGGGCAGGTAAACTATGGTGACAGTCAAGGCTGGCTGTAGAGCTGACCTCTAATCTTGGGGTTTCCACAAAATAATTCTCTGCTCTGCAACAGAAGATCATTTGTAAAATTCTGACTGAGAAAGCTCAGAAGTACCCAGATGTAGGCTGCATGGGAACTAAGAATATTAAAAAATGCACTGATGGACAGGTATTATCTCTCTAGAGATCTCTGACATGATTTCATTTAATGGGCACAATCACTCTTTGTTTTCTGTTGGGGAAGGGGGCTGCTCGTTGGTCCCGGCCGCTCAACCATGAAATAATCACGCAGAAACTGTATTAATTAAATTACTGCTTGGCCCATTAGCTCTAGCTTCTTATTGGCTACCTCTTACATATTAATTTAACCTATTTCTATTAATCTGTGTATAGTCACGTATTACCGGCTAAAGTTCCTACTAGCGTCTATCTCCAGGGGCTCCATGGCATCTCTCTGACTTGGCCTTCTTCCTCCCAGCATTCAGCTTAGTCTTCCCCGCCTACCTAAGTTCTACCCTATCAGGCTAAGGCAGTTTCTTTCATTAATGGTAATCATAGCACACAGAGGGAACTCCCACATCAGTTTTCTGGATTATAATTTTCTCTTTTAGACTGAGTGTTGTAAACCAAGAAATGGCTAGACTAAGGACATAGTTCCTTTGTGAAAAAAGAATGGAAAACTTGGCCTACAGATTCAATGATAATTCTGTTTTACTTATTTTTTCTTACACACTTCCATTGTGTACCCCAAGATGTTCTGCTGGGTACTGACTAACGCCTGTGGAATTACCAATCAGTAATCTTCATGTGAAAATTCCACATAATCACTTCAGTAGAGGTGTTATCAATCTACCACCAGAGAGCTTTTCCATATACTTTGCATGTTATTTTTCTCCACATTTTGGTGAAAACTTATTTTCACATGGTCCTCTTGGAATGCCGCTCTTCCCATCCATCTGCCTGGCTCATATACCAAAGAGATAATTGAAATCTTGACAAAGTCACAGGGAACTAATAACAGAATTAAATGTGATGACTATAAGAAACAATATCTTCAAAGGCCAAGTCTGTCTAGCTGTCCAAATAAGACTTCAAATACACTTTTCTATAGAAGCGCTTAAGATGTACAGTGCTGCTGATCTGAACTGCACACTGCTTCTTTTATTCAAAAGGATTTCATAACGACTAGAAAAACATTATCTTCTTGCCAAATCATTGTGGCTATCTATGAGATGTTTCCTGGGAAGGCTGCCAGCATGTCTTCAGGCAGGAGGATGTTGAGAAAGTACAAGAGTCCCACTTATAAGAGATGCCTCTTCTCCTCAATATCGCCAAAGAAAACATTGTCTCGTGAGTGTTATAATTTGTAATGTCCTTGAAAAATTCAATTTAGAATGTTTTTTCTTAAAAACTATTTTTCAGATGTCATTAATTTGTGAATGCCGTAACAATGGTGGATTGAGTATCGCTAAAAATCAAACAATTCCTATTTTTGCAGAATAGAAATTATATTTGAATTGGGTCAATCTGAATAATCAAAGCCAGCCAGAGGTTTCTCTGCTAGCACTATATGACTTCATTTTTTCCATTTACCAAGTTATCCTGACCTCCTCTTCCCAGTTCTCTCTTCATTGTCCTGAAGAAGGTATTTTCTGTTCTAAGAAAGGGAAGCACTTGTTTGGTCCCTAATATTCTCTATATGTTCCTTCCCCAATAAATATGTATCAAAGCAAATCATGTTCTGGGTATGATCATCACTGCCGTGACAATGGCATGTATTTGCTTATCCTATATATTATCCTATATATAGTTAGAAAAACAGGCACACAAGCTGATTTACCTTGATAAACACTAAGACAGTTGTCCCAAAAGAGTTTGTAGTCAAATCTCAATGCTAGCTTAGGGAGAAGACAGAGGCTTCTCTTCTGCAGTGAGAGTACTTTTTCATAAATTCGACTCTATTAATATGGCAACTGTTAGTGGTAAACAAATAATTTTTTATATAAACCCACTAGCAGTGAATGCTTGATATAGTACCTAGTGGGGAATAAATGCTATCTATGGATATATATATATCTCCATATATATCTCCATATATATATATTTTCTCTTTCTAATATACATATATTATATTCTCTTATATATATTTCTATAGTGTGTGTGTTTGGTGTGTGCATGCGTGTAAAAGAGGGAATCATTAGATATTAGCAGAGAATTTTACTGATCTGTGAATCCTAAAGGCCTGGAAACCTCTGACAACCAATTTCATTCCTTATTAAAGGTGAAGGAACTCTCTTAAAATTGACCACAACTAATCTCCTGACTAAAAATGTTACTGTAAATAAGTGATACATCTAGACATTTATTAGGGATTTAGAAAAGAGTTAGTCTCAAAGGAGCCTTTCCCAGAGCTAACCTAAATCAGACATATCAAATCTAAAGACCTTGGAACAAACCTTACCTAAAGCCAAAACTTGCCTAAAGCTTATCAAGTTTTGCTATAGGGACCGAGATGAGTCTCCATCCATACAAAGAATGAAACTACTTGAAAAATATAAAGATTAAAAAAATAAATTAAGCACTCTCTGCTGTAGGAATTCCTACAGCCAGAAGCCTTTAAGTTACCCGCCCACTGGGGCATGGCCTCTTATACTATTTATGCTGATGTAAAGCGCGTGTCCGGCCTCTTTTCCGGCTGCTGTTTCCCGTTACAGCAGAGGATATTGATTTGTGAGGCTACCCCTAAATAAGTAACCCTCTATTATTCTCATCTGAGCTGGTGTGGGATTTCTTTTAAGCGTCTTTCTTCAACTCTATCATGTTACAGATGCTAGGGAGTTGCTCTAAAGCCTTCTTCTAGTGTCAGCTGAGAGCAAGTCCTTTAGTTTGCCATTTCAGGTTATTTTTCAACTTACTGATCAGCCTAAGTCTTGCTTGGATTAATGACAATGTTTCCTTGACCCACTAACTACTAAGCCTGAAACATAGGAATATATCAATGGCCAGGTGGTGGTAGCACATGCCTTTAATCCCAGCAGATTTCTTTGAATTTGAGGCCAGCTTGGTCTATAGAGTGAATTCCAGGACAGGCTCCAAAGCTATACAGAGAAATCCTGTCTCAGATAACAACAACAATATAAAATAAAAAATAAAGAAAAAGAAAGGAAGGAAGGAAATAAAAATTATATTGAGGTAACAGTTAGAAGCACAAACACTAAAGAATAGATCACTGGACACTACCTGGTTTTCCAATTCATGTAACAACATACAAGAATGGGGTCCTTAAAGGAGGAAAAGCCGTGTGTCTCTGTCATGTGAGGAGCAATAGTCTGCATTCTTCCCATATTTAATCCAATGTCTCATGGCTTGACAGAAATAATGAGCCATTTGGGCTGGGCTACATTCTTCTGCAATTTCGATCAAGAAAAGACTTTGTTTTGTTGTTTTCATTGTAATGGTACAGATTATTTTTAAAAATGTTCTTGTTTTATAAGTTTTAAATATAGAACATCTAGACTCCCAAAATACGCACTTTGCAATAAGTTTTTAAATAGTTTTTTATTACAGTTAAATATATCACCCCTTCTTCCATGTTCCGAATCCACCGTGTCATTGTTCACCTCATTCTCCCTTCTGCTCTGAGCCTCTCTACTCTCACCATTCGGGAAGTAAAAACTTCCCAATTAGGAGACCTGAGATTTCAAGATGTGGCATGAACCATAAGGGAGTACAAAATCACTGTGGCTCTGCTTTCTCATTGCTGGAGTAGGGTGCTTTAAATTTTTTTCAGAATTATTGTTTAATATTAGATAAGATAAACGGATAAAAATAGTTGTTCTTGAGTATTCATAGAACTCCTGGGATCCATGAGCACTGCTCAAATCTGCTACACACCTGAACGCAACAAATACATATTCACTTCTGTACTACAATGGAGACACTACGTAAATAGTCATTGTTCTGTAGTGAGGGATATAGATAAGAACTCGCTATAGATTCAAAACAAGTGTCGTCCCCCATTTTCAAATCAAGGTTGTTTGAATCCAGGTGTGCAAATGTAGAGATGTGGAAGGACAACTCCTCAGTGGTGTAAGTTCTCATGTGTGGTGACACTCGAAATGTGATCAACTGGGCCCCCAGAAGTAGACAGTTTGAAAACTTTACAGGTGATACACGATCACCACTACAACCAAATTCCACCAATATTTTATTATGAGAACGCTGAAATAGATGGAAAAGTGAATGAAGATGTTTTGAGCAGATATAGATACCCACAATCTAGATTCTGCAAGTCACATTCATCCTGCTTATTGCCTTATCCATCATCATTAGCTAAACTTTTTAGTAGGTTAAGTCAAATACATGATCTTTTATTATAATATATTCCACAATTAACTGGAAATTCAATAAATATTGGCCTTTTATTTGAGATTCAATGTCTCAAGAGAGTCCCCTTTTGGTAGATTAGACGACGATATTGTGGCAGTGTTGACAGTGAAGCAGGAGAAGACGGTCTACAAGCCAAATCGTTGCATTTCCACACTATTACCATGACACCGGAAAGCAAGTTACTATTCCCTCAGATCCCAGGTGTATAAAATATGAATTGTGAAGGTGGAAAGTTATTTACATTTCATAACCTAAGGATCTGCAGCTGAGGAATGAAGACCCAAAATTCAAAATGAAAAAGAAAAAGGTTGGTAGAGTAAATTGATCTTAAAGGCAAACAGTCTGTTAAGTTCAAGAAAAATGAACTCTATACTCACTGAATAAAGTTCCCTAGTATGCTGTGCCTTTCAATCAATATTTGTTGAATGGCTTTTCAGGCTTAAATCTTGTAGTTATTTATGTTTCCACCAGATGCCAACTATGTATGAAAAAACATGTTTGTTTTTTTAATCCTAGAATCTGATTCTTAAAACTGTGAGGGACCTAGAAGTTGTAAATTCAATCATCTTTATAAAATTTGAATTGCTTCTCCATGCTCCCCAACACACCTCCACCACCATCACCACACAACTACTTTCCCCCACCAATACCCCACCCCATGCCCACATCAAGACCACACCACCCTCAACCACCCCCCACCACCTCACCACCCCATCACCAAAACCACCTCCACCATGGAAATAATATTGAAACACTTATCAAGCTCCTTAGAGAAAGTCAGACTGTGCATGGTGAATAACCAGTGGTCAGGACTAACTTTTCAAACCTCTGTTTCCAGATGGCAACATTCTCCCCATAGCCAATATTTTCCCAACTAGTTCTAGTCTCCCGAGTAACAAAGAAACGGTACATTGTCCCAAGGCCATGCTACAAGTGTTTAATGGTAATTAACACACTTCTCCGGCTTCCAGGCTGTTTCTGAGGGGATAAGAACATCTCCGCACCCTTCTGGCTCTCTTCACATCACACAGCTGGTTTTGTGTGAATGGGATCATTTCTTTCAGGTATGTTCTAGTTTGCTTTCTGTTGCTGTGGTAAACACCATGACTGAAAGCAATTTAGGGAGGAATGTATTTGGCTTAGAGTTCTAGGTCACAACCCATCATTGAAGAAAGTTATAGCAGAGACTCAAGGAGGAACAGACATATGAATTATGGATCAATAGTGTTTATTGGCTTGTTCCCATGGCTCAGGATCAGCCAGCTTTGTCCCATCCAAGTGCTAAGCAGACCAAACCTGCTCAGTGCATTCCAAATGCTATGGGTATAGACTCTGCCACTAGCATTCTTAAACAATTCAGGACCATTTTGTCATCTACACTGGGCTAGGGAGGTCCTGCCATACCAACAAAAAAATCAAGAAAATGGGGCTGAAGAGTTGGCTCAGCAGTTAAGAGGACTGGCTCTTCTTACAGAGGACCTGAAGTTTAATTTCTGGCACCTACATGTCAGCTTACAACCTTCTATAACTCACAGCTGATCTGATGCCCTCTTCTGGACCCCATGGGCACCACACACACTTACTTCACTGACATACATGCAGAGAAATCACACATAAACATAATTTTTAAAAATTTTAAGAAAACACCCTACAGATATGCCCACAGGCCACCCGATAAAGTCAATTCCCCAATTAAGACTCCTTCCAGATAACACTTGCCTGTGTCATATTGACACTTGAAGCTAAGTGGGAAATCTGTTCAACTATTCATCTCTTGGTAATATCTTTCTATAAAACGACAACTCTATCTTCAGTTTCCTGTGACCATAGATCATATAATATATCTAATATAGCAATGATATTTTCTTCCCAATAGAGAGTGAGCATCAACAGAGAACTGACTGCTGGACTGGCAGCAGAGAATTCTTCAAGGAACCAGTATTGGCTGAATGGACTCATGAGCCACCAACAACAGAGGGAAAATCTCACAATCAAGGGAAGATTAGTGATTAATTCCTACTAGAGAAACAGTGCTGGTACTCATGCAGTAGAAGACACCACATACTCACATCAGGTGATTTACACTCCCAATGGTTCATTTTGCACTTA
Organism: Dicrostonyx torquatus; assembly: GCA_028555095.1. Classification (NCBI taxonomy): domain Eukaryota; kingdom Metazoa; phylum Chordata; class Mammalia; order Rodentia; family Cricetidae; genus Dicrostonyx; species Dicrostonyx torquatus. The sequence goes on along the minus strand of JAQHUG010000266.1, from coordinate 2,474,955 downwards.
TTTGAACACCAGCCAGTATTATGAAGCTAGGACCGGGGAAAGTGTGCGTGATTCCCTTCTGAATGTCATCTTCGGCCCACTGTTTAAGTATTCAAGTATCTGCACAAGAGAGGGTTCTGTTGCTTTAACATTTATGCAATAACAGAAAGGTTTATTTTGGCTCACAGTTTAGTAAATCTCAGTCTATGGTCTCTTGACAGTGTTGCTTTGAGTCTGTAGCAGAGCAAGAGAGAGAGAGGAGTGGGGGGAGGAGGAAGAGGGTGAGGGTGAAGCAGAGAAAGGGAGGAAGGGGCTAGAGTCCCAGGATCCCCTCCATGAGCACACCTACCTGGCCCATCTGGCCTCTCCTTCCTGAAAGTGACAGCACCCTCCAACAATGCCAACAACTAGGGGACAACACCTACACATGAGTCTTTAGGAGGACATTTAAGATCCAAGCCATATCTTTTGGTTTTGTTTGTTTTTCAAGACAGGTTTTCTTTGTGTAGCCTTAGTTGTCCTAGAACCCGCTTAGACCAGGCCAATTTCAAACTTAGAGATCTGCCTGGCTCTGACCCCCAAGTGCTGGCATTAGAGGCGTGCACTACCACACCTGGCTCCAAACCATAACATCTTAAGAACCCAGTACAAAGGAACTGGAAAGCATCCTCGTCTATTAGTGGCTGCAGAATTGAGTGTAATGCTCCATTCTGTTTTTCCATTATTTTCTATCATTCTGATTTGGAAATTTCAATCTGTCTAAAATCCATTAATTTTCCTCACTACTTCCTCAACAGATGTGATAGTGGTGGTGGATAAAGGAAGCAGCAATGTGAGCTGGAAGAAGCATTCATATGCATAAATCAGACCAATCGCATACTTGATATGTGCTTAAAGTTATCTCAGAACTTACAGTACTGATAGCAACTGCTTTAATATTCATAATGGCTTTCACTTAATATTAGTTCTGATTACAAGTGTAGGATGAATTCTAGCTAAAAGGAACAGGTCCTCTGATTAGATGAGATTCTTAAACTCAAATGTGCATCAGAGCCAGCGGAGGACTCCCTGAAAACATCCAATGGATCCCCAAGATTTCTGACTGCATTTACCTAAGTGAAACCTAAGACAGGGAGGGGAGGGGTACAGGGAATGCTGATGGCTGTTGCCGCAGTGGCACTCACCATGGCTCTGAGGTGTTCACTGGGGACATAGAGATGACACATATTCTTTTAGAAAAGAAGATCTGTGTTTTATGCCTGAACTTAAAACAGCCAATATCAAACAGCAAGGGAATTAGGAAAATTGCTAGTCTTTCGAACATCATTGAGAAACGCACCTCACATCAAAAGCCCCTGCGTAAATAAGTACTTTTCACAGAAGAGCTGCCAGCTCCTCAGTCAGCACCGCCAATGTCGGTAGCTGGAGTTTCTCTTATATGGTTCTTTCCTTTCAGTTTTCAAAACCACACTCATGCTAATAGTTTCTCCTTTGCTAATTGTCATGTAGAGGTTAAAAACAATGAGCTCTGGAATTACTCTAAATACAAATATAGGGTTAACATGAAACTGGCAGCATCATTTGGGTGCTCTTGACATCCTGATCATGAGAAGAGAGACATTAGCAGACTGTCACATGGGACTGCAGTGCAGCTGCTCAGGGTGGATCAATTTCAAGACCTTCCCAGGTTACATGGATGGAACACCTGCCTAACATGCATCAAGGTCTAGGTTCAATCGCTAGAAACAGGGAAATTAAAGAAAAAACAAGATTAGGGTACTAGTGTTGATGCCAATCTTGCAGTTTTGGTGATGACTGCATGAGTTCCTACCTAAGAAATGCACAATTGAATTAACTGTACCTTGCAACATTATAGCTATAGTTATTCCTCAACCATCCCTAGATTACTTGCCAGTGCCATCTAGGTTGGAAGCATTGGAAGTCATGGACCATAACAAACAGAAATACTATGTGGAAAGGCAGCCACAATAATATAAAACAGAAAAATCATCATAAGTAGAATTTGAGTGAAATTTTGTGAGTTAATCTACTTACTATTTAGCATGTATCATTCTTTGGCTGTTAATTAAAATGAATTTAATTGGGCAATAGAACTATATTTCGAACTCTTTATTATCACTTAGAAGTTCTATTGTTTTCTCGATTTGGCATTCTCAGAGTTCCAATACATATTTTTTTAACCACACATTGTACCATCTGTTAAATTTCCATTTTAGTGAATGTTACTGTTATAACCTAGAGGCACAAACCAGAAGAGGGACATCATCCCTGACTCTTCACCATTCCTCAACTACTCCTGACCCAACCCCACCTCTTCTATTTGATTGGTGTATTGCTACAATGATGATACACAAAAAAATGAAAATGACAGAAAGCTTTCAAATCACTGTTGCTTTCGTCATAAAGAAGGAATATAGAAAAATTTGTACCAGCAAATAAGAGCATGGTATCTTGAAGGTAATTCACCCATTTGCCTATTATTGAATTGGCACATACTTGAATGCAATTGCTTATGCCAATAACCTACAGCATTTTGAATGTCCTGTCTTATCAAGTCCTCAACCAAAACTGTATTAACCATTTGAACTTCTTTATGAAGCATCTGTTCCCACTGCTCCCTCCTGCAGAATGATGTTATCACATTTTCAGTGTGTGTGTGTGTGTGTGTGTGTGTGTGTGTGTAGAAACCACCACAGTGTGTGTATGTATATGCATGACAGGAGAGGGAGGGGGGAGAGAAAGGGGGTCGAGAGTGATAGAGGGAGAATGTGTAAGCTATATGGTACCTTTGTGGACTAGGGTCTCTCCTTTTACTGGGGTCCCAGGTAACAATCTCAGACTGTCAAACTTGATGGTATGAGCCTTTACCCACTGAACCATCTTGCTGGTGCTGAGAATAGCTTTTCTAAACCCAGGGGTATTTCCACTTCAAATACTTTTAGAAGGCATTTTTCATTTCTCCAGGTGAAACCCATCTCTAATTTCCAGTAGCCTGTTTTAACTCTTTTCGGTGAAGCTTAAGCCTTTCTAAATTGATACTCTGATTTCTACATAAATACATTTCATAAAGTGAAATCAAGTAATCTTGAAGGAAATTAAATAGCCAAAGCTCTCTGTCATAGCCTTATGCCTAGTTCCCAGTCTAGAGTACAGCTGAATTCCCCTGATCAACTTTGTAAAGATTGGAGCTACATCTAAGTCTAGAGATGTAAGTAGGGGCATTGGGCCTTTTAACTCTTCACCAGGTTATTCGGCTATGCAGCCTAGACTTAGAAATAAATACTGTACTGCAGAAAATGGAGAGGGGATTAAGTGGTGATGAATTTTTAACTGGAGAAAATATCTTGTGAAAAGTAGATAATAAAGATCCACTACAACTCAAATAATAAGCACATGCTGTGGAAGAGAAGTATTAAAAGCAGGTACTTTGATTAAGAGTAAATGATACTATGAAAAGGGTTAAGGGGAAGCAAGAAATGGTACATGGATGGTAAAACAACTGGAAATTTGAGTCTGTATCATGCTGGTAAAGAACTGGAGGAAAGGGAAACACTGGCGGCGGAGGGAGACTTTCGGTACAATGAGAGTCAGAAGCAAGCCTGATGGAAAGGGGTGATATGGTCAAACAGATTTCAAGCGGAAATTCTGTGACTGGTGCTCTAACTTGGCAAGCTTTCAAAGACAACAGAACTCGATATGTGGCAAAAACAATGTTAATGGGAGCTGGCGAGATGAGCCAGACAGTAAAGTAATTGTCATTACCAAGACGAGGACCTACATTCGACCCTAACACCTGGGTGAAAAAAACAAAAACAAAAAACGGAACCATAGTCTATCCTAATTCCAGCTTGCGGGGGGGGGGGGGTTCAGAGACAGCAGAATCTTTGGGGCTTGATGGATTGATGGATGACCAGTCAAGTCAAATCAATGACCTCTAGGTTCAGTAAGAGACCTTGTCTCACAAAGTAAGGAGGAAAGTGATTGAGAAAGGCACCTGACATCAACCTCTGGCTTCTCCATGCAGGTGCATATATACGCAGCCACCTATCCCCAAGCACTCCTCTCCCCACCTCACGCAGAACAGACAATTGCTGAAATAGATATGAAATAACAAAAGCCGATAAGTTATTAAATTAGTGATCGACATGACACACCTAAGCTGATCGGGCATACAGTGACCTGGGGAGAGAGGTGTAATAAGTTGGTTATGACTGTGTAAATGACATATTGGAGCAACAGTTTCAACAGTTTTTGGGTTGAAGATCATCTGCTTCTCTCTATATAACCCCCCCAATAAACCTGCTGAAAGCCAGGTATGTTTTAAGATATTCCTATGATAGCACATGCACTAATTTCTAATCAGTTAAGACCTCCACACTGAAACTCACAGTAATTACAAAAGAAACAAAAGCATTTTTAAAATTTCAGGTGGCGCTTATTGGTGAACAATGAATTAGAAGACTGAAATCTCTATCATAATGATTGCTACTCAGAAGCAACATGGGACGACGTCCCCTTTGCCTCTCACAGTTCCCCAGACTTTGATAGTCCTCTTCTTGCTTCCTGTCTGTTGTTTCAACAACCAGATGTCTGAAAAGAGACTATTTTAAGTACACAGTGTGCTCATCAGGCCAGCCAGGTCCCTGGCTCACTGGACCTTATGAAAGGCTCACACTACTTCAAAGTTATTGACCAGCATTTTTTTTCAAGGATCATTACAACCATTCTACAGCAAGACACAAAGATGTTACCACCGCAGCTTACATTTAATGAGTGCTATTCAGTCATGCAATCACAGGGAAAACTTGTCTCACTAATGATGAGAAAAGAAAATTTATTTTTATTTAAAAATAATCAACACCCTACTCATCATGGGGCATGGGGGCAGGAAACCACACACTGACTACTGAAGAACACTAAAACCTATAACAAAAGAGAAGAGTATCAAAAGGAAACGCAATATAATATATATTGGCATTGTGCCAAAATACTATACCTTCCAGTTCCATATGATCAAGCAAAATATATTTGCGTTACTGGATCCAATACAAAATGCCATTGCCTATAGTGCAGGTAGAAATTCAACTACAACAAATACTTAATATCATATAAATATCTAATAGAGTGGCACTAATTCCAGGTCCAGGTTACCAAGTCCACAAATAAAATAAACCTGGAATAAAAGTGCTTTATTGATTTATTTACAGCAACTCACTATAAGGGCAGGGCCGAAGCTGCTGTTTTGTTTTGACTTAGAGAGCAGCTCTGTAGAGCACTTGGTCTCATTGTCAGGTACACAGACGCACTCAGTGCCCCCAGTTCCCAAGTTCACAGACCCGACACCACCCTCCTTTCCTGTCTCCTATGAACTCTAACCAACCTTAAAAGAATTGACTGAAAATTCTTGATTCTTGAAACATACTGTTAAATGTTCACTGTGCATACTAGCAAAAGATACCTTTTATGTAAGAGAACAAATGATAATTTCTTAAACCTGGGAGTTAAGTCTAAGCTTGACACTGATGGACAAAGGGAGGGTAAAAAGAGGAAAGCTGAAGCCAAGAGGATACAGAGGAGGAAAAGGAGAACACGGTGGCATTTTGGGCAGAAAGGATAAGGAAGTCCCTCATAAGCTATGCCTATTATGAATAAGGACCTCAAGTAAATTTATGAGGAGCTATAATGATCTAGAACTTTGGGTGCAGAAAATGCCACTGTACCAGACATACACATTTCAGGTTTTTTTCTTTTCCTTTTTTCTTTTTTGTGACAGTGTTTGTGGTGATAAAAATGGAACCCAAGGCCTTCAAGGCCCTGTACAAATACTCTGCAATATTTCCATAGCTTCACTGAAAACCACTGGAGCCAACCCATCAGCCCCAGCTCCCAGTGGCCAACATATAGTGTACATATTACAGCTCATCTATTCCACACTCAGAGATTCAAGAAGAGTTCCTGTAGAGTCCTCTGGGTCCTTCTCTCTCATATGACACCAGGTACTACAAGGAACAACTTTACTGTCCTAAGAAGAACCTGGAGTCACCGAAAATTCAGTTCTTGCTAAATCCGTCAGTAAGCCTGGTATTATGTGTGACCAGCCGTCAAACTTTCCCAGGGTCAGGAACACAAAGGCCTGTATGGAACAGGAAGATGTGGCCTCCTGGCGTCTGTCCAAGCTCTGCTGTATCTTGGCTCTCATGGCCCGGCAGGAACGCCCTTCCTCCTTTCATACTTTCTACTGGGTTGTGTCTGCAGCTGAGCACTGCCCTTCTGCATGGAACAACTCATGAATTCATACCCACTATCCTCGCTAGCAATGCTTAATAATTCAAACTCCAGTACTGGCCACAGACAGTTCAAAGGCACATTGAAATTACGCTAAACTACTGAGAGTCAATATAAATTATAATTCTACACTAAAATCAAAATTTTCTATTTTTGTCCATGTGATTTTGGAAGTAAAATTGCAGAATCAGTTTCCATTATTTCTTACAATGGCAATAAATAGCTTAGTTTATCAGATTAAAATGTAACATATTATGAAAAATATCTATACTTTATTATTTCTAAACTCACTTATCAAAAAGCCCTTGAGTGCCATACACTGTGCGAGACTACATCCGGTGAGCACAACTGGCAGGAACCCGCTATGTCAGAAGGGTCACCCCACGTGGTGCTTCCTTCTCCAAAATAAGCTGGCATGGTTTAAACATTTTCCATAAGGACAAAAATGAAAAAAAAAACTAATTGGGGTTTGGATTGAATCCCCTGGACACTAAATGTGACAGGACAAAAGAACACAGAAATTGTATAACTTTATTCAACAAACTGTGATCATATAACACCTATATGTAATATTGGGCAGTGGAATATTTACTTTTCATAGAGTTTTAGTACTTTAAAGTTTTTTGTTATGCAGACACCTGCTACACAAAACTTACTGTTAGAAGAGAAGTCTTGATCAAGGATAAATAAATAATTCTCTATCACAACTTTTCATTTCAAAGAATGAAAAAACACTGCAACATAATGATTTCAAATTACTATAGTATAGTATAATTAATTTTTACTATTTGTAAAACATGAAAGTTAACCGATGATTTCTTATAAGAAAAATGCAAAAATAATGAACAATTTTCTTACCAAAATAAAGCCATGTATAAACACATAAACATAATTGAGGGGGGGGAGTTTGACCCTGGTTTTAACATAGGTTAATTAGAAATAAACAAAGGCGCACTCACAAGAATAACACATCCACAAAAAGTTAAAATTAGCAGAGGTAAAAAGTCATAAAAATCCTGTCAGGTTTTCTTTCCCCTGTATTTAAAGCTTGACAGGGAATTTGGAAAATTAGCAGACAGCAAATGACACACGCGCACACACAAAAAAAGCACACTTCAGACAAACTGCTTGTCGGTGGGAGGACCTGATTTGACAAACAGGTTTAATCCACTTGCTCAAAGGTCAAGCTGTCCACGTGAAGGATGACCAGTTTCCTCTGCTGCAGGAGACTGGCTGTCAGTGTTTGGAGAAGTGGGGTGCTCCTGTACACGGGTCACTTTTCCTGAGGTTCTTGCAGGCGGAAGTTCATTATTTGTCTCTTCTTCCATAGGTAGAAAGGTTCCAGACAGTTCATCTGCCATCAGAACTTGCAGAGAATCTATTCCATCCTCAACATCCATTTGAATCCCCAGAGCTTTCAGAATATCACACTTGCATATGGGGCATGTGCCACGGGCTAGAATCCAGGGGTCGATGCAGGTCTTGTGGAAAAAATGGTTACAAGTGAGAATACGAACTGTATCGTTCGGCTTATAGGGCTCAAAGCAGATGACGCAGCTGTCCGCGTGTGGATGGACTTCCTCGTCGCCCTCTTTTAACACTCGAACGTGCAGCTGCCCGAAAGCTTTCTTGAGTTCTCTCGTTAACCGCTTCCATCTCCTGTCCTCAATCCTTGCAACCCAAAGTCTCCGAATATGGTAAAAGGTGAAATATGCCAAAGTAGCAGTTGTGACGATCACAAAAGAGACGAAATAGTGATTGAGCCAGATGATATGTTTCCTCCCCACCTCGACTACGACTGTGATGTGAACGCCCTTCCGGAGTAAATTCAAAATTTCCATGCCTTTCAGGTTACCAATGAGAACTACAACCGTGTCATCAAACGCCTGGTGAGACATGGGGAAAACCTGGTTGCCAGTACCTTGAAAGTTATAGATGATCACTCCTCTGGCTCCATTCTCAGATGCCACCTTAATTTTCTGCGTGAAAGTGCAGCCTCCTCGTTCAATGAGTGCGATCCACGGCTCGTTGTTCTGCGGCCGGTTGAAACTGGTATTGGGATCACAAGCCTTTTGAGTTTTTCCCTCTGGTGCCACAACCACTCCGGCTACTCTCTTCAAGCTGGAACTTCTCCCGAAGACCCCAGTCTCCCCCAGCTCTGACAGCATTCGGTTCCCCACATGAAATGAGATGTTCATGTAAGCGGTACAAACTGCACCCGCTGCGCAGCAGTTCTGACTAAGGAGCCAAATGAAACCGAACTTCAGAAGCCAGAAGGATGCAGTGCTCTTTGGCCAGGTGCCCGTGGAAACGAGAGTCATCTCTGCCTTTTGTGAATGACCTTAAGAGCCCACCCAAACAATGGGTATGGCTTCCACATCTGTTGGCACTCAATTCCAGAGGAAGGAAAAAGTATCTTTTGGGTGAAAACAAGATCCGCTGTCTTCCAACATGTTTCAGCACGAGATTTCCAAAGATGTCTTCAGTTTCAGAGATTTTATTGGAGAGAAAAACTTTAGATAGTAAAGAAATCCCGGCCTCACTACTGTAACTTTGGAAACTGCTCACTGTTGCTGCATGAGGCGATTGTGATGTAAAAGACCAAGGAGCCAATTAGGTAAGAGCTCAGAGCACACTGTAAATGGATTGGCTTAGATGTTTCCAATGTGGTTGGTTATAGGTAGGTTGGGTATGCTTATACGATGGTTTCAATCATGGAGCCATTTAAAATGGTAATTGGTAGCACATTAAATTAAAAAAAACGCTTCTGCAACTGAGTCTTTTGAAAAACTCAAAGTATAGATAAGAATACTGTACAACTGTCTAATTTCCTAATCTGACAAAATTGTTTGAAATATACAGAGTCATAAATTAGGACTGTGACCAAATGAGAATGAAAGGTAATGAGATCTATAACACTAATTTTACATAATTGGCCACTGTCAATTTCTTATTACCATGCAAAGAAATAAATGACAAACAATTTCTGAGACATTTATTGGTTTTTGTCTTATTCTGATCTTTTAAAGCAGTGGTTCTTAACCTATTGGTTGTGACCCCTTTGGAAAACTTTTAGCTCCAAACTATCTATATTAAAATTCCTAACAGTAGCAAAGTTACAGTTATAAAGTAGCAATCGCGGGGGTGGGGGGTGAGGGGGTGGGGGGGTCACCACAGCATGGGGAACTGTATTAAAGGCCTGCAACATTAGGAAGGTTGAAAACCAATGCTAAAGTACAGAATCCAGCTGAACTTCCTTGTCTCGTTCTTACACAGACGGCCCTGCAGTGCATACAGGTGGTAGGAATAAATATAAAAAACTTCACATCTGACAGAAGTTTATTTCTCTGCAGGTGTTGACAGGTATTACCAATCTAGCCAAACTATGAATGAATGGAAGAAAGGGTGAAAGAGTAAAGATCAAACATAGCTGTATAGTCCAAGTGCAACTATTTTCCAAATGCAACCTAATTTTTTTTTAAAAAAAAAGATTAAAATTAACCAATGAGAGTAACAATGGTTACAGGTCACAGAGAGGTGATGCTAACAAACTTTTGACCAAATATTATCTCTCCTAGAAGATCCTATACACCCTGCCATCTCTGCCTCTATTTTTACTACCTTTATTCAATGGCTTTAAATAACTATAAATCTATAGAATTAGCATACATAGCAGTGACAAATGTTGCTATATGTGTTCTCAGGTAGGTATCGATATGTTTCTACTTCGCTACCTAGAAAGCCAAAGCTAAGGATTTTTACCTTGAACAAACATTTTTGGCCTCTATATGTGGGGTTTGAAAACAAGTTCATTTAAACTTGGCCCCACCAGTACTAAGAAACCTGGTACTTTTTATAGTTTATGAAGTAACAAGCTGAGGCAGGAATGAAGAAAGTTCTATAGGCAGAACAAAAAAAAAATAGCATATAAGGTGCTGGCCATGGAAACTCTGCGGTGGCTCCCAGCCTTCCTAGTGCTTCTACCCTTTAATACACTTCCTCATTTTGTGGTCATCCTCAATCATAAGTATTTTGTTGTTGTTACATCATAACTAATTTTTCTACTTTTGTGAATTACAATGCACGTATTTTTGGAGCTAGAGGTTTGCCAGAAGGATCACGACCCTTCAGGTTGGGAACCACTGCTCCGGAGGCTTGCAGAGCAACATAGGTTCCTGCCATTCCTCTTGGTTGCCTGCTAGAAGTAGATGATCAGACCTTACTGTTAAAAGGGGCACACACCTTGGATTCGTGGTACAGAGAAATCATGCTACAACTGAGCTAGAACCTGGCTCCCTGAGGCTAGCTCTCTCAACTCTGGAAGATGCTATGCAGGCTGCTGACAGGGAAAGGACATGAAAACCTTATGCAGTTGTTACTCCTATGATCTACAAAACCAATCTGCCAGGCACGATGCACTCACTCGTGCAATAGTACCACTGCTGTCGGTGAGCAACAGCTTGGATTGGATTTGACACCCACTACGTGGTAGGTAATCTCTGTCTGGTACTGTAAACCTGGTCAAAAATACATGGCTAAGGAGATCACAGGTCCTATGCAAGGAACCTAGGGCAAGGCGATAGTGTTAAAGTGTGATCTAAGTATTGTTTATATCCATAGACAGCTACTACCCTCAGTCTTCAGAGAAGCCTCTCCTTGTAGTGAACAGTGGTAAATAAAGATACTCCTGGCTACACAGAGTGTTGAACTAAGTGTCCATCTTCGAACAAGACATTTATGCCAGTCTAGAAGAGGATGCAGAAAGAATGTGACAGCTGGAGAACTAGAAGAAAGGACTTCAAAATACTATCTCCTGGAAAAGGCATGCGATTGAAATTATGAACTCACAGAAGCTGTGGACGTCAGACTGATTCTGTACAAGAATGGTCACATCAACAGGGGGGCATAGTTGCAGGAGAGGCTCCTAAGAGTCTACTCCAGACTGCAGAACTATTTCTTCCTGATGGACTCAGGGTGAGGGGGAGCCATTGCCTTCAGTTGTAAACCCATTGATGACTGCATCAGACCCCAGTGGGTGGTTCTGATGTAACAGTCACCCAGATAATCCTGCTTAAACTGTGGAGGTCCTAATTTAGAAGGGATTATTTGCAGTGAGGGGTGGAGACTGATAGAATGAGAAAAGGATAAGGGTGTCTGGGGTAGATTAATCAGAATACATTGTATATAGGCACAAAATTGTCAATTAACAAAATAAATCAATTAAAACTTCAAATAAGTAACACAACTCAAAGAATGTTAGTGTGGAACTGTTTGTCCATCATGGTTGACTGTCTCTTGTTGAAGCAATGGCTGACTCATTTCCAAACTTCTCCTTGGGCTAAGTGCAGTAAACAGTGTTTAGACTGGCAAAGACACCACCGTGTACCATCTGCATTGAACATTAAAAGCTAAGAGAGATTTTCACTAAAACCACAAACCCTTGTCTTTCACCTTTTTCATGCTACATAGATGCTTATCCATTCACCAGAAATGAGAGTGAAAATGAGTCAAATATAAAATTGGAATTGAAACACAACACAATGTTTAGCTCTGCTGTGGTGTCAAAGACCATATAGATTCTCATTACCATCTGAGAAGAGAAGCCAATGACAGCCCCTAAGAGATATTTCTAGAAGAAACTCTTGTTACCATGGCGGTTTCACTATGGTAGGATTTAAAGACCCATAACAAACAGGTGAACTTTTGCAATACTGCTCTAAACGATGCCTACAATACTTTAAAACTTTTTTATGTATGTAACAAATCGTATCGTGTAAAATGAGAATAAAGTACATTCAACCCATAGCATTGGAAGACAGAATTTCGTGGGTATTAATAAAATTAAGTATGAAAATTCAAATCCAAATCTAATTCTATAGTGAAGTTAGGATGTAAACCCCCAAATAAATATGTTAAAATGAATATATAAATATGAATAAATATGTTAAAAATGAAACATTGAAATAGCCCAGACATTCCCCACTACATCAGTGGCATAATACAGCAATCTGAAGATCAGGATGGGTATTACTTTTAAAAGATGCCTACTTCCTTATTTGGTGAAGCGTAACAATGTCTAACAATTAAACCGGCCAAAAAGACAACCGTTCATGAGTATGATGTGGAGTTTTATTTTCAAAGCACACGAATTTCATCTTCTGTGTCTGGACAGAGGAACCAAGGGTCAAGTTTTCTCTGTGTGTATGGTGCAGTGTGAGACTTCATCTAGTGCAAAGATCTTGGGCTTCTTAACGGTTCAGAATGTCACACTTGCACATGGGGCACGTCCTATGGGCCAAAAGCCAGGGGTCAATGCACGTCTTGTGGAAAAAATGCCTGCAAGTTAAAATACGGATTACATCTTGTGCTTTGTATCTATCAAAACAAATGACACAGTTGTCTTCATTTGGGTCTAGTTCCTTATCCCCTTCCTTGAGCAATCGAAGTGGCAGCTGAGCAATAGCTTTCTTCACATTGGCCTTTATCCGTCTCTGCCTCCTGGTAGAAGAACTGGGCACTCGGGGCCTCCAGGTACAGTCGAAGAACAGGTAAGCAACTATGGCTGCCAGCAAGGTGAACAGAGACAGGACGTAGTGACTCAGCCAGGGCATATGTATTCTCCCCACTTCAATGATGATTGTCACGTAGACACCTTTCTGGACCAAGTGTAAAAGCTCCATGCCTTTGAGATTGCCTATCATCACGGCAACGATATTGTCTGTCCCCTGGTGAGACATGGGAAACACCTTGTTGCCTGTACCTGGATAGTTATAGATGATCACCCCATTTGCTCCCTTCTCTGCTGCCACGTTGATTTTATGAGTAAAAGTACAGCCTCCTCGTTCAATGAGGGCCAGCCAAGAGTCTGCCTGATCAGGCCTGCTGAAGTTGGTCAGGGGATTACAAGCGTTTTGATTCCATCCTTCGGGAAGTACCACAGCACCAGACACCCTTTCCAGAGGAGAATGATTGCCAAACACTCCCGGCTCTCCTAGTTCTGATATAATCCGGTTTCCTACCTGGAATGTTATATTCAGATGAGCCGTCCATATTGCTTTTCCTTTGGAGTCAGGGAGGCTAAGCAGTAGAAAGATGCTAAGCCTCAACAGTCGAGATGAAACAGACCTATGAGCTGAAGGAGTAAGTCCAAGTGGGTTCATTCCTCCAGGAACTGACAGACATGAAAAACCAAATACCAGCTGCTTCAAAGGAGGTAACGGAGCTGGCTTGAGCTGTGAGAACAGATTGCTAAAGCGCAGAAATGAAGAAGGTCGGCCTGGGTGGAAGACACCTTGCTCCTTCCAGCATTTTTACTCTGGGCACTTTATCTTTCTTATAATGAAAATTCAAGAGATGTTATTAGTTCAGTGTGATTTCAAGAAACTTATGACTTCCTAATGGGTAAATTGTGACATCAGAGGTAGTTAAGCCAATCCAGTAGTTTATATTAGTGCCATGTATACTGAAATCTCATTGGTCAAAAGGGCTACTAAGCAATAAGTCAAGAGGTATGTATTCATACATATGTCTATGTATTATTATATGAATGAGATTAGGTTATTATTTTATATAT
>JAQHUG010000266.1:2422764-2459682 GCA_028555095.1 Dicrostonyx torquatus | reverse complement strand
CCTGCACCATCATAAGGAAGCAGGGGGAGGGAAGTGGGGTAGTGGGGGAGCGGGAGGGCCGGGAACAAGGGGAGTAAATGTAAATTTTTCTTTTAACAATAAAAATTAAAAAAAAATAAAACATGTCTTGTATTGCAAAAAAAAGCTAATGAAAACAGATATGAATAATTGTGAGAACTTTGAACAGAAAACACCAAGTACAGAGAAAAAGATAACACGGACTGAGGACCACTCTTAGCGCCTCAAGGTAAACTTGTCTAAGAGATGATAGCCTGATACAAGACTGGAGGCAGAGGAAAGGCTAACTTTGCCTGCTGTGATGGAAAGCCACACGGTAAGTTAAAGGCTCTGAAGGAATGCAGACTCATCAGGAGGCAGTGGAGAGAAGATAAAGGGTAATTGGTGTGCTCGGCGGTCCATATGCTATCCTGAGGACTCTGAGTTATGTCCCAGGAGATGAGAACCATACTGCCAGTTTTGTGCCTGGAGGACGATTTGAGCACCTTTCAGACCCTTTGCTTTTACTTTGAATCTTTGTTAGAAATCTTTGCACAGAGATAGGTAAGTTGACAATACTCGTTCAAACATGAGTATAGGACAGCCTCTGTGACTTGTGCATTGCAAAGCTTTGGGGACACAGAAAGAAAAAGACCTGGTGTGTTTATGAGGCTCATGTACAGACTGGGCCCTTCCACTGAAAATGCAAGTGTCAAGAGAGGGTATGAGTTTGACAAAAGCATTCTTTGTACTTACTAAACAACAACACTAGATAATATTTGTTTGCAAGATGGATATTGATCAAATACTCAATTTGTACAATTTTATTTATGTATGATTCAGCTTGCATCTTAGCTGCCTTCAAAGGTGGAATTTTCCATGTTCAGAGTGTGAACTACTGTTTGATTCTGCTAAAAGTGAAAATGTGAGAACCAGTTAAGTTTGATGTTATTTAGGAGGTACTTGTTGAATTAATTGGTAATTGCTTTTGGAAGGTGATTTAGTTCAGGAATGTTTATTTATTTTTGTTTGTGACCATGTGTGTACAGTGTCTTTAGAGGGCAGGAAAAGGCATCAGACTGGAGTTACAGGCCATTGTGAACTGTTATGTGGATGCAAGGAATTGAACCTGGATCCTTTGGAAAATCAGAAACAAGAGTCATCTCTCCAGGCCCTACAAGGTGATTTAAAACAATCTGATTCTGACATGGCTTTTACATTTCAATGGGTTTGTTTGTTGTTTTCAGATAGGTTACTACAATGGATTCAAACTTGATATGTAGTGTAGGACAACCTTGAACTCCTAGTCCTCTTGCCTCTGTCTTTCAAGTGCTGGAAATACTGTCTTGTTCCACCACATCCCAAACCTTTTACTGAACTTGGAAGGGCAAAACTTTGCATAGCAAAATATGTATGGCTCAAATCATATCTCAAGTCAAGAGTTTCCGTTTTTGGTTGGAAGGAACAACTTATAAAAATCTATACATCCATTGACATTTTCTTGCTATAATATGAAGTGGTTAAGGCCATGGTAGTTAAAATTTTTCTCTTCTGCCATAGTCCTAGTACAAAATGCTCTCTACATCTAACAGAGGCTCTCTGAAGCAGATGTAATTTTGTCTTCTGAGAGGTATTTTCTATTTTCAGGGACTTTTTAATATTATTATCACAATTGGGAAATGTGTCTGGAATATTGTGTCTAAAAGCCAAGGATGCAACTAAGCATTACAAAATGCTGAGTGTGGCCTCTTGGATACGCCTAGCTCAAAAAGTCACAAATGAGGTTAGGAAAACCTGTGATAATGGCACAATCTTAGGAGATAGGCACTACCTCCAAAGTCCCTCATCCCCGAGAGACAATAAATGCTGAGCTCTGCCTGCACAGTCAGCTTTTGTACCAATATGTCTGTCAAGTAAGATGCTCTCAGAATGTGCCTCCATTTCCCCAGCTTTTCCTAGCACAGAAACAGAACAGCTCTCTTTAGGAATCATTATCCCATCAGGACATGGTTGTCAATTGCATCCATTTTAACAGAACTAGAGCAAAGAGTCTTCAATCCTGGGTCTGGCATAGTTAAATGGGACAGAAAGAGGGAATGGATAATTGATGCTACTGTAATTGGTTCTTTAAAAATAGTTATTCAATGTATGGACTCTTAGCACCTGAAGATTTTGTTCTTTATTGATGCTTGCAGGTAGATTAAGAGAAACAGAACATACAACTAGGGTTTGAAAGATTCAATATTCCAAAAGTTCCTGATTTTTTACATCTTTCCATTCTGCCTTTAAAGTATATTGGTTTTTTCCTTAAGCTGGCTCCCCTGATGAGCTCCCAGGATGGTTACTGTTCTAATTACCCATATGCACACAGCACCCTGAGGTACAATGCAACATTTCTACTCCTACATATCCCTTTAAGATATTTATCAACCTTCTCTGAATGTCTGTGGCTAGAACTACTTTTCAAATTCACATTTAGTGGATACATGAAGTGAGTTTCGTCATTATAATTGATATAGGCCAATCACAATTTGTCTTCTGGAGGAGCCCATTCTTGGCTGAGTACATGAATGGACAGAAGGTAAAGCTATCCATTCTCAGCTACCAATGGAGAAAACCAGGAAGCAAAAGGCAAGCACTCAGAGAAGTGGCAGCTGCAGGACCTAAATCTCTGATATATACTCAAAGAAATACTTAAATAAACACTAACCAGAACCAACACTATGTACAATCCACACACGGTACCACCATAAGACAGGGTTCTTGTTGAGGCAACAGACTAAACACAATCCTGGTCATAGGAGGGCATGACTATAAGAAAAACAATTACAGAGAAACTGCGAGTATACAACAGTTGGACTCTAGGGAAACTTTAAGGATTATAACAATCATTGAGTAATGGTGCGGGACAATTCTGTCAATCATGTTTTAAATAAATGCTGATTGGCCAGGCAGGAAGTATAGGCAGGAAAACCAGACAGGAAGTAGAGGTGGAGCAAGGAGAACAGGAGAAATTGGGAAGCAGGAAGCTTCCCTGGGATTCCTGCGCAGATCTCCAAGGAAGCAACATGTGTCTCTGTCCCAGCTGAGAAAAGGTACCGGCCATGTGCCTGGCATGGATGGGAACAATGGGTTAATATAACTTATGGGAGCTAGTAAGAAGCCTGAGATAATGGGCCAATCAGTTAATAACCTAATGTAGACTCTCTGTGTGATTTTCTTTGGGGCTTGCCGGCTGTGGGGTACTGGGCAGGACAGAAACCCCAACAAGCAGGACCCTTGTGTTACAGAGTAATGGGATGAGATCAACTCATCTTCATTCTTACTTGTTTCTGACATTATTCATGCACCCCAAAACCCCAACAGTGATAAAGAAAAGCAACCAAGAACATTTTGCTCTTGACAGCATCTCTAAGACATAGGGAAAACAGAAGAAACGTCGTCAAAGTAACCCACAAGTTATAGTACACAGATCACGAATCACAAAAATTCCCAAGGTTTCATAAAGAACACTTATTTTGCATGTAAACTAAAGAAATGACAATTTAATGTCCATTTGTTGCTGAAGAGAAACATCATAAAGGGATTTGAGAGTAAGAGAATGCTGAGTCAAAGTGGCTAGCTAAAAGGAACAAAAGAATTTTCTGAAAGCAAAACCTTTTTTTATAATAAAATTTTACTTTGTATTATATTTGATGGCAAGTTTATAATTCTTACACATAACAATGTAGTCTTTTACCCTGGAGCTTATATTAAGTTAGTCATAATACTCATATGTTCAATAAAACATACATGTGATAGAAAAAAACGTTTTAAACACCCTAAAACACTCTCAATCTAAGACAGTGAGTTCTAAACATGGTAAGCACAGAATCCAATAGCTTTAAAAAATTACATGTGAACTTCTGGATTGTTATGTTCACACATGGGACCAGGGAAAGCACAAAAGTCAGAAAGAATTAGGCAGCACTTTTTGAGAGGATTGAAGGCCCATTCCATGAGATGGAACCCATACTTGACACTACTAAACAGGCCAAGAACCTGACACGAGAGATCTTCAGCCTAGGGTGGGGGGAACCTGAAATATTTCTAAATATGTAATATTGCCCTGGCTCAGAAGGATCTATTTGGGTGGGAGATAGCCATGGTCACTCTACCCTATGAGTTGAAAACTTCCCATGCTTCTACCTGGCTTCATAACCATTCTATCAGTCCCTTCTATCCTCCAGATTTTAGTTACTCTTAACTTTCCTTTCTTCCCCAGAAAAAAAGTAATCAAACTTACAGTGGTGTTCTTGTTTATTGAAAAGCTCAGGTGGCTGTCCCTACAGCTTCTAGGGATGACTTATAAGTATCTGCACTGCCTGTTCTTCTTCCTTCCCATCCAGGATCATTTTATATTATTGATCCTTAAATTTTTACTTCTTCAATTAAATCAACTTAACATTTCCTGTGAGCCCATCAAAACAATCAGCACACTGACCTTCATATGGGCTTTGATTATTCTGTAAATCTTAAGTGTCTCTTCTCTGCAGGACATATTATGAAATGGCCACACTGACTTCCCTCTCTGTACAGATACCCTCTTGTAGTGTGGCTTAGAAGTTCTTCCATTAAAGGGTGACATTTGTTTCCATGTCCCCTTAGATCTGTGGGCCCTGGAAATTAACTGGCCAATAGACTTGGGCAGAAGTGACAGTATGCCAGCTTCATCGCTCAGCTTTGGTAGGCCTCATATTCTTCCCTTAGTCTCTAGAATTCCTGCTACCTTGAAGTGAACAAGGTACCTATCCTGAGATGAGGACGTGAATTAGAATACTCCAGGAAAGTCCAGCTCTCCTAGCGGAGGGTGTTTGACATTACCCTGCATGTGGGCAGGTGTATGAAAGCTGAGGAAGAACAGAGCTACCTGTATGACTCAAAGGTGACCAGACCTTGACTCTACATAAAGAACTAGAGGCAACAAAGGAACATGGAGTGGGAGAAATAGTCTTTTGCTGGGAAGATCACACCAATTTGTTGCCAACCAAATGGACAACCCTGAAAACATACACACAAGTAACATAATACAGACTGAGCAGGTTATAGTTAAGGATATATGTGTGTTGGAGGAGGGGCTGTTTGTTTGTCCCAGATGCCCAGAAACAAAATAACCACACAGAAACTATTTTAATTAAAGCACTGCTTGGACCCATAGCTCTAGCTTCTTATTGGCTAATCTCTTACATATTAAATTAACCCATTTTTATTAATTTGTGTATTGCCACGTGACAGTGGCTTACTGCCTAAAGTTTTTCGCATCTATCTCTGGCAGCTCCATGGCTTTTCTTTAACTCTGCCTTCTTTCTACCAGCATTTAGTTTAGTTCTCCCCACCTAATTCTGTTCTACCCTGCCATAGGCTCAAAGCAATTCTTTATTCATTAATCAATAAAAGCAACACATAGACAAAAGTTCCTCTCACACCGTGTGTGTAAATACATATGTACATGTTAAAACAATAGAAACAGAGGCCATTAATTTGGTGAGAAAAAAAGAAAAGGAAAAAGATGATAACGTATTATAATCTCAAAAAATAAATAATTTTTAAGAAGATGATCAGAGACACGAATAAGCCTTGACATAAGCTGGGGAATTTTAGTCAAGCCACAGATTCCTGAACAACAAGATGCATTCACTCAAGAGCCATAGAGTGATGGGTGACACAGGACTACTTATTACGTCTTATTACAATTTTTAAGATCTCATTACAATTTGCAGAGCAGAGAATAATCTTATACTTACTTCAGCTGGCCAAGATTCTACTACCACATATACACCATCACAAGTTATAAGCAAATAATGAATTAAATCAATAATCCTCTGTGTTCTGACCTATAATATTCCTCACACAATAAACTTTTCTAATTTGTGAGTCTTCATAATAGCTAGATTATGAATAATGTAATCATATTTAATTCTGTAGATCTGATACTCACACAACTTGATTTTTATAGTCATACCTGGATGAAAAGATAGATGAACACTTAGATTATATTAAAATGCCTTAATATTTTAATAAGCACAAAGCTACGCTTTTAAATTGTGGATTAAATTCTATATATACATAAACTTAACGTTAAACTGAAAACATTTCCTTCTCCTTCAACCTAGCAAGTAGAAGACAGTGCTGCAGTCAACGGGAGAAACATTATGACATCTACCAGCTAATTAGGGGAAATTTAACATTCTTTTTTTCATTAAAGACATAGGAGTTATTGTGTAATCTAAAATAAACACAAGGTTATTATCTCTGTTTGAAGTTATATCAAAATCATCTTTGTATTAACCATTTAGATCAAATCTTTATTTCAGGAGTGAAAAAGATGAAACATACAAAAATATTAAATATACCCAAACAGAATCCTTTGAATTATCAAGAGAACTCCTCCCATTCACCTGATAGCCTATTCTGCCCTCTTCTCACTAAGGTCTGGTTGTGCCAAGACCTACTGGGTATGGGCACTATTCTGGGGCTGCAACACATCTAAGATATTCTAGAACCCAAAGTGGGTCCTGAACCTTCCTAACCCACCATTAACCACTGAAGCTTTTCACAAGCTCTGCCTTCCTAAAATATTTAAATTCTATGAGTGGGCATGAATTCCAAGTAAACCTGTGGCAAACTGGAATTGTTGCAGAAGAGATGAAGGGGATTTTCCCATTTAGAATCCTTACATTTTTTTTTCTCAGTTTGCAGGTCAAAAATGTCATTCTCATTTTTAGCTAATGTAATTTCATGAAAGATGCTTGAGGAAAGGGAACAGTATAGACCCCACACATTCATAGAAACTGTACTGTACCACAAGGCTATGTGATAACTATATAGGAATTACATCCCTGCCATCTTTGAGATGAGAGAGGGCCATACTATCATTATTTGTTCCTGTAGGGTATAGAAGTAATGCCTCCTTCAAGATGTCATGGGGAATATCAGATGGCATATGTCATACCTATTTATAAATCCCCAAGAATACTGCTGGCTTGGCAAATGCTCAATAAGTGGGTCTTCACAGTCCCTTGTCCCACATAATTTCTTTTTCCTATTTCCCACCTAATCAAATTCATCTCATCCCCCAACATCAATCTATCTCAGTCTGGTCAAAACAGTCTGTTCCTGAGACATAATAATTCTGCACTCATTCTGTTTCACATTATGTATAATGAGATGCTGATGCATTTGTCTGCGCTTTTGCATCCTGTAGAACATCTTGTGAATAGTGCGGTTATTGTATTATTTTTAAATTTTGGTTTTCTTCATTCCATCCCTATACTACCACAAGAAAAGCTACTCAAGAATTCTGGCACATGCTTGCCTTTCTAAATTTCTACTCTTCAGAACATTAAGATACAACAGCAGCGTTCACAACCTTTGCTTTATATGTCCACCAATTAAAAACAAAAGAGGCAACCATTTGACAACTCTTCCCTCAGCTAAGAATTGCAATGACAACAGTTGTCCAGAAAAGAGGCTATTTAATATCAAAGGATCGGGGGCCATCTGTCTAACAGCTTCACTCTCAAATCTAAGAACAAATTTCTTCACATCTGTTTCTGAAATAGGTATTCAACATACAAATGCAATCCAAAATACCAAGAATTTTTAATATATAGCAATCCACCTTTACTGATGAAAATGCACACATTAACTTTTACATGAATATATCTGTTCATATACAGTCAATTGTCTTTACCAATTTATCATAAAACATGCAGAAATAGGTATATGGGCACAGATACTTATAGAGGTCTATATAGCTATATGCTGTCATAAACCCATATGAGTCATGATCAGAAGCCTGTATCACATTAATAATGGATACCTACACCTTAGTACCCTGAGAAAAGCTCAAATATTGTAGTAGCAGTAAAAGTTAGAGAAAAACATTTGTATGAGCTATAAACTTCTCCAACTCAGAATGCTTCCTATCCAGATATAGTCAAATTTAGAAGTTTCCACACAATTTCCTTTGTGTATCCACAATATATATATATTTAAATTTGTATTCATAATAAAGAAAAAACACATAATATTTATGTACACATTTTCATTATCTGTTTGGCACAGGGTCTTGTGTAGCCCATTGACTTTCAACAGGAGGCTGGCCTTGAACTCCTATGCTCCTGTTCCCACCAGTGTTGCACTACAGGCCCGCCCCATAATGTTCAACTAATATTTGCCCACATTTTAAAAATTAGTGTTCAAGTATTTCTGGAAATAGAAATTATTTCATTTTTATATGTTTCTTAGTAAGCGGTTTGCATAGTTCCTTGTGATTTTTTACAGGTATAAAAACTGTTTATCTTCTTACTCTCTTACAAAGGTTTTGTTTTATCTCTAATTGAAAGGTTTTGATATTTTCCTTTGCATTCCTGTTGGGGCCTAGCAGGCTAGAATATATAAATTCATTTATTTATTTTTTGATATATTTGTAGAATTCATCTAATTGACATGATTTCCTGTTCTTTTTTGTTATATAATCCAAAGCTAACCCCCCTATTAAATGCCTACACAACTGATTCTATCATTCACTTTTTCAAGTTATTAATCAATAATCTAACACAGATATAGGTCTAGGTGCTGTAAATAGAATAAAATTATTCTTGTTTTCATGATCTTTCCATGTACCCAGGACTTCAAAGGCAAGGTCAAGATTGTATCTTATTCAAGAGGCTGACATTCTGATGTGATAAATGCTAACCAAGCTTCAAAGTGCCAGAAAAACACTTACTTGGTGGTTTAAAAATAAAACTTAACTCATACAGATCTGGAGTCTGGTAAACCAAATATAAAGGAAGTCATAGAGTCTAAAGGGAAGTTCTTTTCTGGTTCATGGATGGCATCTTCCTACTGTGACCTCACTTGATAGAAGGAATGAGGAATGTATCTAGGTTACTATGACCTCAATTGATAAAAGGAATGAGGAATGTACCTAGGTTACTGTGATCTCACTTGATAGAAGGAATGAGGAATGTATCTAGGTTACTATGACATCAATTGATAGAAGGAATGAGGAATGTACCTAGGTTACTGTGACGTCACTTGATAAAAGTAATGAGGAATGGACCTAGGTCACTTTCATAAAGACACATGCCCTATTCAAGTGGCTTTTGTCCCTTGTCACTATCACCTCCAGTTTCAATTATTTTGGTTGTGATTTCAGCATCCCAAAAAAGACATAAAATTTAATATTTAGTCTCAGAGAAATAAAAAAATGATCATACTTTTTCCTGCTGCATATCACATAAATGAAAACAAAACAACCCAATGATGGTAGTCAATGGTTCCTTCATTCACGTATGTCAAAGTTTATATTTAATGACAAATATTTATTTAACATCTCATCAATAATTCCTGAAGTTGTTTTCTGTTTTCATACAGGGTCTCTTCTAGCCTGAGCCGGCTTGGAACTCATGATCTTCTTGTCCCCACCTTCCAAGTTCTGGGACTACATTCGTGTACTGCCACACACTCCATTGGTTTCCTGAGGCTTGCAAAGAATAGAAGGTATTGCATCTCATTAATACTTAGGCCAGACTGGCTCTTCCTATTTTTGCTTTGTCTTTTGTTTTTGTTTATCTTCACTAGCTCTGCGACCCTTGCAGGTTGCCTAAAGATACCTGCATTAGTTTTCTTTTATGTACATGGAGTGTAATAAGAGCCCAAAACTTTTAGGACATTTATGAAGACATTTCAAGTCCACAGAAGATGGGTTAGCTCATTCATCAGGTCATCTGGTCCCGAGCATCAGTACCTTCACTGTGCATACATCAGTATTATTCAGTATTCCACCAGATGATCATGACTCCAAAGTCTTCAAGAAATTTCCTTATCTTACAGTTCTGAAGAAGACACAAATACCGCTTATCACTTTTACATATCCACTCTTGTGGTCTAGCCATCTGTTTACATGACATCCTTTAGTAGCTACAGAGCCAACGTTTGCCAGTTACAGACAAAGTACTCCGAGCTTAGTAAAGAATGCATGAAAATAGTTGGAACACAGTTACTATGACGGTCCAGTCCAAGTTTAAAAAAAGATTGCTTTTTGAGTCCATACGCCCACAAACCTCCCATTACAAACTAACAAAGAAGTAAAACTTTGGTGAAATCTCTTAGCACAATAATGTTGAATTTAATGACAACAGCTTTGTTTTAGTAATTGTTACATTACAAATCCATATAGAATTGCAATAATTACTCATGCCACCAAAGATACAAAAGTTGATTTGAAATTTAAGGAACAGATAAGGCTATAGTTCTGTGAGAAGCCAAAAAATAAGTTTATAATTCACACATAGAAATTGCTTCTGGGTAACACCTGTGTTGCTTGTCTAGTTAACGTAGAATGTTAAACTAACAGAGATGAAGCAAGTGCCAGAATTCAATGATTGATAGACCATGCAAATCAATGGGAAAGAAAAACAGCTAGTTTGAAAATCTACATGTGGTAGACACCACATAAATGTATATAAAGTAGACACAGTACTTTTCATTTCTACAGGCTTTACAATTTTTTTAATTTATTTATTTATTGTGTATACCGTATTCTGCCTACATGCATGCCTGCAGGCCAGAAGAGAGCACCAGATCTCATTACAGATGGTTGTGAGCCACCATGTGGTTGCTGGGAATTGAACTCAGGACCTTTAGACAAGCAGGTGGTGTGCTTAACCACTGAGCCATCTCTCTCCAGCCCAACAATTTTTAAGTTGTTTTACCGTGGTTTTAAATTTGAACTTCTATAAACACTTGACCTACATTTACATTGAAGTTATTTGGCATTCTAATCAACAATTCAATAAAATTAAATAAGAATCAGGGTCATAGGAGAAACTAAAGAAGGAATCTATAGTAAGCTTGAGAATGGGTTACACAAAATTTGAATTTTCGTGTTTATGGTTCAATTGAAACACACCACACACATGAAATGTGTTACTGGGGTGAGGAATAAACAGAGCAGACAGAAAAAAACTTCACTACCCAATACATGAATAAGTCTGTTCGCTTTCAAGGTGGTTGTATGCTTATGAACTTCTCTTGTTACACTCCAACTATTATAGTCTTATCATTGTTAGCTAACAGTAAAATGAAAAATGTCATTGCAATCATGACGCAGCCTTCCCCAAATGATTGTTGCCTAGTACTTTTATCCCATCTACTTCTCTCCTATGAGCCTGGCCTTAATCGCTGAGCCACCTCTCCACCCCAATGTCCTATCTACTTTTAAATTCACCATAATGCATGCAATGACATGTATCCTATAAGAAGTTTACACAGAAATGAAAAAAATACTTGAACAAAGTAATCTGTTAACACCATACAACATTTATCCATCTGTCTGTATGTGTGTGTATGTATATATATACATATATATATGTATATGTATACATATATATAAAATTTATTATGTATACCATGTTTGTGGTATAAATATACTACATGTATGTGGGTAGTTGTGCTTGACATATGTGTAGAGGCTGCAGGTTGACACTGGCTGTCTTCCTTAATCACTCTCCATGGATAAGACTAGACTGGCTATCCAGAAAGCCCCAAAGATAGTCCCATCCTCACCTCCCCAGTGCTGGGATTACAGGTGTGAGCCCCCATGCTCAGATTTAACATGGACACTGAGCTCAGGGCTTCATGTTTCCTCACAAGGACTTTACTAACATAGTTACCTCCTCAGCACCTCACAGCCATTTATCAGGGGAGCAACCACTATTTGACTCCAGGAATTGCCTGAATGTCTTATGTCACAATTAAAAGTTTTCAAACAACTATGTCCAGTTAGGTAAGCGATTATTTTCTACACAGAACTCTGGCCAAGAACATTTTAGATGCAGAGTATATGTACCTCCTTTTGAAAAAAAAATTTAAATCCCTTAACTCATTACACTAAACTTAATGTTGGAGTTTTACAACCAATACTAGCTATATTCTTTACCCAATATTGGTGATTCTTAAACATGTCAGATAGAAATCATTTCCCGAGGCTTCTGCAGCAAAATACCACAGAATACATGGCTTGACAGGAGAATCCAGTGTCTTTCAGTTGCAGAGGGTGGAAGAGCAAAGTTGGCAGAGCTGGCTCCCACTGCAAGCCCCAAGCAAACATCTTCGTGCTTCCCTCCCAGCCTTTGGTATTGCCAGCAGTTTCTGAGGTCCCTTGGTTTACAGACATATCACTAATTCCCAAAGGTCAAGGCAGCCAGAGAAATCACCATCTGGAAGAGGCCGAGAGTTCCCCCATGAAAACTGAATCTTCCTGACACGAGTCTGGGTTTCTCCCGTGGCACTCAGAACACCTTTCTGCTGCTGTAAGCGGCTCCATTCATTGCACTTGTCACAGGATGGCACGAACGCCATGCACTATGCTATCCTTATTCAGATCCTTGTTCACTTTGCTCAGGGGTCATTTGCCTTTTCACACTGAGGTATGGGACTTGTGCATGCACCTTAGATGTGAAGCCTATGTTGCTTACAGACATTTTAGCATCTTTCTAGTCCTGGCTGACCTCTATCTAGGTGAGGTGTTTGGGCCACAGGTCTCTGCATCCATGAGGAGTCTCCTTTCCAAGATGGAGCTTGTACAGCTATAATCATACGATTTCTGAGCCTTATAGTTTAAAAGCAACAAATTATAGCAAAACTTTCCTTAAATCCCAGCTACGGCCTCATTCCTTTGAATAAGGACTAGAGTGTATAGTTCTGCCTTAAAAACAATGCCTGAATTGCTTGACCAGGCAGAGAGGGATCCTCAGGTGCTAAAATATGTGTTTAGGTCTGGGTTAGAACCTAATAGGTACAAAATCAAATGGAATCGAAGCAAATTAAATCAAAGCAAAACACGATGAATATAAAACAAAACTGTTTAACTTATAATCTTTCACAGCTAAGCTTCTACCTGGCATCTGGCTCAAATCCTCTCATAAAATCCAAAGTCAAAACCAAAGAAGCAAATAAAAACACAAGAAAATAAAAATTCCCTACAAATTGTGCAACTATAAAATGAACTGTGTACATTGATTTAAAATGCCAGTTTAATAATAATAATTATAAAAAAAAACTTGTCTGCTTTTTACTTAGGAATGATTGAAATTTCAAATCAGCCCCTAAGGCCCTAGCAGAAGTCGTAATTGCACATTTTGTTCTCCAAGATTTCGTTTCCAAGGATCACGGTCCTTTTATACATGGTTCAATATAAATTCAAAAATATTTTTCTGTCACGTTTCTAGTAAACTCATTGAGAGGAGGGATTAAACTTGAAAGTTTGAAATGGCTGAAAGAATGCATGTCGTATGTTCTCATCACACACAGCTAAGTATGTAGGCAAAGGACACACAAATTAAGATGGCTGAATCTTCCTACATGTGAGTCTACGTTATAACAGAACATACAAGCAACAAACAACAATAAAAGATGGAGGACCTAAGTTCAGTTCCGAGCACCCATAGCAGATTTCTTACCAGTTCCTAAAACTCCAGCTTCAGGAAATGAGATATCCTCTGCTACAAGTACATACACACATATCACACATCACCCCAACCCTCTCTCTCAAACACACACACACACACACACACACACCAAATCTTTTTAGATTTGTATGAGAGAGATATCTTATGTGAAACAAATACATTTATAGTTTATATACTCCCTTAGTAAAGCTATTTACAAATGTTCTACAGAGACATGTTGATCCTATTAAGGTCCCGAATCTGCTACTGTTTGCCGCCAACAACTTAACTCCAAGACTGCTAAGAAAAAGAGTAGACTATGACCTTTACCTGCAATGCTCTAGTTGACACACATCCAAACTGCAGACAACCACAAATATGGGGTTCTACATTCCATGGCCAGTCACTGCTCCAGTCCCTACCAGAAATGCAGATATCTTAGTTAGGGTTACTATTGATATGATAAAACTTGGGGAGGAAAATGTTTATTTGGCTTACAAATACTGAGTGACCATTGACGGAAGCTAAGGTAGGAACTCAAACTGGCCAGGAACATAGAAGGAGGGGTTGATGTAGAGACCATGAAGAAGTGCTGCTGACCAGCTTACTCCTCATAGCCTGCTTTCTTATTAAATCCAGGAGTGGCATCACACACAATCATCTGGGCCCTCTTCCGTCAATCACTAATTAAGAAAATACCCAACAACTTCATGAAACGGAAAAGCTTCTGTAAGTCAAAGGACACTGTCATTTGGACAAAGCAGCTGTCTACAGAATGAGGAAAATTTCTATCGTCTTCACACTAGGTGGTGAGCTAATATCAAAAATATATAATGAACTCAAGAAAGCAGACTATAACAAACCAAACAATCTAATTTAAAAATGGGGTACATATCTAAACAGAGAATTCTTTTTTTTGTTTAATTTTTTAAAAAATTTTACATACCAACCCCCAGTTTCCCTTCCTCCCCTTCTCCTGCTCCCTACCTCCCCCCATTCCAACCGCCATCCATACCCTTTAGAGGAGTTAAGGCCTCCCTTGGGGAGTCAACAAAGTCTGGTATACCAAAGTGAGACAGAAGAGGCTCCTCCCCTCTGCATCAAGGCTGAGCAAGGTATCCCACCATAAGAAATAGGCTCCAAAGAGACCTTTCATGGACCCAGGATAAGTCTTGGTCTCACTTCCAGGGGCCCCACAAACAGATCAAGCCACACAACTGTCACCTACATTCAGAGGGACTAGTTCAGTCCTGTGAAGGTTCCCCAGCTGTCAGTCCAGAGTCCCTGAGCTCCTACTAGCTCAGGTCAGCTATCTCTGGTTTTTCCTATCATGACCTTGACCCCCTCTCTTGGCTGGTTCATCCTTCCTCCCTCTCTTCAGTTGAATTCCAGAAGCTCAGTCCAGTGCTTGGCGGAAGATCACTGCATCTTCTTTTATAAGTTACTGGATGTAGGTTCTATGATGACAGTTAAGGTAGGCACTATTTCATTACAGGGGCAAGGCCAGTTCAGGTACCCTCTCCACTATGGTTAGACATCTTGTCACCCTTGTTAAGTCCTGGTAATTTTCCTAGCATCAGGTTTCTCCCTAACCCTATAATAGCTCCCGTTATGAAGATATCTCTTTCCTTGCTCTCCCCCTCCATCTCTCCCCCAACTCACCAATCTTGATCCCTCATGTTCCCATTCACATCCCCTCTCTTCTAACCCTCCTCCCAGTTTACTCAGGAGACTATTTCCCATTCCTGGGGCCCTCTATGTGTGCCCCTCTTAGGGTCCTCCTTTTTTACCTAGCTTCTCTGGGGTTATGGATTATAGCCTAGATATCCTTTGCTTTGCATCTAACATCCACTTATGAGTGAGTATATGTCGTGTTTCTCTTTCTGGGTCTGGATTACCTCACTCAAGATTTCTGGTTCCATTCACTTGCCAACGAATTGCATGATGCCATTCTTTTCTACTGCTGAGAAATATTCCATTGTGTAAATGTACCACATTTTCTTTATCCATTCTTTGGTTGAGGGCAATCTGTTGTTTCTCATTTCTGGCTCTTTTTTTTAGGGGGGGGGGTTGAGACACGGTTTCTCTGCAGCTTTGGAGACTGTCCTGAAACTAGCTCTTGTAGACCAGGCTGGTCTCGAACTCACAGAGATCTGCCTGCCTCTGCCTCCCGAGTGCTGGGATTAGAGGCATGCGCCACCACTGCCTAGCTTCATTTCTGGCTCTTATGAATAATGCTGCTATGAACACAGTTGAGCAAGTGTAATTGGGGTATGACTGATCATCTTTTGGGTATATACTCAAAAGTGTATTGCTGGGTGTTGAAGTAGATTGAGTCCCAATTTTCTGATAAACAACCATACTGATTTCCAAAGTGGCTGTACAAGTTTGCATTCCCACCAGCAGTTGAGGAGTGTTCCCCTTATTCCATATCCTTTCCAACATAAGCTATCACCAGTATTTTTTATCTTAGCCATTCTGAAATGTGTAAGATGGTATCTCAGTGTAGTTTTGATTTACATTTCCCTAACAGCTAAGGATACTGAGCAGTTTCTTAAATGTCTTTTGGCCATTTGAGATACTTCTGTTGAGAATTCTCTGTTTAGATCTGTACCCCATTTTTAACTGGATTTTTTTGTGGTTTGATGTCTACTTTCTTGAGTTCTTTATGTATTTTGGAGATCAGCCCTCTGTCCGACGTAAGGTTGGTGAAGATCTTTTCCCATTATGCAGGCTGTCATTTTTGTCTTATTGACCATGTCCTTTGCCTTACAGAAGCTTCTCAGTTTCAGGAGGTCCCATTTATTTATTATTGCTCTCAGTGTCTGTGATGCTGGGGTTATATTTAGGAAGTGTTCTCCTGTGCCATTGCATTCAAGGTTACTTCCCACTTTCTCTTTTATCAGGTTCCATGTAACTAGATTTATGTTGAGGTTTTTGATTCATTTGGAGTACAGTTTTGTGCATGGGGATAGATATGGATTTATTTGCATTCTTCTACATGTCCACATTAAGTTATAAAGCACCATTTATTGAAGATGCTTTCTTTTTTCCATTGTATAATTTTAGCTTCTTTGTCAAAAATCAGGTGTTCACAGGTGTGTGGATTAATGTCAGGGTCTTCAATTTGATTCCATTAGCCCACTTGTGTGCTAATCAGAGAATTCTTATTAAAGAAATCTCTAATGGCTGAGAAACACTTAAAATGTTTAACATCCTTAGCCATTGGTGAAATGCAAATCCCAACGACTCTGAGATTCTGTATTACACCTGGCAGAATGGTAAGATCTATACCACAAGTGACAGTTCAGCAATCTTCAGCTTCACAGGGAAACACAAAAGCCCCAGAATAGCTAAAACAACCCCAGACAACAGAAGAACTGCTGGAGGTATCATCACCCCCAATTGCAAGTTCTACTTCTTTTGTGTGTTCGGAGAATATTTTGGCATACAAAGGATTTACCACATTGATTACATTCATAGGGTTTCTCTCCACTATGTGCTCTTTTATGTATCTGAAGATTATTGATACATGGAAAAGCTTTACCACACTGATTACATTCAAGTTGTACATGAAATAGGGCTACAGTAATAAAACTGGATGGTGTTGGCACAAACATAGACATGAACAATGGAATCAAATTGGATACCCAGACATATATCCACATACCTATGGATGTGTGATTTTTTTCAACTAAGATACCAGAAATAAACACTGCAAAAAAGATAGCATCTTTTCTCTTTTTCTGGTTTTTTTGTTTTTTTGTTTTTGAGATAGGGTTTCTCTGTGTAGCTTTGGAGCCTGTCCTGGAACTAGCTCTTGTAGACTAGGCTGGCCTCGAACTCACAGAGATCTGTCTGCCTCTGCCTCCCATAGTGCTGGAATTAAAGGCATGAGCCACCACCACCCAACTAGGATAGCATCTTTAACAAATGATGCTGGCTACATATAGAAGAACCCAAACAGATCCAAACTGATCACTGGTAGGAGTACAAACTTGTACAACCACTATGAAAATCACTTGTTCCTCAAGAATAGGGGAAACCATGTACCTCAAGGTTCAGCTACACCACTCTTGGACTTACGCCCCAAGATCACTTCATTTTTTTCACAGAAATATTTCCTCAATCATGTTCATTGCTATAAAGAATAGCCACAAACTGGAAATAACCTAGATGACCCTCAACAAATGAATGGATAAAGAAAATGTAGTACATTTACACAATGGAGTATTACTCAGCTGTTAAAAAAATAGTGAAATCATGAAATTTGAAGGCAAATTGGATGGAACTAGAAAAAAATCACCCTTAGTGAGGTAATTCAGACTCATATAGACAAATATGGTATATATTCACTTAAATGTGGAAATTAGATGTTAAGTCAATGATAACCAACCTACTATCCATAGAACCACAGAGGTTAGATACATAGTGAGCTCTCACTGGGAAAGGAAAATAGAATAGAGAGTTATGAATGGATACAAGAGAGACTGAACAAGTGGATCAAGAGAATAGATGGAGGGAAGAGGAGGATGAGGGAGGGAATATAAAGAGAGACAATTAAAATTAAGGGCCATTTGAGGGGGATTAAAGAAATCCAAAACATTAGAAACCTCCTAAAATATACATATATATGAAAGTTATTGCCAAATAACAGGGGAGACAGAGCCTGAAGTGCCCATCCCTTGTCACCAAATGAAGCTTCCAATACCAGGATTGGGTTACATCTA
Organism: Dicrostonyx torquatus; assembly: GCA_028555095.1. Classification (NCBI taxonomy): domain Eukaryota; kingdom Metazoa; phylum Chordata; class Mammalia; order Rodentia; family Cricetidae; genus Dicrostonyx; species Dicrostonyx torquatus. The sequence continues at coordinate 2,441,459 of JAQHUG010000266.1, read as the reverse complement.
ATTGAGTGGTTGGACAAAGGGTTCCCATGAGAACTCCAAACAATCCGGGCTGCTGCCAAGACTAAGGTTGCTCTCCACAAAGTGTTCTCCAGCCAGCAGAAAGTGCTGCGGGAAAATACGACACACCTGATTTTCTTCCCAACTCCATTCCCCAGGCAACATACTGGAGGAAGGGCACAAGGCGAGAGGCAGGACCAAGGCTATTGCTTATCCCAAAGCAGTACTCCTTGGGAGCAACAGTGAAAAAGAATAGGACCAGAAAAGGAAAAAACGTATCTACAAGAAAAAACTGACAAAGTATCCACTGAAAATATACATATTATTATTAGAAAACAGAAAACATACATAGTATTATTAAAATTCTATTTGAACACAATAAAATCCCTACAGCACTTATATGCATTTTTTTTCCTCTTTGTAACATGCCACAAAAATCTGTCACCTTAATGGGGCTTCATAACAAGTGTTATGACAAAACCAGGACTTTTGTGCAGCAGGAAGGAGACTTGTGAACACATGTGCTGTGGACCGTCCTACTTTCAAACTCAGGATGTGTCCAATCCTACAACTTAGTCACAGCATATCTGACAGTTTCTATCACTTTTTATCATTTTGAATTAATTTTTCAAATAGGCTGTCGAAACCCAATTAGGAAGTTACCTTCTCCTCTCAATTTGGTCAAACTTAGCAAGGAAAGGTGACAGATATTTAGTAGCAAAGCTTGAGTTGTCTGGCAACTTCAAAAATGTGTAAATTGAGGGTACAAACACATAAACAGGCTATAAATAATTCTTAAGGTGTAAAACAAATAGAATAAGAAGATAAAACCATGCAAAACTTTCACAGTATGTAAGACACACTGGCATTATAAAAAGCAGTATCTTTTAATCTAAATGAGTGCTGACTACAAATGACATATATGGTATTGCTTGATCTTTGATGTCTTCTTGGAATTGGAAAGGTAACAATCAACTTCCACAGACCAAGGAAATAGCGAAAGTAAAGTCACCTCACTACAAGGGGAGCACAGAATTCTCCTGCGCAGAAAATGTTTTATGACATTCAGCAACTGAAATCTATCTTCCTTATCTTTAAGCTAAGGGGTCTTAAAATTAAGAACGTATCTTGTTAACAGGCAAAATTATCTCCTTCATGTAGTAAAGTTACTGGGCAGAAAATACTGAAGCAGATTATTCCAGCAGAACAGCACAATTATCTACACATGGCTTGTTACTTGTTATGCCAGGAACTGAACTCAGGGTCTCTTCATTCTTGGAATGAACTCTACCACTGAGCTATGTAGAAACCCACACCCTTTATTCTATCTTAACAATGTGTGCTCTGTATTCTTCATGTATATTTCTAGATCTCTCTCTCTCTCTCTCTTTCTCTCTCTCTCTCCCTCTCCTTCTCTCTCTTTCTCTCTCTCCTCTCTCTCTCCCTCCCCCTCCTCCCCTCTCTTTCCTCTCTCTCTCTCTCTCTCTCTCTCTCTCTCTCTCTCTCTCTCTCTCTCTCTCTCTCTCTCCCCCTCTTCCTCACCCCCCCCGTGTGTGCTTGAAGAGGCCAGAAAATGTCAATGGGTTCCCTGCAGCTGAAGCTGCATGTGGTTGTATCACCCTGAAGCTAAGGTTCTAAGACCCAAACTCCTGTCCTCTGTAAGAGCAGCCAATGATCATAACTGCTGGGCCTTCTCTCTATCTCCAAGTCTTTACTCTGAAAGTTCACACATTTAGAGTTTGCCAGGGTAGAAATGTCCTACATGTCATTGTTATTATACAATTTAACAATTTTATCTTCACCACTTAAAGCCTTCTATCTTCATTATTCTCTATGTTTATAGAGACAGAATTTCTATGACATAGAAAATATTATAGAAAGAGGAAATGAGGGGGAGGAAAACAGGTTGGGGGGATAAAAAGGGGAGAGAGGCAGACTAGAATGAGAAGAAAAAAAAAAAAACAAAACATGGGCATGAGAGAGGAAGATAATAGGCGCAGAACACTTAGATCAGTTCCCCATAGGCTATCACCAGAAATCAAGGGCTCACAGGTTAGGTGGAAATTTTTAGGTAGATCTTAACAGCATTACAGCTAACCATTCATAAAAATGCTTAGTAAAATGATAATATAAAAACACTGGAAGGGAACTGACAAAAGGGTCATACTGAGGCCTCTACAGTCCAAGCATTTCAATAAAACATGCAAATAAATGTAAATTTTTCTTTTAACAATAAAAATTAAAAAAAAAGAAAACATGCAAATAAAACACTGGGCATAGAAAAGCTTAATCCCTGAGCACTGAGCAAATCTGGCTGTTTCGTAGAAATCAGTGGGATCAAGACCTAGTCATCAGCTTTCGTAAAAGCAAATACAAAGAATGAACCTATTTTCATTCATGGAGCACTCAGGATGGACTTTATCCTTTCTTGACCTACTCAGATGCTGTGTTTTGTGTTTTGGACATGTCCTGAGTGTAATTCCCAAAGGAAAGTCTAGTGGGAGGTTATTAGCTCATAGGGACCACTAATCTTTAAGAGATTAGGGTCACTCTTATAAGACCCCCTGAATAGTTCTCAAGAATAGGTTGTGATAAATGAGCAAGCCTGGCCCTTCCTGATGTGGGATTCCCGTCTGTATGCTTAAATACAATTGGTTAATGAATAAAGAAACTGGCTTGGACTGATAGGGTAGAGTAGAGCTAGGTGGGGAAAACTAAACTGAATGCTGGGAGAAAGAGGGCGTAGTCAGGAGAAGCCATGGAGATGATGCCAGAGATAGGCAGAGATAGTTGCTGAAAGAAAAAAAATCACAAAAATAGAAAAATCACTGATTACTTCCTCAAAATCTTGCACACACTGATGGTCATTAAAGAAAGAAAATTGGCCTCTCTACAAATATCTGTTATAATTGAGAAATCAAAGTAGGGCTAGAACTTGATCAAATCAGGGGTATTCCTGAACAGAAAGCTAGAATTATTTAATGTTTGTTTGCCAGATACTATGATTGACTTAAACAGTCTGTGGATGCTCTGTAATTTTGGGGCAATAAGCTGTTTTCAATTGCTGATAAACAAACACTCAAATATTGGCTGAGAAGAAGTAAACCAAGTCTGATATGATAGTAGGGTATTAATCAAACCTAAGAGTCATTTTATAAACTAAAAGACAAGTGTATACGATAATGAAAATATAGGATTGGCCAATTTCTGATTGCTGTTCGAGAAGACATTCCAAATTCCAGGTGGATTCCTTCTTCTGTAATTTTTTTCAGTCACGTTGGAACGTATTTAATTAACCCTTTAGGCATTGTTGAGATTATAGTGTGACCGCTGAGCTTTAGGAGTTTCTATGTTCGAAAGACAAATTTAATGCCCAGCCGAGATAATCTTCTGCTATGTATATAATCATATGTACATCTGATAGTGTTGCCATGCCAAAGGTGTTAAACTAGTGACACAAACGGATACAAAATTAAATACATACAACATACATCACAATGCAGGTATATAAATATACATTCTTAAATATATCATAACAGTAAAGATGCAAACACTTTAAAAGTATGAACTTCTAAGAAGTATTCTTAGAAGTATATGCCCAGGGCCTTAAGGATCTTCATCTGTAAACAACAACAACAAAACCCAATAATGTACCATCTACAATGTTCCAGCACGGCAACCAGATACTGACTGAAAACTCACAAGATTACCACCACATGCCAGCTTCCTGGGCGAGATCTCAAAGAGAATTCAAGGTAGCTGCTTCAAGTATATTGGGTTTACTGATAAGAAGCAGACATTTTCAATACATCAAAATGCCAAAAGATTAGCACTTTCATAGAGTTGAACATGTAGTTATATGAAACATAGTGTGAGGCTTAATCTAGTTTAATTTTCACAACTTCAAAAAAAATCACATATTAGAGCAAAATAACTCTGCAGTTAAGAGGATTTGCTGCTCTTCTAGAGTATCCGAGTTTAGTTCCCAGGACAAATAATAGGTGTCTGGCAATTGCATGTAGCTCTAGATTCAGGGAATCTGATACCTTAATTTGGCCTCCTCAGCACTCACATACATGTGGAAAACACACATGGGAAAACACATGTGCATTAAAGTAAAATAAGTAGATAACTTAACAATTTATACATTTGTGCAACATACAATAAAACTTTAGAAAGGGAAATGGGCTCATCGGTACACACCCCAGGCTGGCAAAGTGGGTCACGACAATTACATGCACATCTGTCTGTTCATTAGACTACATCCTTTCCTTACTCATCTACATAGTTCTAGGACGCACAAGTCAGTATTTGACTAGTTCTTAGAAAAGTACTCATTTGCAGGCAAAATGGACACAACTAGAAAGAAAACTCATCCTGAATGAGGTAACCCAAACCCAGAAAAACAAATATGATATGCATTCACTTATACGTGGGTATTGGCTGTGAAGCAAACGTGAAGCTACACTCCACAGACCCGAAGAGGTTAGGTAATGAGGAGGGATCTAGAAAGTAATGCACAGACCTTGTTGGGATGGGGGAATAGCATAAATTTTGCAGGTGGACTGGGGGCAGGTGGAGAAGAGAACTGGTAGCGTTAGGTAGTAGGGATAAGAAGAAGAGAATACAAGAAGGAACAGCTAGAACTGGGGAGCAATGGGGCGGGGTGTAGTGGAAACTTCCTGAATCTGTGAGGGTGACCCCAGAGAGGACTCCTAGTAATAGAAGATGGAGAGTCTGACCTGGACATCCTTTGTAGCCAGACAAGGCTTCCAGTGGTGGGTCTGGGTTATGTTCCTTTAGGTGATTGGCTAAGAGTACCCTGTGGAGACTCCTAAATAAACTATGCTGATGCTATGGAAGAAGGTCACTCTCTGAAAACAGCAACATGAATGGGGAAAGGTCCATGAGGCCTCACTCTATACAAATAAGGAAAGGTAAAAATACAAGTTACATTCTTTAATCCAAACAAAGTTCAAAGTAAAGGGATTGGGTCCTTAATATGTTGTATGCTGTGTCATACCAAAACAATCAATATTTTGATGGTAATCTATATAAAAATTTAAACTTTGTAGTGAAATCAATTATGTTATAAGAGACAGATGATCAATGACTATCTTAAATATTCACAATGTTGAAGATTTAATTTTATCCTAGTCATGAGCATTCTGTCTTTAGAAGAAGGAATAGAAAGGATTTAAATATAGTAAGGGGAGATCATGTCCTCTTATGACTGTTAACTGGGGCACACATGATTTCTTTCAGACTAAATAAAAGATATATGTCAACAGAAGATGTGTCTTGAAAGAAAGAGTAAAACAATTTCCTCATTTTACAAAAACAGTGAAAAAATCTGACCTATGAAACTAAAGAACAAAGATGTCTTTTAAAACAGATTTCTAGTGATTTAAGGCACCATTGGATAAATGCCATAGAAGAGGAACAGTAGAAATCATTGAATAGGCCCAAGAGTAACAGCTGAGCAAATACAAAACGTCATGACACTTTTGGGATCAAGAAAATGGGATTGTTTGCTATTGGAACTCAAAACTTGGAAATTCTAACTGTAAATTTAGGCAGAAGAAAAATTACTCACCTAAGACAATGTTGGTAGAATGTGGAAGACAACTAAGCTCTGAAGTCAAAACACAACTTCTGAAGGAAAAATACATTACAGAGCATTTTCCAGAAAACTGAAGGAGTGCCCTGAATCAATGAGACCTGTGTCCAAATGGGCCCCCTCGAAACCTACCGCAGCTTAGAAGAGATCTAGAGCTCAGAGATCCTCTGAACAATGGTGTGGAGTTTCTGCTCATGAGGGATTATGGCTTTGCTAGTATGGAGTTGAGTTAATGATTAAGATGGTCTCAGAATGTAGTGGTTACAAACTCTCTTGAAAGGATTATACATATTAGTGAAAAAAAATCTTCATTTTGTTGCAATGCCAAAGCATGAAAAGTATGATATCACATAACACTCAGCAAACATTGAATGTACCAATGTGTTAAACATGGGAATTAGGGATGCATATACCTCTGCTCTTCACTGCTATTTGACTTAAATGTCTATACTGGAGAGTAAATGAAGGGTTGAACAGCCTACTTCTCTGTTACAAAAAAAAAGGCAAAAAAGAGATGAATTAGATAAAGGCTCACCCCTGCTGTCTGTTGCAAACCTGCTAGATGAACATGGACTACTCATAAGCTCAGTTTGTTCTAAAATTGCTTGGAGGACAATAGTGAAAATATTGGCTTTCTCAATTATTCTCAAATATTATTCTTTAAATGCACACTAGTTGGTCTATATATAATAAAAGCCGGTGTCATAGAGAATGCAAGTGACTTTACATAGCCCACTGAGAGGTAACTTTGACCCAGATGTTCCAAACAGCAATAGAAATTGCAGACATAGAAACACATTCTCCACATTCTTACAGAATGCTTAATTTCAAATGTCACTCTTAGCCTATACAAAAATACGATGTGAACTCAAATAGCTAATATCAAAAATAACAAATATAAAGTGATTTGCAGAGCTCAGTGCAAATCTGAAACCTCACTTCTTATTACTGGCTATGGATTTCATCTATTAGTGTGCTGACCTTTTTCCTATCCCTTCCTGCCAGAGCTGCCAATCTTCATTTACTTAGTGATTATCGGTTCTCTATGAATGCCTCTTCCATGGCATTATTTCAAAGTTCAAAAATATTTTGACAGGTCGAACACTTCCTAGAATATGCAAAGCAAATCTTTCTACGTCAATAAAACAACAGCATTCCCATTAAAACATATAAATGTCATCTTACAGCCACTAGTGACCCTCTAGCTTGCATATGAAAGACTAAGAAATAAATGTTATATAGTTTGCAAAAGGTAATGAAATCACATAAGCAAAACAAAACACAAAACGGCTTTCAGAGCACCTACTTTTCTTGCACCAAAAGTGCTACGGGTGACAGCGATGGAGAAGAGTTGGGTCATACATTTTGTTTCTTTAGAGAAAGCACCAGCTACTAAAGCCAAGTTCCTTGGTATCTGAACTAAGAATTATGAGTGTGTATATGGAGTATAGCATCTTGGCTTGGACATCCACCCTGGAGGTAGAGAATTGAGCCACAGTACTATTGTGGTCTTCATTTTTTAGAGATACAAGGTCATTCAACAAAAAAAGGGATACATGCACAGAAACAGTACTTAGTGTCTAGAGTTCTAGACAACTGCAGGAAGCTTTTGAGATCATCTTTCTTCTGCCCTAGGTAGAGCAACAAGTCCATGGCAATAACATGAGCTACAGCAGTGGAGGAGGGCAGAGTGGAATTTGAATTCTACAGAGCTACCAATCCAATGGGGTGGAAGACTAAAATCAAGAGGTCTAAAGGAGGATGGGGAAAGAGCGGTAAGAAAATAGAGTCCATAGGAAACCAAATGGAGTGTAGTACCAACCTGAGATGTGAACAGGTTTTTCATTCTTACTGGACTAAGAAAGAGTAATATCAGAGGCAAAAAGACTTCACCACACCATGATGGAAAATGCAAACAAAACAAGAAATTTTTGGCTTTGGCTTTAAAGTATTAATAGTCAAATAAGGGTATAAAAAGATTATAAATCAGTATTTAAAATAGTAACATCCAAGTGGGGAAATAGACAAAGAAAAAGTATTTAAAAAATATGAACAGCTGGTGAGAAGTGAAACTTCACTAGTAGTAAAAAACTGTAAGTAATATGAATAGTTGGCATTTTTTACCAATACCAAAACAGGAGGAGCATTGCTATATGCTATTGTGATAGAACAAATTGCCACTGCTTTTCTTAAGAAAACTTGCAGTCTGCATTAAAAGCTTAAACAAGACTCTTTACCCATAGATCACTTATCCCATTTGTTGTCATTTAGCAAAGATGGCAAATTTAAGAATACATGCAATCCTTTCAGACTTTTAAAGTATGTTTTAAACAGAAGTAGAATTACATCATCTTTCCCCTTTCCTCTCCCTTCCAGCCCCTCCCAGCTTCCATCCTTCCAACCTCTCTTATGTCCTCCTGATTCTCAAGTTGATCTTTCCTTTGGGCATTATTGTTACATACATATATATGTATGTGTATATAATGATGTATAAATATACAACTTATTGGGTTCTTTTTTTGGTGCTGTAGATATGGATTCAAGGCTGATCACTCTAGATTGGATGACCAATAATTGGGAGAAGTCAATTATTATCCTGCAACCAAGAGTCATTAGATGCCTGTAGCACTCTTATAGCAAATAGAGACCACTGTAGTAAGCCCCAACTGGACACAATGTACAGATCAACTGATCGTGGGAAGTCCAGCTCCAACAGATACATCCATAAGCAGTTCCTGCATATATGAATCAAGGAACAATCCAGAAGAAAGAAAGATTTTAAGAATCAGAATACCAGGAAGTCTGATATCAAACAATCTTTCCTAGAAGTAGCAACATAAACAAGAGCAGAACAATAGACATGCTCACAGGAAGAGGGCAAATTTTGCAGGGTCTCACTCCAGACAAAGATCTTTAAAGGTCTTTCAAACTTTTAAAGTAAAAATGCAGGCAACACAAATACTTAACAATTAGGATATGAAGTGATATTTATATTTAGTCTCTTAATGGACTGTTACACAGTAATTTAACATTATGCACATAAAATATTTGCTATTAAAGGACATTCTTACTATAGTGTATAAAAACTTGTAATGACTCCAATTTAATACATATGTAAAAGAAACAAGAAACTGTTGTTAGTTGCTGTTGGAATTGCACATGAAATATCAATTTTCTTTTGCTCCTTTTATTAATTGGTAATGATGTTTTAGGTGATTTTACTATTACAGAAAATTTGATTTTACTAAATATTCCTTTATTATCCTAGCTTCAGTTGTTATTGCTATGATGAAACTCCATGACTAGAGGAACTTGGGGATGAAAGGGTTTGTTTGGCTTACATATCCATATCATTGTCCCTCATCAAATGCAGTCCTTACAGGAACCCAAACAGGGCAGAAACCTCCACAGGTGCTGATGCTGAAGCCACAAATGGGGTATTGTTTACTGGCTTGCTCCCCATGACTGCTTCAGTCTTCTTTCTTATAGAACCCAGGACTACCAGCCCAGCTATGACACCACCCACAAGCTCTCCCCTACCAATCACTAAGAAAATACCTTACAGATGGATCTTATGGATGCATTTTATCAACTGATTTTCCCTCTTTTTAGATAACTCTAGCATAATTTTTATTTACTTATTTATTTAGGTTTTTTGAAACAGGGTTTCACGGTAGCTATCACGCCTTTTGTAGCTTTTGTAGACCAGGCTGGCCTCGAACTCACAGGAATCTGCCTGCCTCTGCCTCCGGAGTGCTGAGCTTAAAAGTGTGTGCCACCACCACCTGGCTTATTAATTCTTTTTAAAGCTGTCATTAAAGACACAGCTAAGCAGCTATCTTCTGAGTTTCAAATTTTGACTGCATGTTGCATATAAAATAACGAGTAAAAATTAGAGCTAAAGTGTTGAAGTGTGAACGTTTATTTATGAGTTTCATATTAACAAGACCCTGAAATTATTTTTAATTTGTTGCTGTGTTTTCCTTTTTCTCCCTATACAAACAGGAAAACTGAATGGTTGGTAGTCATGGTCACAATGGTAGTGAATATGTTCAATACTCTGTATTGGTTACTTTTTGTTGATGTAACTTTTGGAAGAGTTTGTTGTAGCACCCATAATGATGATGTTTTCTTCTAAAACTGCAGATATTATAGGAAAATATTTGCAGAGTAAATATCTGTACACACAACAAACACAACAGACACATAACTGTCTGCTGTGTAGACTAAAAGCATGGAAAAGGCTATTCAATAAAACGGAATCTCTGAAGATGACAGAGGAAATCTTCTCCATGTCAGTTTTGACCTTTACTCTAGTTTTACTTTGATGACCACATACAACACAAGCACAATCTGTTGCCAAACTAAGCATCTCCAGTTTTAACACGCAAACAACAGAAGATACATTCAATACCCTAAAACCTTGGTTTTGTCCATGTCTTCTGATTTATTATGCTTGGAAGAAAATACAGTTCTCTGAATACAAAGGCTGTAGTCTCTACTTCACTACAGTTAATTTTATCAGCACGGCTTAAGCACAACTTTCACTAGACTGTACTTCCTTCATATTGTACATACTAAAAACAACTTATGCTAGTGCCACTGCTAGTGGCCCCCAGTCTGCCCCAGCAGTACAACTGTTACCCACATTTAGAGGGACCAGTTTGGTTCTATGCTGGTTCCTTCCCTGTCCGGCTGGAGTTGGTGAGTTCCCATTAGCTCAAGTAAGCTGTTTCAGTGGGTGTACCCATCATGGTCTTGACCTCTTTGCTCATATTCTCACTTCTCCCCCTCTTCAGCTGGACTTTGGGAGCTCATCCCAGTGCTCCTCTGTGGGTCACTGCCTCTGCTTCCATCAGTTGCTGGATGAAGGTTCTATGGTGACATTTAAAATATTCGTTAATCTGACTACATGACAAGGCCAGTTTGGACATCCTCTCCACTATTGCTTAGGGTCTTAGCTGCTGTCAAGAGTCATCCTGATTCCTGGGAATTTCTCTACTGCTGGGTTTCTAGCCCCGTAATGGCTCCCTCAACAAAATATCTCTTTCCTTTTTCTCTGTCTCTGTCCTTCCCCATCTCAACTACCTCATTCCCTCAAATTCTCCCCCACTCCCCTTATCCTCTCTTCCTCCCCTTCTATCCTTCCTTCTTCCTTACCCCCATGATCCCTATTTTGTATGGAGATCTTGTCTGTTTCCCCTTCCCAGGAGAATCTATATATGATTCTCTTAGGGTTACTTAGCTTCTCTAGGGTCATGGACTATAGGCTCATTATCCGTTGCTTTACAGCTAGTATACACTTACGAGTTAGTACCATGTTCATCTTCCTGGGTCTGGGTTACCTCACTCAGGATGTTTTTTTCTAGTTCCATCCATTTGCATGCATATTTCAAGATAACTTTTTTTTCTGCTGAGTAGTACTCCAGTGTAAATGTGCCACATTTTCTTTATCCACTCTTCAGTTGAGGGGCATCTAGGTTGTTACCATTTTCTGGCTATTACAAATAATGCTGCTATGAACATAGTTAAACAAATGTCCTTGTAGTATGATTGAGCATCCTCTGGGTATAGGTCCAAGAGTGGTATTGCTAGGTCCTGGGAAAGGTTGATTCCCAATTTTCTGGGAAACCACCACACTGATTTCCAGAGTAGTTGTACAAGTTTGCATTCCCACCAGCAAAGAAGTATTCCCCTTATTCCACATCCTCTCCAACATAAGCTATCATTAGTATTTTTGATCATAGCCATTCTGACTGGTGGTCTCAGAGTTGTTTTTGATTTATCCCTACTGTTTGCAGTGGCTTTTTGGAATCCATTTTATTTAGATGGATACCTTGCTCAGCCTAGATATGGTTGGGAGGGCACTGGTCCTTCCTCAAAGTAATGTGCCTTATCCTCTCTGAGGAGTGGATGGGGGTGAGGGGAGTAGGTGGAGGGAATGGGAGAGGGGAGGGAGTGGGAACTGGTATTGGTATGCAAAATTTTAAAAAGGGTAGTTTGTTTTCTTTTTTAAAAAAATAATATAAAAAAGTGAAAAGAAAAACAAAACAGCTTATGCTAAATGGACATAATAATAAATTGCTCCCTAAGTACTTACTTTATACCCAGTGATTAGAGCATTCCTCGTTTCTCGACAGAGAAGTTCCATTTTGTAGGAGATGGTGATTAATAGAGAGATCTACAACTAAATGTGAAATATAGATCATGATTCCTCACCCTGAAGCTCAGAATAAGAGGTGAAAGATGCTAAAAGCCAGAGATAGTGGATGTCTGCCAAAAACAGTTTACCAGATCCGATAATGTTGTTGCACACATGAGTTCACAGTGACTGTGACTACATGCACAGCGCCTGTAAAAGAGCAAACTAATCAAATCCCTGTATGGGTGGAGGAAGGGCTCATGAAATCCCACCTAGTTCCTGATAATGGATGGCTACTTGGCAGAGGGAGAGTTTTTCTTCTTCTGAGGGACTACCCATATTCCAGTTGATGGACAGGCCTATACCCATGAAAATACAGGCAGCACTGAGTAGACTCAGTGAATTTCTATGAAAAAGAACACATAAAGTTGAGATGGAAGTATTGAAAGGGATAGAAGAGAAATTGGAGGGAAATGTAGGGAAATGGAAATTGGAAGCAGTAGATTGATAAATATACATTAAGTGCATGTATAGAATTCTCAAGCAATGAAAAAATGTTTTTAAAGAAAACCATTACTATCAGTTTATAACAGAAAAGTCTTCCCATGACTCAAACTTCACACCAGTCTTTGGTGATATCAGTTCTGCATCATGGTCTTTTGAACAGTGCTATTTCACTATTGCTTTAATTTATAAAGAAATCTCTATCAATAATTTATATCCTTACACTTCTCTAATCCATAAGTGTGGTGTCAAATTTTTGGTGAAATTTTTTTTAAGATTTATGTATTTTCGTATTATGGGTATGAGTTTGCCTCTGTGCACCACCTGTGTGCCTGGTGTCAGCAGAGACTGGAAGAGGGTGTTGGGTGCTTTGGAACAGGAGATACAGATGGTTGTTAGTTACCATGTAGGTGCTGAGAACTGAACTTGTGTCCTCTGGAAGAGGCAGAGCTCATAACTGCAGACCTCCTCTAGCCCTTCATTTAGAGTTTTTAAAATTTATTCTCTTGTATTTATATTATTCTCTCCTTTTTTTCTTTTTTTTAAGTTTTTTTTTTCATTTTACATACCAACCCCAGTTCCCCCACCCTCTCCTTCTCCCACCCATCCCACCCCCATCCACTCTTCAGAAGGGATAAGGCCTCCCTTGCCATCTTCTAGGAGTTAGATAGTGTTACATTTAAGTCTATGATTCAATTATTTCACTTGGAAAAGGTGTTAATTCCAAGTACAGTTTAATGTTTTACATGTGGATATACAGTTGCTCCATCACATATTTTGAACTGAAATGATTTATCTTTTTCTTACTCTATTGTAGCTGCTCTTTGAGCAAAAATTATTTTACTGGTGTTTTTCCAGGTGCCCTATTATATTTCCTTATATATTTCCATTTGTATTTTACAAATACCCAGTCTTGATCGTTGCAGGTTTTACAAAAAAATTCAAGTGATTTAGAAAAAGAAATTACTTATTTTATAATAATTTTAGATTTATACAAAAGTTATAAAAATAGTTTAAAAAAAACCTCACCCATCCAAGAATTTCAATTACTCTTTTTCTCTTAGTGTGCCATGCTATGTTTATCAAAACTCAATTGAGCTCATTGATTTTTTTAAAACAGACACCTTTGTAAACAGCTCTTATTTGAATCCATGTTTTTTGTTTCACTAGGTACTGCTGTATGCATGTATGTATATGTATGGTCGTCTTCTAAGATTCAGGGAAAGAGTTTATCATGTAAGATAGAAGCCCTGCTAAGATAGTCTGGGTTGAGATGAAGTTAGACAATGTATCCACTATAGTTCCCAGATCTGCATCATGAATACTTGATAAGCAAGTCAGATAAGCCAGATGTTCCTTTAATTCAATATACACTTGTGCAGTGGAATATTAACTAGCATATCATTCATAAATCACTAATATTTTGTTTTGCACATAACAATACTCCCTTGTTGTAAGTAGGGGAGAGGTATGGGTTGTATGTTCCCAGCACCTGGCTCCCAGCCCCCAGCCGCTGGCCCGCTCAGCTGTTGGTTGCTTGCTTATGCCCGAAATAACCATATGAGAACTGTATTCATTTAAATACTGCCTGGCCCATTATCATTAGCCTTTTCTTGGCTAGCTCTCACATCTAAAACTAACCCTTTATAAAAGTCTGTATGTCACCATGAGTGGTGACTTACCGGACAATTCTAAGGTACGTCCATCTGCGGTGGGAGCCTCATGGCAACTGACCACTTCCTTCTCTCTTCCCAGAACTTCTGTTATGTTTACTCCGCCCACCTAAGGGCTGATTTATCTTACAAGCCAGGCAGAGTCTTTATTTAACCAATCAAAGCACAGAAATACAGATGAACCCTCCTACTCCACTCCCTGATTCAGGGAAGTTCAGAAAGCCTCCAAGCTTTCAATTTTGCACTAGCCTATGATATGTTGTATGTCATGTTTCTTCAGATGAAATGTCTACAGCTTTGGCACAATGAAAGAAACCCGATCCCTAAATGACTCTGAGATGCTTAAGACATAAGTGAACTATCCAGTTTAACATCTATTGGCAATTCACTGAAACAAACTCATGATCCTATGCTGCTCACAGGAAATACACAGAGAGGTCCCATTTGAGTTGCAAGCTGAAATCAGAAGTAACAGCCAGATGGACTAGGTGGTATTATTCATTCAATTAGAAAAGAAAATGCATTCTCTTGAAATTAATTAGTGGCCTTAATTATTATAGAGCTTAGAGAACAAACTGGCATAAGATAGTAATTTACTATTGAAATCCTGATTAAGAAGGATCATTTATGAATGTGAACAGGAAGATAGCTAAACCCAGCTGTATCAGTCACTGACAGAAGATGATTCTAAATAGTTTTCTTCACAAACAATGTAATTTCCAATTTTATTTATCTCTCAAAACCAGGCTGTGGAATTAGAGTTTTTAAATTGCAAAATAGAAGTGACAATCCTTTGGAGAAAGTCAGACGCTCAAAGACTCTTTGCCATACCAGTGACAGCCTTTAAATAGTGCCAGAAAGCATCACAGCTCCTGAAACAGCTCCGCAAACTCACCTCATAGTAACTTCGGACTGCATTGCAAAAGGCTTCATCGGCTACTATCTGAGTTTCCCCATTGAGGAAGGCCTGGAACCGTTCCTTCAGTAACTGCAACTGTTGTTTGTTGAGCTACAAGGAAAATAAATAAGTAATTAAATAAATACAAACATAAATAAATGAGCTGATAAATCAGCCAATTTGTACAATAGAACACTCATTAAAAGTTACATTTGTTGTAGGCAGATGAGATTAGACACAGATTTAGCTTTATAGTAAAGAGAAATTAAAACTGAAAAATCTTACTCTCTGTACTCATGAACATTTTCCCCAAGTGACTTTCCTGAACATCTCAGAATCCAGATGTGGACCTGGACTACAAATGCCTGTCCTATATTCCTTGGGTTAACTTCCAGGCCCTTTGCAGAGACAAGAAAATCGAAAATTTTTCTGAGAGACTAATGCACAAAATTGTGCTGAATAAACAAAATGACGAGGGTAAGAACTCTTAGAAACAAGCAGACACCTTTCGGGAAAAGAGGCAATAAGCTGGAATATCATAGAAAACAAGAGCCAAAGGGACTCAGGACAAAATCTTTTTTTTTTCTTTTCTTTTTTTCTTTATTGTTAAAAGAAAAATTTACATTTACTCCCCTTGTCCCAGGCCCTCCCGCTCCCCCACTACCCTAACGCCCTCCCCCTGCTTCCTTAAGATGGGGCAGGGTACCCTGCCCTGTGGAAAGCCCAAGGCCCTCCCCCCTACATCTCTGTCTAAGACGGTATGTATCCATATAGAATAGGACAAAATCTTATTGAGTGCTGGCTTCTAAACGTTCAAATTCCAAGAACAAACATGCTTTAAGTGCCTGAGCTGAAATAAATGGAGCCATGAGCAGATGACAAATCTGGAAGATGAGCGAACCCACAGATACACCGGGAACGCCTACTCAAGCCCTCCTGGGGGAGAGATGAGAGGCTGAGGGGGCACACAAATTTACAACCCAACTTCACCAGCACTGCAATGCGGCTGCCGTCACTACCAGCTGTCATAACAACCCAGGCTGGCTCAGACACAGGCTGTGACTCACCAACCATGTCCTCTAGTCAACTACAAGCAGCGTCAGTCACTTCATTTCTAAGCTGCGCTGCAAAATAAAGACCAGGTGTCTCTTGTTAAAAAATTATAAATAATTCCATGATAACAGGAACAGAGATTTAACCCCAGTGTTTAGGCCCCTGAAGACACTGTCTCAGTCAGTGTTCATTCATGTGTTCATTCATGCCATGAACCTCATCTTTCTATCACACACACACACACACACACACACACACATTCCCTGAAGACAGGCAATAGGTCTAGATGTATAGAAATGCTGTGTTCATACTCAACTAGACCAAGGCAGTTCTGGAAATAGTGTACAGTGGAACACATAACGAACAGCAGAGGAGTGATGTTTCTGTCTCATCCCATCACGATGAGACTTCATTGAAGAACCTAGTCTGGTTGTGGAGTCTATAGAGGCACGTGAAACCTGCGGAACCATGCTGGGGGGAAATGATTAAAGGATTAGAGAGCTAAACAAAACCGGTATGATTTGGCTTCAAAAAGAAAGCTGGTGTGAAATAAGTTTAAATCTGTTCAAAAGCCTTATTAAAATGCCATTCAAATATCAGGGAGACAAGCTCTTACAAAACCTGAATTTTATTTAGAAGTCTAACAAACAAGGAAGCTTGAAATGAAACTGTTGTGGTTGCTCCCAGGCTGATAAAAAAAAAAAAGTGTCCTATTGTGTGCCTAGGTGTTAGAAGAGTAAATAAAAGCGCTTGTTCTGAGGACTGAAAGATGAAGATGGTCCATTCCTTCAGTAAGGTTCCTTCACTTTAAAAGGAGTTAACCCGGATGAAGTACAGCAACAAGAAACATAACCATTATGTTACAATCTACATCTCCATAGCAAGAAGAAAATAAAAGCAGGCACCTTTCGTACGCATGTGTACAAGCAAGGCAAAGTTAAGTCCACAACTTTAGTCCTCTAAGCATGGCTCACAAAGAGGACGTAAGGGAACTGGGACAGCAACTGCCTAGTGTGAGGCAGCTGATGGTTTGGTTCCGGAGCCATGGGAGTCACAACAAAAAGCTTTACCTTGCAAATCCAGCATCGGGCGAAATGATGGAAATGGAAATGTTTGTGGGGAAAGAGGGGACTTTCATCATCATTTGTCCAAGCTCCTGGACTGGATGAAACATCATTCAAAATAAATAACTTGTTTCTCCTTCAGCTTTCTCCTATCCAAAGCCTTTTGTTCCTCCTTTTAAAAAACTACTCTAAAATATTATCTCTGCAATTTCAAGTTTATCAATATTTAGGTTTAGTTGTTAGAATTACTTTCTAATGATTATGACATGGCAATTTCAAAGATATTAATCAAAGAAAGGAGATTGGAACAAGCTATTGTCTCAGACTCTACAACAAAACCAGTACAGTTTCAAAAACATGCACAAGCTTGTACCTACCTATCAGGAGCCAACTTCTAATAAATAAAAGAAGTTTAATTCTGTCATTTGTTTGTTTCTTTACTGTGGTGGGTAAGTGGATAAATATAATCAGTACTGAAAATGTAAGGTGTAGTATAAAGCTCCATAGCTTTAGTCCGAATCCTACTTTACCTGGATAGAAGTTAGATGTTAGATGGATCTGGTTGATTTTCGTGTGTGCTGTTTTTATTTGCAAGTTTTGCAGAAAAGGTTTATAGACTTAAAATTTGAAAATGAATATATACATATAAGATAGATCACTAGACAGATACATAGGTAGAGATAGATAGATAGATAGATAGATAGATAGATGATACATACATACATAAAAGATAATGCTGTTATGTTTAAGAAATAAAACAGCATCAGATATTAGTCAGATAAGGAGTCAATAAGTCTGTTAATTAGTGACAAGTATTTACATTTTCATACAGATAAAATGGGAAAGAAAAATGAAATCAATCTTCAAATACAGCAATGATGACTGCTCTCAGAAAGTAGTTCCCTAAAATGTTTTGGCCTATACAATCTGTATTATATACTAAGAGACATATTACTTGACTGGCACACAGATAGAAGAAATCAACACAAAAACAATCAGAATTGAATACATACATAATATCTCAAAATACTACTCAAATGTGATTTACATTTTCCTAAGGTGCACTTTTTACTACAGTATAATACCAAAAGTGGCAATCTCCCCAGAAAAATATAGATTACACTATAACTCACAATGATATGGATTAAATCATTTAATATATAATTGTTGAACCATAAAGAAACGAGAAGAAGCTGTTCCCAGGCTGGGGTCTTGAGGGAAAAGGGTACCTGTACAAAGCCACAGGGCTTTGTGGAGCACAGAAGCCCACCCTTTTGACTGCTGCAGGCCCTTGGAGAGGGCTCTTGATTCAAACATTTGACCTGGAGGGTAAGTGGGTCCCAGCCTAGTCATCTAGATGTCTGGCCCCAGAGGGGACTAAGGACACCCGCCCATCCCCCAAACCTTCAGGCCCTTAAGGCAGCTTCCCCCATCTACTGGCTTTTCTGATTAGACACCTTAGCTCACTCCCAAGCATTTGTCCTCATCAGAGGCAGGGTACTTGGTTCCCAAAAGGAACTCAGCTTGTTCCTGGGCTGGGGTCTTGAGGGAAAAGGATACCTGTACAAAGCCACAGGGCTTTGTGGAGCACAGAAGCCCACCCTTTTGACTGCCTCAGGCCCTTGGAGAGGGCTCTTGATTCAGCCATTCGACCCGGAGGGTAAGTGGGTCCCAGAACAGCCATGTAGGTGTCTGGCCCCAGAGGGGACTAAGGACACCCGCCCATCCCCCAAACCTTTGGGCC
>JAQHUG010000266.1:2397856-2409615 GCA_028555095.1 Dicrostonyx torquatus | reverse complement strand
TGGATAAGCATCTATGTAGCATGAAAAAGGTGAAAGACAAGGGTTTGTGGTTTTAGTGAAAATCTCTCTTAGCTTTTAATGTTCAATGCAGATGGTACACGGTGGGGTCTTTGCCCTATCAACAGGCCAAGGCAGTTTCTTCATTCATTAACCAATAAAAACAACACATAGACAGAAGGACCTCCCACACCAATAAAACATTAAAATATTCATCCTATGACTTTGTAGCACAACCCAGTACTTGCTAGGGCAAC
Organism: Dicrostonyx torquatus; assembly: GCA_028555095.1. Lineage (NCBI taxonomy): Eukaryota > Metazoa > Chordata > Mammalia > Rodentia > Cricetidae > Dicrostonyx > Dicrostonyx torquatus. The sequence goes on along the minus strand of JAQHUG010000266.1, from coordinate 2,409,361 downwards.
ACAGACTAGAAGCTAGGTTCTTCAACACAGCAATTTAAGAATCTAAACACAAGCATTGGCTCAGGAGTCTTCTCTTATAAAACAAAAGTCCTGGTTGCTCCAATCCCCTGGACACTCTTCTCATAAAATAAACATGCTAAATCAAACTAAAGCCACAAAAATTACTGGAAAGCTGTAATATAGGCAAATGAAATGAATTACAATAGCAATGTTTCCTCTTAATATAGACTGGTAGAATGTGTATATCTCTCCTAGGATAGAGCGGCCAACACAGAAAGAGTGGTGGGAAGACAGCTTCCCACACCGTGAGCACTCCATGTCTATTAATTCAACCCAGGAGATAATTACCTCTTGGCAGACACATCAGCTGACTCATATCACACTTCTTGTCAACAAAAACTTCTAAGACTTTCTTCCATTCTCCTCATTAAGCCCTGTTTCATCTTTCTAAATCCATTCAATTCATTGTTACAGTTGATTACGACTTTTGCTTTTACTTCTAATTCCCTTTCCCCCAGGTCTGTAAAACTCTGCTAGTTTTCTATAGTCACTGCTGTAATAAGACATTATTCATAGTCTTTGTTGCATTAGTATAAAATACTAACTCAAGATTAAGAATTTTGATATTTCCATTATTGGTGCTGATATACAACATCAAACAATATTTTGTGGGGTCAGCTGACTTACTGTTCAACTGTGTTTGAAAACTGTGTTTCCCCCATATTTTATCTTCAGGCATCACTTCCACCACCAATGAATAAAACATTTCTTTCAAATATATATAAAAAACTAACAAACAATCTAGTGGGGATTTAAAACAAACTTTCATATAAAAAATAAACTATAGAAGCTTAAAAAGAACATACATATCCTTGAAAATATGTAAACACAGTCAAGACACGGAGCTTATGAAAATACTTCAAATGCTGACAATAAAGGGTGAATTTTATAGATCCAGTCCGGCTGTGCTAATAGTGTAGCTGAAATAACAACTGCAATGGGGAAAACAAAACCCTGGGTTTAAAGATGTTTTGTATATCTTTGCTTTTTTTTTCCCCAATTCAAATTAGATCATAGGCTTTTCATGCTAAATCATGGACTAACTGAAGACATATTCAGGGATTCTTCTAGACAAGAGATGAACCAATAGGCCTCCAGAAACCCAGCACCCACCACTCTGCTGTGTGGATCCCACCTTGTCCTGCCACTCTTGTCACCAGGCTCACCATTTACAACAGCTTCACGATATCTAGTAAACAGATTCCACAGCAAAGCAGAACGTGGCTGCAGGACAGGATACCTTTGGGACTGGAATCAGAGTTTTCTGGGGTTAAGCTTCTTTACTCCAGGCACCAATGTTCATGAAAATGCACAAAGGCACACTACTAATTAGACACAGCAAATGACACTGTAAAGATTAAAAGCCAGGAGGGAAAAATGAGTAGTTTGTACCAGTAGTTGACAAATAAAATGTACAATACTGGCACCTTCCACACTCTAAAACACAAAGGCCCTTCAAAGGGCAGAGCAAAGTAGTTCCTAAGAGACTATGGCTAGCCCTCTTGATGGGAGATATTAGCACTAATCATGATAAGGTTTTATGTCCTCTTGCATGCAAACAGATGCACGCTAAGCTTTGGCTTTGGATAGTTTTGGTCCTCACAGCCTTCAGATCAAGAACGTTTAACTATAGAGCTTATGTAACATTCCAAAAATCGGGAAGAAAATATGAAAGCTGAAACACTTCTGATCCCAAGGCTTTCAAAACAGGCGTATGTAACCTGTTCTTGGGATAGCGACTATGCCCACCAGAGACTACAAAGACCAGTTTATTATGTGACCAAAGAGATATAAGATAGGAGATATGTATGAATTCTTCCAAGAAGGATGTTGCAGTGAATGGTTCCTTCCCTTTCCTCTGCTGGCTGACATTTTATATGACAACTGAAGCCGTCACATTGACTACGAAGACAGAGAAATAACAGCATAAGAAGAGTTGGTGCCCACAACAGTAATGACACCGTGAACCCCTCACCTCTCAACTTCCACTAAGAGAGGATTGACCACCACATACAACTATTATTTTGGCTTTATTGGCAATATGTAGCTACTGGCACTTAATCCAAATGAATTAAAAAGAAAAAAATCAATGAAATACAGAACCAGGAGGAAAACAAAACAGTACCCAGCTAGCCTAATATTTCCAGTAAGGTTACTCTAAAATATTTTTATATTTTTTTGCAATAGAAAATCATCATTCAATAGGCCTGCCCCAATAAACAATGAACATCTAAATATAAGTGCCTGAGGCAGACTGAAAATAATATTATTTTGGAAAATTGAAATGTTATTATCTCACAATATTATGAGGGAGATTAAAAAGTCCCAAAGGAACCATAGCAATTTAACATATCTTATAATAAAAGGTATGCTAACTAATGAGTATAGAATCACAAATCCTACTGCATTAGAGAAAAATGGACCCTAGGCAAAGCTAACTCAGCTATGTTCTTGTCAGAATGCAAACCCGAGAAAAAGCACACACCATTATAATGCTGTCTTTGGTGTGTACATGGGAAGCAAGTGAAAATGGAGCTACATTGTGAAGTCCAAGGATTTCACTAATTTCCCGGCCAAGGGGCATAGACAGTATACCACCAAATGCCTAGTTTTTCTTTCTTTTTCTCCTTGTGGAATTGTAATCAACAAATAAAAATTACACATATTTTAGGGTAATTTTAATGAGATGTTCTGCCATCATTTGACCTATTCTGGACAAGTTTATACACTGTAAATTAGTTGCTATAATTAATTTAATTAACATATTCATTACTTTCATGTTAACATGTATGGGTGTGTCCACATGTGTAAGAGAGTACCAAAGATGCACTTGGATAATGGATTTCATATATGTAATATGGTATTATTAACTGTAGTTGTCAGGATTAAAATTATATCTCTAGAACTTTCCATTCTGTGTAAGTGAAACTTTGTACCTTCAAACGTAGGTTTCTGCTATAACTCTGACTAAAACAATGCCTATCACATAACAAGTTCTCAATATTTTTTTTTTAGTGAATGCACTAAGAAACAGAAATAACGTGCTATTAAGACTATTCCTTTGTAGGATGCCCATATCCTCTGGTCTCATATTTGAGTCTCCACCTCCTCCCTACCCAGCAAGAAAATAAAATGAACTCGGCAACCACAATGGATCAGAAAATAATCCACCTAAGATAGTGCTGCAGTGTTTCATCAGTGAGTCCATTTACACAGTAGTAAAAGGCAATGGCGTCTTCTACTGAGGTTATTTCATTTCTTTTTATAACTTGATGCCCACAATTTATATGGCAATAAGAGGGCTCATTAATCTCAGTACCTCACATTCTTCATCTACATAACAAGAACAGTGATAACATTTAACAAGACTGTTATACTAAACAAGATACTCAAACAGAAGAGATTAACATATTAGATGGTTTATAATTGCTATTACTTTGGAAACATGTGGTTGGTTTACTTTAGCAAATTCAAGAACCACAGGAAAAATAAATGAATCTTAGAAGAGAAGCCAATGGACAATTAATAATAGATGGATACAGTGCTGTGCTGCTCACCCCAATAAGCATAAACCATGGCTAAGTGGCACTTGAACTATGCTGGTCCAAGTTCATATGTGTTTTATTTCAAACCCATTCTGAATTCCAATACCACACAAAAAGAAATACAAGACCACATTACCAAAATCTTCATTAGTTATATGCAGAAAAATGGATATAAAGGTTAAAATAAGTTAAGATAACCTTCATCTGTTCCTTTGGATATGTTTTTCAAAGGATCTCAGAAAGTCTAAATTACATTTCTGGCTCACATTTTTCAGTTGTTCATTATCAGTATGTAGAAACATGTGTGATATTTAAATGTCTCTAGAAGAGACGATGAATGGCATCATGATTTCCAATGCAAAGCAGATATGGCCTGAATCACAAAAGGAGACAGCACTGTATATAAGCTTAGGGCAAAGTTCTGAGATATGGCCTATTCCATAGAAATTGAGTGTGGACCAAACGCAGTGCTTCAGAGTCTGTCCACCTTATCTGCAAGTTCCACTTGTACAGCCATCCACCTGCAGACAGAGAATATCCCAGAAACACAACTGTCCCTGGACTGGATACAGGCATATTTTTCTTATCATACCTGAGCAATAGAGTATACCAACTATTTTCATAGCAATTATATTGTATTCAGTATTATGAGCAATCTATGGATGACTTATAAATTACATGCAAATACTAGGTGTTTGAAATAAGACAACCAATTTCTTTGTACACTTTGGAGATCAATCCTCTGTCTGTTGTGGGGTTGTTGGAAATCTTTTCCCAATCTGTAGGCTGCTGTTTTGCCTTGTTGACCATGTCTTTTGCTTTACAGAAACTTCTCAGTTTCAGTAGGTCCCATATATTAAATGTTGCCCTCTGTGTCTGTGCTATAGTGGTTATATTTAGGAAGTGGTCTCCTGTGCCAAGTTTGCTCCCAACTTTCTCTTCTATGAGATTCATTGTGGTTGCTTTTACATTGAAGTCTTTAATCCATTTGAACTTGAGTTTTTTGCATGCTAATAGATACGGATCTATTTGCTGCTATTAGGTATATATGAAAGACACTCAGTCATACTACAAGGACACGTGCTCAACTATGTTCATAACAGCATTATTTTAAATAGCAAGAATGTGGAAACAATCTTGATACCCCTCAACTGAAGAATAATGACATCTTGAAATTTGCAGGCAAATGGATGGATCTAGACTAAGCCATATTTGGTGAGGTAACCCAGACCTAGAAAGACAAATATAGTACATATTCACTCATAAGTGACTTTTAGACATAAAGCAAATAAAATCTGCCTACAGATCACAACTCCAGAGAAACTATATAACAAAGAGGACCCTAAGAGAAACATACATGGATCTACATAGGAAGGTGAAAAGGACAAGATCTCCTGAGTAAATTGGGAACATGGGGGTCATGGGAGAGTATAGAAGGGGAGAGGGGAGGAAAAGAGGTGAGTGGAGAAAAAGGTATAGTAATAAAATCAATTTGGAAAAATAAGACAATGAAGCATCTATGCATGTTGGTATCCATATGGGGAGCCTCAGTCATACATACCTCTGAGATTCAGAGGAGAAAACTATGTTTACCTAGTCTTCTTCTTTCATTGTTAGACAGTAAGGTAGGTTTTATTGCACACCTACACTGCCACAAGTGTTGTGAAGTAGAAGACCCAGTGGCAGAGTAAAATAGAAATGCAGATTTCAGAACTACAACTCTAATCTCGGTCTCTGCATTCAAAGGACACAATCATTACTCCATTGCTACATCCTCCTCGTATTGCTGGCAGTTCTAATTTGACTCTGTCTTCATTCAGCTGCAGCTTTTAAAAAGATAATCAAGTTAAATGCAAAGGGGTTATTCAACAAGCCTCTCTTATGTCCCTGAAGGAGATGATAAGTAGATAAGAAAGAAAGCTGGCAAAGCTTATTGGTCATTATCTTCCAAACATCTGCTTTAGAACCCTCTTATTCATTGACAGGATCTATTTAACTGCCCCCAGCCAGAGTGAAAAGGATGATAAAAATAGCCTTCAATCATCCCCGCCAATAACATAAGCTCATCAAAAAGTAAATCAAGCCAATTATCATAAAGAGTATCCTGAACATTTTTTATGCTGCAACCAGCAGTTCAAAGATGACCGTGGTAATAAGCACAAGTCTCCAAAGCTATCACAAGAAGTTCTTAGCGCAATTAAAGTCACATTTGCTCCTTGCCCAGTCATGCAATAAGGTTTAACTGAAGCAAAGAGGCTATACAAGCTGTTCTTTCTGAAAGTTGCCATGAAGGAGGCAGAGAATAGGAAGAACAGTGTATGATGGCCCATCTCTCTACATTACAATACGAACACAGCATGACCATACGCTACAAGTAGAGAGAAACAGTGAAGGATTTCTCTGTAGAGTTGCAGCTGAGAAGCTCTGTTTTGCAATGATGTTGTTCTCAGGCAGGAGAACTTCGTGCCTCAATACCATCTGCTACTCCATGGCAAGGCTCCCTATGATGAGTCTTATTTGCACGACACAAATTTTACAGTCATCACAAAGCACTCAAGAGAGGGACACTCCTTAGCAGCAGCAGACAACTGTTTGCCCATCTAAAAGCTTAGCCTCCTCCTGTAGGTAACAAGCGCTTTCTCAGGGTGGATTTAGAAACAAAACTCATTAGAAATTAACTTTCCTCCGAAATGATAAAAGTTGTTGCCCTTTCTAAATTGAGTAGCTATCGCAGATGGGCAATTACCTTCTGCAAAGAAAAGGATAAAGTGAGAAACTACAAATCACCTTGTTTCTTACCATTCCTCTGACAGCAGAATATCAATGCTACCATTAGGTTGTACCCCACTCTAAACTAAGACTAAGAGTAGCACAACTCCAACTTCAAATGGCCCATTTTAATGAGAAAGATATTACTGCGTATCTTAAGAAGACCCAAAACTAAAAGGCAACCGAGAGAGTTCATTCAGTTGCAACAGAAAGTCATCAAGGAACAGGACTTTCTATCTCATCCTCCCTATACTGGCTTTTGTCTTTCTAAGAAATCTACATTAAATTTACACAAAGAGTCCTCACTGAAAGTACCAAAGGCTGAAGAAAAACTTTTATATATTTATATATGAATACATGTGCATGTGCATATCTGTGTATGAAGAGAGAGAAAGAGGAGCAAGAGAGATTGAAGCCAAGGGAGAAAGAAACATTTCGAAATGAGTCTTACTTCTCTCATACTTGGCCTGACATATAACTGTCCATAAATTAGAATGTTTCCTAATGAAATCAATGGGGTAATAGAAAGGGAGTATCATTACTGACCAATCAACTGGCCTGTGTACTTAAGAGAAACCCAGTATTTCCTCCCAACAAATAATAATAGAGCCTGATATCTAAATGACACCCAGGTCTGGTAAGGATGGAAGGAAGCTAGAGAAATGTCTAGTGGTGACCAGCATTGCTACTCAGATGTGCCTTTCCTACCAAGAGTCTTGAACTGGCAAACTATACACCAACAGGAGGACTGTCAAGGCCTGGATGAATATTTCTCAAACAGATAATGAAATCCTGATTGGTGCCTAAAGGAGAAAGCTTAGCAGCAAAACTTTTAAAATAACTTATTCAAATTAATTTAAATTTTACTGACGAATTACCACATTTATATCCATAAATTCATGGGTAAAATGCAAGTGCATCATTCCCTTAATGAAAAATTTTCACATTTGCTTCTTTCTTCTATCAATATTTTAGTTGGCAAGCATGCTACGTTCCCCAAGACCTCACTGCAAACACATTTAAAATATTAGCAAACTTCAGGGTTTCTAAAGAATAAATGGATAAAAACTCTCCTCAAGATTATCACTCAAAGAACTGAACACCTAGACTGGATGACATAAATATTCACATATGGTTTTTCAGATTCCAAAAGCAATTCTGAATTTATATACAGCACATTGCTGCTGATATGCAAATTTTAGCATATCTATTCACGAAAGTAGGTTTAAAAATAAAAAGAATATATAACTATTTTTCCATAAAGAGGGACTGAAAACTTGGAGTTGATAGTGTCAATTACAAAGCAAATATTTAAATAGTCAATAAAGAAATAGTCGATTAAAACTGAAAATATTTGAAAGCAAAGCCTCCTCATTTATGAGCTAGTTTAACTGAATGGCTATTCTACACTTTACAAGTGGTCTGAATTGTAAGCCATATGTCCATCCTATCCTATAAAGGATGGGGATTATCATTAGATGTAGACGTTCCAATCAAATTTGAGTTTTAATTAAATAACAGGTAAAGTTAAGTGTGAATATTTACACTCACTGAAATGAAATAATAAGAGTATATTTTGTGCAATATTTATTATAGACATTAAGATACATCCATTAGTTATTTAAAATGCAGGCCATATTTGAATTGTATCTTCTGTTTATGTCCCTCACTTTATCAATATTTTCTTTTTGTTCTTCATACTGTCTTGCATCTTTGCCTAGACACTCTGACTGATAGAATTTGATATATTGGAAGTCTAGTCACCTTCAACTCCTTCATCTTTCCAGTGCTATATGAAAAAGAAATCTCAAAAAAAAACTTCCACAGCAGATCTCACCATGCTGGAAAAATCTGAAAGCAGAAGACAGATGAAATGCTACCAAGAAGCAGGTAGGTGTGGCCATTTCTAAAGAAGTAAAGAACAAATGTCTGAAGACCAAACCCAGGTGACCACAGGTTCTGAGAAAGCAGCACATCCCTACTATTTCAGGATTAATAATTCAGTGGCCTGAGAAGGTCTAGTTTAAAGTTCCAAAAGGCTTCTGATGTTCAGTTAGGTTTGGAAATTGATGGAGAACATAATTACAAGTAAAGAACTTTAGCCAACTAAATCAAATAAAGAGAGAGGTCAGGGAATAGCTTGGATTGATTCAAATAACAAACCCCCTTGCTATAACTTTTGATGATTGATTGCTTTTTTTCCAAATGACATAGATGGTGACAGATACATTTGATTCAGAGTATAAAACTAAGTCCAAATTTATTTATGTGTTTGTTTAATGTGTGCTCATGCACTCCAAGAAGCTAGGGGTTTCTCAATGGCTTTTGATACCAATTCTTAAGATAACCTTCACTCAACCTGGAACTTAGTGGTTCAGTTAGATGGGTTGGGCTGGCCTGCAAGTCTCAGGGATCTCCTTTTCCCTAACTTCCAAACCCTGAGGTTACAGGTAGGTCCAGGGGATTGACTTAAAGACTTCATGCTTGCAAGGCAAGCACTTTATCAATAATCAATCTCCCAGTACTAAATCCAATTTTTAAATCGAGCTTCCTTTCCCCACCAAAAGTACTCCTTAAAATTCAGATGAATTCTCCTGAAAAACATACAGATGAAAAAATTAGCTATTATCTACAGGAAATTTCTCATGAGAAATAATTATAAGGGACATTTTTCCAGGGTCTAGGGAACTGCAACTGGGAGTCCCTAAAACGTACCACCCATTCCACCAAAGGGGGAATAAGCACAGCCAGACAAAACCAGATGCTGGTTCACTCACGCCACCCCCACAAATCAGCCTTCCTGAATCTTGCAGGAGGTGGGGGGCTTTTAGTATGTCTTTTTACCACACCTAAAAAAAAAAAAACGTGTAATACAATACTGACCACACCATAACTTTAAAATAATTAAAATAACCACTGGGAAGACTCTCACAACCGAAGACTCTGAGGACAACAGATTACCTCCAGGATGCAGGGAGGTGACCGCACTTATGGAGAACACACGTCGCCAATGCTGGTCTATAGAGAAAGCCAACACTATACATAACACACAGCCATCTGGTGACTGAACAGTGAACAGCTGTGTACTGGTAGCCTTAGGATATCTACTTTGGTCCTAAACCTTGGCGGGCGGGTAAAAGATCTGCCTGGGTCTATCTCAGCCACTATCCACCTATTAACAGACATAGGGCCAAAACAACTTGAAGAGGGAACAGTTCTCAGCTACCCTCCAGTAGCATTTAGATGTTACCATCAGCTCCACTTCACAGAAAGTGAATGCTCAAAACAGATGTCCAAGAAAACTCAAAAGGGATTCAGGAAGCAAAAAACTAAAAGATAATCTAGGATGTGAATAAATGAAAAAGTCTTAAATATTTTGTGTTCAAGTGGACCTGAAATTTTTCATATTACAACACATTTTTGTAGCATTAGTTTATGTGTTAATTTCTCATATACAAAGTTCAATTAAGAAACTTCCTTACACACTGAAGATAGTTACGAGCCAGGTGTGCATGTAATCCCAGCATGTGAAAACCTAAGTTTGGAGTGTTGCTGTGAGAGAAAGACCAGCCTGGGATACTCGGTGAGTACCAGGTAAGCCTGGAATACAGTGTGAGATGGGAGATAAAAGAATAAAAAACATATTATTTATTGTCATTGCTATTTTGCCAGCACTGGTATTCAACCCTGTGCCTCTTGCATATTAGGCCAATTGTCTGCCACTTGCCTCTAATCTTAACCCTGTTTTTTATAATTATTTTTCATTTTAAGATACCATAGTAGCAAGTATTCTAGTCTGGCCACAAAGTTGTGATCCTTTTGCCTCAGCCTTTTTACTAGCTAGGATTACAAGTTTGTATTGAAGAACAACTGGTACTATTACTTTCTTCTTAATATTCAAAATATTTTACATGCATATGTGTTTTGCCTGCATATATGTCTATGCATCACATGTGTGCAGTGTCCTCAGGGGCCAGAAGAAGGAATCAGATTGACTGGAACTGGAGCTGCAGACTGTTGTGAGCAGACTTGTTGGTACTGGGAGTCAAACCAGTGTTCTCTGGAAAACTAGACAGTGCTCTTAAACCACTGAGCCTTCTCTCCGCCCCTACTATTACATTTTTAAATTAATATTTTTACACTGTACTTAATTGTATGAATTTTATCAACTGGCACTTCTTAATTTACCTACTCCTGAAAGAATCTGATACTGTTAGAAGAATGTAATTTAAAGCATGTATTAAAGGAATGTGAAAGTTTTAATAAACCTTATCTCATGATTATATCTATGTGATACCAATTTACAAAATTTAATTAGCTAAATAAAATTTAAGTGTCTTCTACTTTTATAAATGGACATTTTTACTATCTTGTTTTAAAGTATATTACACAAGACAAAATAATTAGATTTCTTTTGTAAATTGAGTTTCTGAATTCACAATTTTTCCAGTCTCCTTTAGAACTTTATATATAAATTGATTTAGTTTTTTTCAGATTTTTTTCCACAAAAAAACAACTTTTAATTCGCAGTACAGATTTTCCTTAGCTAATAGTCACAAACAAGGTTTACAGCAAATCCAACTCGGTGTCACCTAGCAATGCTTTCCTGTCCCCTTAGCCTTCCTTCCATGGGAGCTATGTCAACTGGACATAGCGGCCATGTGAGCTGTACTGATGTCATCCCATCATCCATCCCATTAAATTCTAAAGTCTCTGAAATTTAAGGCCTTTGATTTTTTTTATGAATTCATTTATGATTGTATTAGATGGAAGTCAAAATCTTTTTTTAAATTTTATTTTATTACTTTAAAAAACACCAATCCAAATTCCCACTTACTCCCCTTCTCCCACTTCCTTCCCACTCCCTCCATTCACTCTCCCTCGACTCCCCTCCAATCTTAAGAGAGGGAAAGGCACCCTGCCCTGTGTAAGGTCTAAGGCCCTCCACACTACATCTAGGTTGAGGAAGGTATACATTAAAAGAGAGTAGGATCCCAAAAAGCCGGGACATGCAGTAGAGACAAATTCCAGTGCCATTGTTACTAGCCTCTCAGTCTGCCCCAACTGTCAACTACATTCAGAGGGACTAGTTTGATCCCATGCTAGTTCAATCCCAGTCCAGTTGGAGTTG
>JAQHUG010000266.1:2374148-2394432 GCA_028555095.1 Dicrostonyx torquatus | reverse complement strand
GAGAAGGTTCCATGAGGTGCTCAGAATAAGGTATATTCTCTTCTGTTGGGGTGGAATGTTCTATAGATGTCTGTTAAGTCCATTTGATTCATTACATCTGTTAGTTCTCCTATTTCTCTGTTAAGTTTCTGTCTGGTTGACCTGTCTTTTGGCGAGAGAGGAGTGTTGAAATCTCCTACTATTAGTGTGTGGGGTTTGATATGCAATTTAAGTTTTAGCAATGTTTCTTTTACATATGTGGGTGCTCTTATATTGGAGTATAGATATTCAGGATTGAGGGAAGTAAAAATCTTAGGTTATGAAATAACTATACTCAAACAAAGCATCTTATATGGATGGTAAAATCAAATCCTCACGAGCTACATGACTCGTAGTAACATTACATTGTAGTTGGGAATCAATGAAATAAAGGATGCTGAAAAGTATTAGGGCTCAAAATTTGCCAGATGACAGTGATAAAACTAGTTCAAAAGATTATTAGATCGGGAGAATTTCCATTTCACAGTAATGATGTTGAAAGCCAATTTTATTTTGAATTAAAATTTAAATACCTGGAGATCAATGTCTTTACTGTTTACCAAAATTGTATTTTTGTAGGGAAATAAATCACTGGTGATAATTGTTTAAGAAAACTTTGGAACATCACAAGGACATTACATATAACATATTCTGTTCATAATGTGAAAAGCTTGCTCAGAAAACATTGTAATTAAAGTAGCACATAGTTCTGTTACCAAAGAAGCCTTTCAATGTGGAAGTCTGTGTCAATTCCATATTAAATTATGATAAAATAATGAATATACTAAAAGCCAAGATGTTACTGTCCCATCTGTTTTCAGCTCTTATGTGAAGAAATGAGATAAAGTGTCACTTATCCTTCTTCCTACCACAGCTTATCAAGGATACAGAAAAGAGATTAAGAGATTGAAGAGTTGAGGCAGAAGCTAAGAAAGAGTACTTGTTGCTCTTACAGAGAATCCAAGATCCCAGCACCCCATGGCAGCTTACACTGGCTCCTAACTCCAGTTCCAGGGGATCTGATATTGTCTTCTGAACTCCTCAGGCACGAAGCAAGCACATGGGACACATACAACATGCATGTAAATCATTCATCTACATAAAATAAAACAAAATAAATATGATTTTAAAAGAGAAAGAAAAAAGTCAAAGTTTATGAAAGAGTATGGAAATTACTTTTTCTGAAATGGTGACATTTTAGAATATTTAAAAATACCTTAATTTCATGTTTCAGATGGATGGCTACGTTACTAACTTCAAAAAAACTTAATGAGTTAGAAATGGTGACACATGTCTATAACTCTAAACTTTGACAAGAGAATCAGGACTTCTGTCAGCCTTGGTTACGTGTTGAATTTTAGTCGAACCTAGACTTGAAACCTTGTCTCAATGAAACAAAACAAACCAAAAAGTTGACTGAAAGACTGACGATAACCAGAACTTTAAAATAAACTCACCCAACATCATAAGAGATTCATGAATACATGTTAACATGTACACCCAAGAGTCATGGATTTCCAAGGACAATCCAACACCACAAAAATTCTAAAACAAAGGGGAATATTATTTCTTTACTACAGTACTGTGAAACATCTAAATATGCAATTATTTATTTATTTCATATTTATTATATGAAAAAGTTCAATTCAATTAGGATTGTGTTAAGAAATGAAATACAAACATATTTGTTAGAAAGGTACAAAGTGTTAGATTGAAGCAAGTTGAGTTAGACAAAATGAAGATATGTTGAATTGATAAACATTTGTAATCTTAATGTATGAATAAGTTTCCGTAAATTAAGTTTAAAACTACAGAGCTGTAAAAGGCTGGCTGTTTTCCTAAGTATGTCCACATGGTTCAAAGCAAACAGTGGCCAGATGATGAATGAGTCTACCATGAAAGACTAGAATTTCCAAAATAATTTTAATTTTTCCTACCTAAAATATCAAATATCTTTAAAAACCAACATTATTTGACAAAATGACCTTTGCCATCTAATATTTTCCTAGAAAAATATCAAATCCATTATTAGAAACAAACAAAGCCAAGAAAAGCTGCACCCTTCATGCTTCATTAATGACTTTCTTGTAAATTACAGATATTACCGTGAATAAAATTTTAGTTTTTCATATACACACATACAAATCATCCCATTCCCATGAAAATTATGTTTATTTTGCTGTAAATTGCCAAACCTTACTCATTTTTATATTGCCTGTAGGTTTCAAATAAATGAGTTTCTTGGCTTTTTTGGTGCAGAACAAGGATGGGGTCAGGCTAAACACAAAGTGAACATCTAAAAAGTTGAGGCAAAACAAACAAACAAACAATATATGTGTTGCAATCATTCATATTAGAACAGTAACAGCATTTCTACCCAAATCCTGAAACCAGGGTTATACCTAAAGCAGAGAGGGCTTGTGACTGCTGTAAAGCAAAACAGTGTGGCCTCACTGTTGATGTGAAGCACAGGAAGGGCTCTAAGATAAAGCAACGTTATAGGGATGTATTCTAAATGATAAAATTAAAAGTCTCATTCAGGTATAATCAACATGAACCCTAGCATTTATGCCCTTTTAGAATACAAACTGATGGATCTTAAATTATCCGTACTGTACTGAAAGTAGTAAATAAGACACACACAGCAATGTGGGCAAAAGCCTCTGGAACCCCGGAGGAGAAGGGGGCTTGCATATGTTAACTCACCTTTCCCTAAGTTGTTTCCAGAGCTAAGCACTAGTGAAGGTCATTCAAATATTTTCCTAGCAGCAAAGTCTCTGGGACCAAAGCGATAAGCCCACAGCATCACTGTGTCAGAAACAAAACATCTATCAACAGCATGTGTGTTGCAAGGCGAGGGACCACCACAAATATAAACACACCAGGATTAGTACATTTTAAAGGTGTGTTTGTTTAGAACAGTCTCTGTATCTCTCTGTTCATCCTCCCCATCCTCCCATGTCGAACCCCCCCCCCCAGCAGAATCTAAAAATACTGGGGTAATTTGTTTCAGAAGTAAAAAAAAAAAAAAAAAAAAGAAATCCATAGGCCCTTAAGGGAAAATAACTTTAAGGTAGATAGTTGCAGAGCAGGGACCTTTGTCTCCAAGAACCTAAATACAACATACATGTATACACACACATGCATGCATATATACATGCATACATACAAACATATACACATGCATACATACATATGTACATACATGATAAAATTGGGCAGGCTTCCTTCTAAATGGAGACATCTGTGGTCTAAGGAGCCTTGACAAAAAACATGTGGATCTTGTTCCATTTGCTCATTGGCAATTTACGCAACTGCCAGAAAACTGGAAGCCAGTGGCAGCATAAAGTCACCATGGCCCATGTTATTAAAAAGAGCACACTCTTAAAAGGAGTGAATGACGTGTCAGGTCAGCAGGCAGAAGAAGGACAGAGGACAGAACACAAAGTATCCACGTGTCAATACACAGATGAGAGAAGAACTGGAATACTATTGTAATAAAGATAGATTTGTTTTCTAACTTCTCAAACGTGCAAATATAAAAGGATGCAAACTTTTTATATTTTATGGAGAAAATAAATAACATTGGGATACAGCATGGGTAGGTTTCTGAATTTTCAGAAATCATTCATACTTTCAAAAAAATGTTTTGAAAACTTCTGAAAAAATATGTGGAAGAGCTTAAGTTCATTAGATTGCACAGTGATCACAGTGATTTATGAAAACTGTAATGATTTTAACAGATTAACTAAGTAGCATGAAGAAATGGAATGGCAAGGAGAGAGAGAGCTTTCTTGCCCAGGCCTCTATTAATCCAATTGTCGCTATTTCTGAAGAAAGCCACTTATCATCATAATTTGATTTTAATATTACAGTACCTAATTCTATTCAAATCATATGGTAAATACTGAATTTTTGCTAGCAAGGGAAGGATCAAAATATAAATAAGATTAATACCTTAAAATAGAAACCAAACTACAGCTCACAAGAATCTTCATTAAACTAATTCAGTCACAATTTTGCATTTATCTTATTAGATATACACATATATATACAGTAAATATAATGAATATTCCTATACTTATATACACAGATATACATAAGCTTTATGTACTGTATAATTAGTAAAGTACATAGTTATCTATAACCAACTGAGTATATAAAACAAATTATTAAAATTGTATAATTAACTGAATGAACATATAAATATCATTAGGTTTAGGAAATATAAGAAAATATAATTACATCACCCCACAATGTTGCTATAGTTAATATGCATTTATGCTACTAATGCATAAATGTATATATACACACATATACATAATGCAATTATTTGTAGATATTAGACTAGTAGTTAAGCTTTCACTTTTAGTAGACTGTACTAAAAGTGTACACAATAAATTGTACTCACTTATCATATCTCAGATGTTTTAAAAGAAAATAGCGAGAGACTAGTGAGAACTAGTAACATTGTCAAGCATGCCTTGGGGTCCAGTCCAACCACTACAGAGAGAAAGAATGTTCAAAAAGCCATGTGTAATGGCTCACTCCTGTAACCTGTAGTTCTAGAACTCAGGAGGCTGAAGCAGGAGGATGATCACGAGTTGAAGGCCAGGCGGGGCGATACAGCAAGACTTTTTCAAAAAAGAGAAAGGAAGGAAGGGAAGGTGGGTTAGGGGAAAGTGGGCTGAAAGGGAGGGGTTATAAAATTAAAAGAATAGCAAAAAGAGTTTGAAAACTGGAGAGAAATGGACAACTGTTATCAACACCATGATTTTTCCAAAAGCCAGATCCTAATCTAATAATTAAATACCAATACCGATCAGCACCAACATATCATTAAACCTCACAAAGTGCCAGCTTCAACAATCTGTGATACCATGTGGCACAGAAATGAATAAAACAAGGAAGTACTAGTGAGGGGTGTTACGCAACACAAGTTTATATTCCTACCCATCTCTACATTGCAGGATGCCTACTCTTCCCTGCTCAAGTAAAGACAAAGATTTCCTCTCTGGGAAAGATAAACTCTCACCTGTGATGCCTAGACACAACAGAGGCAGGACACTACACAGGAAATAAAAGGACCAAATAAATAGGTGGAATAAATTGCAAACTTGGAGTATCTCCACTATTCAGTCCCGGAACACCACTACCGGAGAAACACTACGTATTTCTAAGGAACCATATAAGACAATGTAAAAACACTTAAATAAACCTAATGGTGGGTTCCCTAGAACAACTTGGCTGGATTTCTAATCAATAAGTCCATCTGTGTGTTGAGTATTCTGAATAATGTTTAAGCCCGATTCTTAAAAATGTACATAGAATGGGTATGGCCCAAGAGGTGAGAACAGCATCTGATACAAAAGTTCAAAACCAAAACAAATGGAAAAGGGCAAAGGAGAATAAACAGAAGAGGTAATTTCTACTACACCGTCCTTGACAGCATCCACAAGCAAAACCTCGTGTGACAGGAAAAACACAAAGCGTATCACAAGACAAGAATTCAGAGAAGTAAAACAAATGCTACTGAAAATAAAGTTAGGGAAACAGAAATAAAGTACACAGTGAAAATGTTAAAAAAAAAAAACTAGAAAAATTCTTCTAAAGTAGAAAAAATAGGTAAGAAAAGTAAAAGTTTAAAAGGAAAGTCAAAAGACTGATTGGGAAATCAGCTGACAATGGCTTAAGGGGAATCACTAATTCAATTACAGCACTAGTTGGATAACATTGAGAAATATGAGCCACCTGCAATTAGAATAACAAAAATAGTTTTCTTGAGCTGGAGAGACAGCCAAGAGCACATAATGTTCTTCCAAGGGACCCAAGGTCAAGTTGCTCTAAGCAGCTTCCTTTGGGGGTCCTATTTGGCATTTGTCACCTGGTCAACCTTCCACACTAATGTATGCTTTAATCCGCCTGTTTCCACCAGGCAGCTTAGACAGCATATTCCTCGAGATGCCGCCTCTGGTCTCTAAAGTTGAAGGCCTCAGTGTAAAACTGCTATTCGCGGACCGCTCACAGAAGACAGCACCCTGAACTCCCTGTCTTGTCTCTTTCATTTGGAAACAGGATCTTGATTAGAATGACTCTCTCCTATTTATAATTGTATCCTTGGCAACCAGTACAGCAATCATCATTACATAAACATTTCACTAATAAGTGTATTTGTTCATTAATTTGAGTAGCATTTATTTGGCACCTGCAGGGCACAAGGCATCTTTCCGGGCATCAACAACAAGATGAGAAAGAGAACAGTTTGCTTTTACAGAGCTTGCATTTCTAGAGGAAGGGATCAAACAACAAAAGGAAATCTGGCTGTAACCAAAACTGCTGCCCTAGTTTTCTTTTCAGTTGCTGTAATAAATACCATAACCAAAAGAAGTTGGAGAAGAGGAATGGATTTACTTGGTTTACACTGCCACATCTCCACATCACAATCCATAGTTGAAATGTAAGGCAAGAATCTGGAGGCAGGAACTAAAGCAGACACCACAGAGGAATGCTGCTTCTTGTTTTGCTGCCTCTGCCTTGTTCAGTTACCTTTCTTATACACCCTAGGCCCATCTACCTAGACATGGCACCATCCACAGTGGGCCGGGGCATTCTACATAAATTAACAAGTAAGAATGTGATCCCCACACACAGCCGCCAGACAGTCTTCTCTGAGCAACCCTTATATTCGAGATCTGTCTTCACAGACAAACCTAGGCTTCTGTCAAGTGACAGCTGAGGCCAAATGTGGCAATGCTGCTTAGTGTCATAAAGCAGCACAGATCAGAGCAAAGGCACAAGGGGAGGAGAGGACAGAATGCTGCTTTGGATGGAGAAAACTCTTAAGGAATGTAAGACTGGAGATGTGACTGAGTGACAGAATAAATCATGCTAACAATGCGGATGAGAAGAACAGAGGACACATTCTTTCCTGTTTCTTTTTTTTATTTTTTATTTCTTTTTTTATTGTTAAAAGAAAAATTTACATTTACTCCCCTTGTCCCAGGCCCTCCGCACCCCAATACCCCACCCGCCATCCCCTTGCTTCCTTAAGATGGGGCAGGATACCCTGCCCTGTGGGAAGCCCAAGGCCCTCCCCGCTCCATCTCGGTCCAAGAAGGTGTGCATCCATATAGAATAGGTTCCCAAAAAGCCAATACATGCATCTATTGGGAGCCCATCAAATCCAACTGGACCAGGACTGAATGAGCATAGGACCAAATTGGACTGACTCTCTGAATGTGGCTGCCAATGGGGACTGATGGAGAAGTCAATGATAATGGCACAGCGACCTATCTATCTCTTCTTTCCTGTTTCTAAAGCACGGCATGTGCGCTCTACCCTACCTTCATGCTCTCAGCAGGTGATGCAGCCCAAGTACCTACACACCTGCACGCAAAATGATAACAGTGATCGTCCACCACGGCAAATCAGGAAGTCCTTCTTTGCCCTCTGTCATGCAGCAGGCTGTTCTATGTGGTCAATGCTGACGCTTTTCTGCTCACCAGCCCAAGCCCCAACAAAATTTCACAGGAAACTGGCCCATCTTAGTGCCATACTCACTCTACTGAAGATGCTCTCTCAGGAATGTCTAAAATATGGCTGGAATCTCAATAAATACCTGACGAGAGCATGGATGTCTGACTGGCCACTGGGAGAGAGCAGAAGCATTAGGAACTAGGGAATCACAAACATCCAGGCTTTCTGCAGGGGGACAAGGTAAGTGAAATTCAGGCTCATTGAATCATTGAAACTCATTGCTAGGGTATTTTATTCATCTTTGTTCATAGTTGAGCCAGATGTGTGACAAGGTCACACAGAGCTGGGTGGTCCTCCAGCCAGTAGACAAATCTCAGGTCTCTTTGATTTCTAGAGTCAGTTCCGCTCTCTCTCTATATATATATATATATATTTCTTTACATTGATTTTTAAAATTCCTACATCTCTAAGGCCAGTGAGATGGTTCATTAAGTAGTAGCATTTGTCACTAAGCCTGATGACCTGAGTATGACTCTTGGAACAAAAGAAATGACTCCTGCAAATTATCTACTTATCTCCACAGTGTATCCTGCCTTCCCCAACAAAGCAAATAAATGTAATAAAAGTTTTAAAAAACATTTTCTAAAACTCTAATCATTTTCCAATATGCCATTGAGTTCATTCCCCCCAGGAGAAAAAAACAAACAAAACGTAATACTGTTACAGAGCCCTGAAGACCATGCTCTCTGGACCAGTGGGTAGGTAGGAAACAGACAATTGTTTACTCTGCCTCCCTGTCAACACTTGAAGGGTTCCATGCAGGAGAGCATGCCATTTCATGCCGAAATTACTTTGAAATGTCACCGTGCTAACACCTAAGAAAAGGTGTTAGTAAGGGTTTATACCATTGGGACAGACAATAAAGCTCACCCAAGGACTATTTCCAAAGCTTTTAACAAATCTACAAAACCCAGAGATGTGGGGAAATGTGCATCGGCACACAACAACATCCCAGCTGTCAGCATGAGGAGAGGCAGGAGACTGTTCATGCCCTGTGGCAGAATTGATGTCAAACTCCAGGTCCTCCATCCATTGTTCCTGGGAAAATAATGCGAATTCTCCATGTCTTTCCAGATTTGCTTTCAATGCATAAAATATTATGGCGATACTGATTCTATAGGACTGATATGAGAATGAAATTAATTAATACTTATAAAAATGACAGATTTTTTGAAAGATTGCCACTGAATTGGCTTCTTAATTTTTAAAAAGTCATTAGTCCCTGTTTACTTTAAGAAAGCATCAGGAGGACACTGCCTACCAAAGCTAAATGTTAGCTCAAATACACATTGTTTGTAACAGACACTTCCAGACATTTTATCTGAGTTTGCAAACATACATTTGTGTCATTTTAAGCCACTCCCCACCAGAGAATTAAGAAACAGTCCTTTCAGAAAACTTCCTAGAGTGTAGACAGGAAACTGGGAGATACTTTTTCTTATACAATCCTTGAAATTCTTGGAAGTTTTTTTTTTTTTTTTTTTTTAGCAGTATCAGGTATGGGTTCCATCTTACAGAGTGGGTCTTAAATCTAATCACAAAGTGGCCAGGAACCTGAGATTAGATAGGTCATGGACTCCAGGGGAGAACCCTACTACCATTCTTCTGCTAAAGGAGCATAGCAACGAAATGACTCCTAAGGAATTGTTAGACCCACAGATCTCTTAACCTTCATCAGAGAAGCCTCTTCTTTCAATGGACAGCAATTAATAAATAGGTCCATAAGTGGACAATGTGCAGAGAGTGGGAGAATTGGAACACTCAGCCTGAAATGGGATGGCTTTATCAAACCCGTTCCCTCAAGGCTCAGGAATCTCGGCAAGAAGCAGAGAGACCAAGTATAAGAACTAGAGGTGGTAAGCAATTCCACAGAAGTATTGTCTTCCTGACACAAGACTGAGAAACATATGACTCACAGACCCTGTGACACTAAATTCTACCCTAACCAAGAAGCTATGTAAAAG
Source organism: Dicrostonyx torquatus (assembly GCA_028555095.1). Classification (NCBI taxonomy): domain Eukaryota; kingdom Metazoa; phylum Chordata; class Mammalia; order Rodentia; family Cricetidae; genus Dicrostonyx; species Dicrostonyx torquatus. The sequence continues at coordinate 2,384,914 of JAQHUG010000266.1, read as the reverse complement.
TGATGCATGCTGGAAGAGGGAAATTCAATCGTCTTCTCCGGTTGAAGGACTCTGGCTGTATTAACCATCCTCCAGGGCAGGGCCTCGTGTCCCATAGCAGTTGGCCAACACAAGACAGACTCCGTGGTAGTGCTGCACTTTTTGTTTTGGTATTTTTGTCATATTGTATTATTTTGATTTAGGGGTTATTTTGTGGAGGGAAGAGAGAAAATGTGCAGTTGAACGGGTAGAGAGGTAGGAAAGAATATGATCAAAATAAATCATATAAAACAATTTTTAAATGCCCAAAGAATCTATGATATCGGTGCTACTGTCCATAGTCCATTAACAACATAGCGTGAAGGCAAATGACCATGTAGATGAATGATGGATCTCAGTTCAACCTCAAAGCTCATGCTTAGAAATACTATGCTAACCTAACCCCTTATTTTCTTGGAAACCATAGTTGTGCCAACCACAGTGCTTTTCAGAAAAGTTAAGCTTCCCAGTGGGGAAGGGATTATCATCCTATTATTTGTAAAAGAAAAAGTCAATAGTAGAGAGTGGCTTTGGAGAGCCTGCAGCTAGCCCAACAAAGGCTCTCATTCCACACAGCTGGCACAGGCACTGTGCCTTTCTCTTATTCCCCCTGACCTATGCCTAGACAGTGTGCAAATAATTTTAGAAACTCTAAACGAACCATTTACTGACATTCCAAACACCCTCATTCCAAGAAGCGGAACCCATGCCTGATGTGAGGTGCTCTCAGATTGTGAGTCTTTTCGTCATGCTGAAATTTTAAAGGGTAAAGAGAGCACTTCTCAGAAGAACTCAAAAAAAAAAACAAAGATCGAAATTATGAAATCTCCCTATGTCTAACCTACTGAGTCTCATTTGTCATTTCACTAGGGAGACAACAAGCCTACAGACCTTTTTGTTTACCATTCTGGAAAAATAGGATCAGGTGGCAGAGATGGATAAAATCAATTTCTGTTCTTAGATACAACTTCTGTTACTGTCTGCAGCCAGGTGTCAGTCACAAATTAACAAAGGGAAATGTGGTCGCTAAAGCCAAACCTCTCCCCAGTGAAAAGAAGATTTAAATGAGACACCCTCAAGATTCTGTAATCACTTATTTGACTCAGTCAGACTAGCATTGACAGAAAAAAAAAAAGAAAACACAGCTGATCTCATCAAGTCCAAATCCAGGGTTATAAGTCACTTCCTAGTTATTGCTGTAGTATAACAGGACAACTAGAGTGAAAAAGAACCTAAAATTCAGTGGTACCTATATCAGAAATAGAAAATAAAGCCAGCAAATCTAAGATCATCCTGTTAGGAAATTAACAATCAAAAATTCGCAATGGAGCTAAAATATTTTTAAAAAAATAATAAAAAGAAAGAAAGAAAAGGGAGAGAAGAAGGGGGAAGGAAGGAAGGAGAGAGAGGGAAGGAGAGAGAGAAAGAGAGAGAGAGAGAGAGAGAGAGAGAGAGAGAGAGAGAGAGAAGCAAATCAATGCTTGCTTACTGTTAGATCCGGTGACAAGAGGAACCTGAGAAGGTTTTAGAAATGCCAGAGAGCCTTAGCACTGGGCCTCTAGAGGGCTTTTAAAGTGCTTTTGGGCAAAGTAGTTTCTGATTTGAAATGATATTGAGAAAAAGATGCCTAAAGTAGATGCAAAGTAATTATTCCAATTTTTCAGAGAGATATAAAATATATGCTATTCTAAGATTTTCTTCTTCTATCTGAAGATAATCATATTGTAGATAGTTGCATGATAACAGTTCCTCGGGAAGCCATATGTTTGAGCTTATAGGCAAATATTCTCCTTCTTCTGTTATATTTCAATACTGAGAGGCCCAAAGAGCTCAAACACATAACGTCACAAGAGAGTACATTCTGTTTGCTCTAAGCAGAAAGCCCAGATGAAGAACGACAACAGAGTCGCAGAGCACAAAGTGCACATTGGGAATCACTGATGACCGAAAGGCAGCAAATGCTGCTAAGTCCCACCACCAGAAGAAGTTGTGGTAGCGAAGAAGCATTTCCAAGTCATTACAAGGCTGTCACTCAAACAGCTCTGCCAATTACACTGGTACACACTCAATGTGAGATACACACCTCAAGAGTTTCAGAGAGCCGAATGAGTGTCACACTAACGTGACTTTATGTTTCATCAGCACAGCTCTTAGGAGAGTTCAGCACTGTTTACTGGACAAGGAGACACTTCATTCTTACTGCCCTGCCGTACAGAAGAGGATGGGTTTTTTAAAAAATAAAATGAAATAACAATAACAGTAAAAAAAAAAACTAAACTAAAAATTAGATTCTAAACCTCATCTTTTTGTATAGTAATGGTCTTGGCCAACACTCTGCCCACTTTAAATTCCTAGCAGGGCAAAGCTGTGTGTGCCTTGGGAAAACACAATTCTGAGGAAGCCCTGAATCGGCCAGGCCAAAGGGCTAGTGATATTTCTTGACTCATCTCTTTTAGTTCATCTGAACCCATCACTTCACATTTTTCATTCTTTACCCTATCTCTCTCTAAAATCATTCAACATAGGGAACGTAATTTTCTCAAAAATGACATTCACCTACCTGTCAATCAGTATTCTCAATGAATTTTTGAAATAAAAAGAAAACTAAAACCTTCCCATAGTGTAGATTTCAAGATATTTATTAGAAGCTTAAATACTTTCCATTTTCCAGAGCCTAGAAAAGGGTTTTTGTTTGTTTGTTTGTTTGGTTGGTTGGTTTGTTTTGTCATGTGGAACTGCAAAAAAAAAGTGGTATGAGCTTTTTATGAGACAGACATGGATTATGATCTCTTTCTAGTCCTTAACTGTCTATCTTAGACAAGGAATACAACTTCTCTGAGACTCTTTCTACTTCTTTTAAAAATGATGGCAAAATAGTAAATCTCAAATGACTAATCTGAGGGTTGAACTGTCTGAATTACCATGCTCATAATTATAATTAATATTTATTGATTTATTATGCACTATATATTAATTCTTTGGGCATGCATATATACATTTAGTGTACTTATAATAGTTTACACACGAAATGTCTCCCCAAAAGATATTGGATACTAGCAATGAACACCCCTATTGATGACCTGTCTTAGGGTATAAGACATGGAGGGTACCTTGTCCCCAGGCCTAACCCAGTCCTCTTGGATTCCTAGTCACCACAAGGTGAGCAGTTCTGCTCCACTAGTTTCTCAAGTGTGTTATATACTGCCTCACGGTGGCCCAGGAGCAATATAACCATGTGACCGTTACCTGAAAGTATGAACCAAAACAGTTCCTCTCTTAAGTACGTGTCTCAGGTATTTCTTCACAACAAAGAAAAACTAGCTAACATAGAAACAACCCAAGCAACCATTAGATGAGAATCATAACTGCTGCTTTGCCAAGACAGAAACTGAGACTTGGAGAGATTCAGTAACTAGGGGAACAGAAACTGGGACTGTGTCTGTGAGAAGAATTCAACTCTCCTTCCATCCTTCCAGGCTCATGGAAATAGGGATGCTGTGTCTGTCTACTCATGTAGAGCCATCTCCTGCCTTTCCTTTTTTACTGACCCACATCCCCACCCAACTCTACAGCATGCAGATCATGAAATCAACTTAAGAACTGGTGGGAAAGAAATATAACACTTTCATTACAGATAAAGGCTTATAAAATATGATGAGCTAAAAGGACCACCCAAATTTAAAAAAAAAAAAACTAAAGATAGACAGGAGGACTATTCTCCAAGTTAGCCAGCTATCAAGTAATCTCATCCAAAGAAATTCTGTACAGAATATAATATGCCACTCCTAACAGTAACTGGCCCCACTCCTTTAAAGGCAATATAGGTTAGAACATAGGTACTTTTGTTTCATTTGATGTTCATTTAACAAAACATGACAAAAAGGAACCGACTGGGAAGACAACCTCTCCTCTTCAACTCAGCATAGTATAGATTGGGCAGATCCAACGCTACAATCAAAGACAGTGCTTGACATCTGGAGGACACTATATCCAATTTCTACACACTGGATCCAAAATACATGACCAGTTACCCTCACTGGAAAGTCCTAAACAGCACCAGTGTCACTTGAAGCAACAGCTGGTCCCTACATGAGTAGGAATAGGTGATGTGAGCAGATTCACAGACAACTAGAGTGGCAGAGCCTTGAGGAGCTGATCTCAGAACGAGGAGACCGTTCTTAGCATAAAGCCACGAAGACATGCTCAATAAGCTTTCTTGGAATCTTCCAGATCAACAGGTTAGAGGCTCCTGGGAAGAGCGGCACTAAGGATGAGACAGGTTTTATCTTGTATATTAGGCTCCAGGGATATTTAAACATAATGCTGAGGCTCTAACTGGTTGGAACAGGTCCGCAATCTCCTGGAATTTTCAGAGCTTCCTAGGTATGCCAGTATGCCACATGGAAGGCACAGCCTTCTGTAGTTAAAGTCTGAGAAAACATTGCTGAAAGCTCTTTATCAGGAATACACTGTAAATCATTAAAGAGTTTACAATGCTGTTGTAAAAGGATTACAGGTATCTTTTATCAATAACAGGAGAGTAGCAGTGAGGAGGAAGAAGGGGTTACCATCAACTTAAAATTTAGACTATATAGATAGGCTGTTCATGCATGCACCCACTTTCCCAAGTAATACCTGTCTCAGGGAGTAAGATGAAAATACACACAACGTTTGCTCTAAAGAAGTTCCCCACACAGATAAAAGGGGAAAACGAATTAAAACACTACCCAGCGAGTAAATATAGATATGCAGGATGTAGTGGATACTGGAGAGATACCTGATACCTAAGATCAGTATGAACAGTGAAATTATAAAATATGATGTAGGTTGTGAGCCACAGAGAGGAGTTTAAAGAGTGTCAGAGCAAAAAAACAATGGATTACTGAAGGCTGTAAGAACCTTGGGTCATGTTTCTGTAGCATCAAGTTACATCATGAAGGTGGAACAAGGGCAAGAGAAAAGACCCAAAGGCTGTCAAATCAGAAATGACTAGTGGAAGACTCTCAGCTTCACAGTGAAGGCAACTGTGTGCCACCATTAACTCTAAAACCTGAATGCCATGGTCAGGTCTATGTGTCAGGGGGAAAATCAGCTTGACAGAATAGAAGGATGAAACTGTAGCCGTGGGAGAGCACTTTGGAGGACACTCAGCAGTCTGGTGCAGAATAGTGAGGAACAGTGGGGAGTTGGCTGGAGAAGTTAGATCGTTAGCTACAGAAATGGGTTTGCTATTCTGGTTTCTCTCTAGGTCATATTAATCCTTTATATTTTTAGAATGGTTTTGTGCTTATGCGTGAAGAATGAAAGAAAGAAAAGGGTTGGAATTAAACTAGAACAGCAAGGTGAAACCAGGGTGATGAGAGACGAAGAAAATAGGCGAGGCAGCCACTACCTAACTCAGACTGCAATAAATACTAGAGAGAGAAAAATGAATCAATTTCAGTCGTTTATTAGAGAATAAGCCTTCAAATATAGATCTTATTTCTTCAAGAATGTTTTACAAGCTTCATTAACACATCACTTCAACATTTTAAACTTTTGGAATCGTTAAATGGTTTTAAGATGTGCCAAAAAGTATCTGTCAAATTCAATGTATATTCCAGATTTCTTAAATGAATAAATGTTGAGAATACCATTACAAGATAAATTTAAAAAAAAAAACACCAGGCATTTTAGTGGGTAAAGAAATTAATGCACACACCATTAAAAGCCATACCAAATAAAAATGTCATTTTACCTTTATGTATTACTTTCAATCTAGCATGTCAGAATTAATTAACTAAAGAGTCACTGGTTGAAATGTGAGTCTTCTGAATGCAAAGGATACAAGAAAAATTTACCATAAAGGACAAAAATCAAGGCTTTCCTACTGATTAAAAACAATTGTATAGTAGGAAAATCCACTGATGAGACAGAAAAGTATACTGATACACACACTACCAAATGAAATCAAATTTTGCAAAGGGTTGGTGAGATATCTCAGCAGGTAGAAATGCTTTCTGTGCTAGCTGAATAACCTAAATTCAATGCCCAGATCCTGTATCAGAAGAATCTGATCTGCAAAAGTTGTCTTTTGACCTCCTCACATGATCTAGGGTATGCACATGCCTGTACACACACACACAGACACACACACACACACACACACACATGCACACACACACGAACACACATTCACATACATGCACACACAGGCACTCATAATAATAATTAAGACTTAAATGTTTAGAAAATCCACTGCAAAAAGCAACCATAAATTAATCATCTTAAAGGCTCCATAATCCTATTTAAAGAAAACAAATCTTTATTGAAAGAGCTAAAGAAGGCTTGAAAACTGGAGGAAAAACATACAGTTTAAGATGAAAAATCAGGAGACAATTCTTGCCAGACTTACATGTACACTTACTGCAAATCCAGTAACTACAATGATTCCCTACACCTACACAAGCCACGTGAACCCTGTCGTGCTTCGAGAAAACAGAGGAAAATCTGAAGTTCTTGGCAGTAAAGAATATTTTAGGCAGAGCAAATGACAGTCTACCAGGTGTTTTAAATACACGGAGCGTTTGAAAAACCAAATAGATCCCAAGAGAAAAAAAATGCAAACAAACTAGAAGCAAATGACATCAATGAATGAAATAAATTGCTTTTAATGGAGTGAGGTTTTAATAAAGCAAAGACAACAGGAACAATTCATAAGTCTGAACTGTCGAGGGAGGAGCAGGCAAAAAGCCCCCTAAGACAATAAGCTTACATTTATTACTGAAAATTCAAGGTTTTAGAATTATTATGCTCAATTATTGGGAGGCATAAGAACTGGGAAGGCACTTCTGAAAGGCTAGTTGGCCCAAAGCCTCAACATTATCTGTATTACTGAAAGCAAACACTTTCTATTCTGCAATAAATCAATCCCAATAAAATAAATGATTCAAAAAATCAATGTTCATTTACTTAGTGCCTTAATTACAGTACTAAATGATCTGTACTACATTGCTGGTAATATAAAAGAAGATATCTGAGCCATATTCAGGTTAATGGGAGAGATAAGCACAGCTGTGAAAGAAAACTGAGGAGTATCTCTGAAGGACCAGCCCCCAGCTCAGAGGGTGGGGAAAGGTCTCCTATAAGGAATGCTGGATTTATATAGAAAATGTCCATATTTGCACACATCTCCCTTTTTGTTGTCCAATGAGCAAGTATTCGTTTTTCAAGACTTGCCTTACTATCAAATTAGAATCAGCATATAAAATACTTGTTCTGTTTGCAGCAAATTGTGCTTCACATTCTCACCTCGTTCTCATTGCAACGCTTCCCTCCATAGTCTACAGGAACAATGAAACCTATACCTTCAGAGTTGTGCCTCTGCTTAACACCCTGATTTTCCTTCTGCATTTGCCCTTACGCTAGGCAGGTCACAGATGTATACCCGCTTAGTTTTCAACTTGTGCAGACCTGGTATATCATAGATAAAATATTTTGCTTTTGTTTTTTAAACTTTCCTCTATTGTTTAAAATGTCATATGTGTATATATTAAATATGATCATATCTAATCACATCAACTCCCACTCCATGACACTGACTCCCACCATGCTCTCCCAACACTCTCCATGACCAAGCTCACATTTCTTCTTTTCTTTAACCTACCGGTGCAGTTAGTTACCCATATGCACAGGTTTCTGGTGCCATGCACTGAAGCAGAGGACCCTAGCATGGCCATATCCTCAAGAAAAGAACAATTCTTTCTACCCTAGCAACTATCCCCTGACAACATTCCCCTTAGTTATGGGTGAAGCTTGGAGACCATCTACCCCATCTTTGTTGAGGGTTGGGATGCCTTGACCTTCTGTAGGAATTCTCAGCTACTGTGAATTCATTAGTGTGAAACCCATGTCATGGGCGGAAGACACCATTTCATAGCCCTCCTTTCCATTTTCCTGCTCTTATATCCATTTGGTCCTCTCTCTGATGGTGTTTCCTGAGCCTTGCTGTTCCTGGTGTTAGTAAAGATGCCCATTTAGGGCTGAGCACTGAGGCTCCCGTTATCAGCACTGGACCAGTTCTCTCATCAGTGAAGATATGGCAAACAAGCCTTTATCACACTAGGTCTATGGATACAAGTATTGAGAAGACAAATTGATATGTTAAAAGTTTTATTAAAAGACTGCAAAAGTGAAAAAAAGTCACTGTATCCCACCAATATCGAAAGCCTTATGATCATTTTAAATTTTAAAAGACACAAATTGACTTTTAATTTTCAAGTACTATTATTCTCTAAAGCAGGTACAAATTATTCAAAGTTGATGCTTTTAAGTTCAAAAAAGTAATTTGCTGAAATGTATTCAAGTCTTTGTCACCAAAAACAAAAGTCATATATAGTCTGGAAACATACTAACTGCCAAAAAAGTCATCTCCAACAAAAATTTTGAAAGTGTAAAAAGTTATATTTTTCTTATCTAAAAATGGAGTGATGTGTTAAGACAGCTTATATTTAGCAGTAGGAACCCAAATCACTCCAAGCAAAGTTGGCTATGCCTGTCTAGCTTCTGCCCTGAAGTCTTTGCTCATTTCTCTTGGCATCCTTTTACTCAAAGTGTGAGGTTTCAGACTGTTTACCAATTTTGAATTGTCTACTTCCCATTACCTTTCTACAAGGAGTACCTTGAAGAACACATCTTAAAAGTCACTCAAAACGCACACGTGATCACAACATTATTTAGAAAAATGTTTAATTTCTTTGAGACTGTTCATTTCGAATTTTCATGTTAAGTGGATTTAGGCAAGGAAATAAAGACAAACATCTCTACTTGTATTCACTGAACTTTGCTTTCCATCCTACAGTATATATTGTTTATGTGTGTCATAGGCACAATACTTTGTATTTCTATTTTTATATTACCCTTTAATTAGTGATATCCTTCTGTGTGTATATAGATTCACAGTTATTCAACATGTACTTATGCAAGGTCTTCTAAGTAACTGATATTTTCCCACTTGATCTACAAAACTCTTAAAGAGATGTTTAAAAACTTCTCGGCTATGATGCTAAAACCTCAAAAGAGCACACAGTTTTAGATTTTATATGTTTGGTAGTTATGTCACCCTGCATTATAAAAGTTTTATGGCAACTGTCCTAATTGCAATTATACTGCATCTTTTACCTTGAGTGAATTTCTAAAACATTTCCAAAATAAAACAAAACAGCACGAGGCAGCACTGGAACCATGCACACACTGACTCTTTGTCCTCAAGTCTCTTAGTAGCTGGTGTAGGAGGGATCTTTTATATTTGGGTTACTCTCATTGGTTGAATAAAGAACTGCCTGGCCTGTAAGATAGGACACAGCCCTTAGGTGGGCAGAGTAGACAGAATGGAAGGCGGTGAGAAAGAAGGCACTGCCAGAGACGCCATGATGCTCCTACCCGAGATGGACACATGTCAGAATCGTCTGGTAAGCCACCACCTCCTGGTGACACACAGACTTTTACAAATGGGCTTAATCAGATGTAAGAATTAGCCAAGCAAAGGCTAGAGATAATGGGCTAGGCAGTAATTTAAATGAATACAGTTTGTGTGTAATCATTTCGGGCATAAGCTAGCTGTGCAGCCGTGGCTGGGAGGCAGGTGCTGGGAACAAACGGCCATGCTCTTCTCATATGCTGGGAACAAAACCCGCACCTCTTACTACAATAGCAGTATGAGTTTTCCCACAGGAATCAATCATAAGGTTACTTTCTGTCACAGCGTATAACCTTGGAGTTCAGGAATCAGCAACATTTCCAAAGGGAAAAGCAGCAGATCTGCCCAAATTCAGTCTCATGCAAAGTAATACACCATCCTTATTAGAAGACAAATCCAGCCCTTTGTACTTCTTTTTTTGAAATATTGTGCATCATTTTTTTAACAGGTATCTTTTTCTACACATGTAAGAACTTTTTATCTATTGCTCTCTCCAAAAGCCAAAGACCATCTAAGAAATAACCTCACTATCAGACACAAGATACTTTCTTTTGAGCTGTTGCTCAGGGATGTCCAAGAGACTCCCAAACATTACAGACTATGGCTACTGCTATTGGTTTCCCCAGAGAGGGGTGAAAGGTAAGCTCTTATGGCAGAAGACATGCATTTCGGTCACAGAGCCCAGAGGCCCCTGATCTGAAACTGATTTGAAAACCATCTCCTCCCTGAGGACTAGCTTTGATGATACCAGGTGGCACGCAAGTTTCCAAAAAAGGAAGAAACCAACAGTTCTAACCAGATATAACGTATCTGAACCACAGCAGCCAGCGTGTCATCAGAACCCTGAGAGTATTAGTATCGTGCATACTTGGTGATAACCAACAGCTCCCTAATAGCATGTAAGACCCTCTTGACGAGAGGAAGACCAACATGCTGCTAGAAACCTGCTGCTATCCAGGGTTGATGAAGCAAACTCACGAATCTTGAAGGAGAGCCTACAATTACCACTTTACTAAGCCAGCAGAATCCCTAACAACAATCTAAACACTGGTCTTTATACCCACAGATAAGTGTAGTTCTCAGGCCTCATCGAAGAAACTTCTCTTCATGTGGGCTCTGATATTCTTCAGACTGGCTGGCGACAGCCATTGCTTGGATTCAATTTGGTAGCTGAAAGCTAGCAACTTAGAAAGACAAAAGTTTGGAAGGCTTAGCTCCAGCCTTCATTGACTTGTAGATTGCCCAGGAAGAGATGCTTCTGACTCCAAAGCTGGTAAGGTATGCAGGTGTG
>JAQHUG010000266.1:2358570-2369628 GCA_028555095.1 Dicrostonyx torquatus | reverse complement strand
GTCCTAGGCAGAGGATAGCCTCTATATAAGGGATGGCTTTCCCTGGTTTGGGGTCTTCGCTCTGGAAGCTTATGCTCTCCCTCTCAAGAAGCATTAAAGCTTACTGCAGAAGGATCCTTGTGTGCCGCGTCGTTCTTGCTGGCGAGACGGTCACGCAGGACACTACCCCACATTTTATTTAGTACATCCATTTTTTATTATTTTTTGAGAAGTTAGAACATTATTTTTAATGAAAACCCCACCATCTCTTCTCATATCCATACCCAAATGAGTCTATTTATATCTGTATCTCTATTTAAAGATGGAGACAGAGATGACAGAGACAATTACAAGGCCAATTTGTAGAGCCCAAATATTCTGGAACGTGTGGCCTTCCAGTAAATCACAGCCACACTTATTAGAGCTATACTCTAAGAGAAAACCAAGTCACCCTTTCCCAGTAGCTAAAAATTGCCAAGTATTCTATGGTCAGGGGTAGGATTATGCTCCCAATTTCCCTCTCCATGGTGAGATTCAGCTTGGGTTGGACTTACACAGATCCTGTACAAGGTCTCATTACAACAGCCATGAGTTCACATGTACAGTTACCTAGTTGTGTGCTAAAGACACAATTCCTTTGTAGTCAACTACCACCTCTGGCTATTTAACTTTCTCTTCCCTCTTCTGCAATTATTCCTGAGCCTTTGGATAGAGGTGGGATATAAATGTTCCTTATAGGAATACAAATTCTATACTCTTATTTTCTGCACTTTGGCCAGTTTTAGATATTAGAAACTTCTCTGATGATGGTTGAGGTATGTATTAGTATTTGAATACAACTGTGAGGAGTCAGTTTAATACAGTCTAATATGCCTATTTAGATAACATATGGTAAGGAGTCCATTTAATAGGGTCTAATATGCCTATTTAGCAGAAAATTAAATAGTATCTCCATTGCAGGACCTGTGACCTGTCTAACCATAGGCTCTAGACCCAAAAATGGCACAGGTATGTTTATTTATCTTAGGGAGCCAGACTTAAATCCAACCATGATGTTCTTGCCAGTATTGCACCAGTGGGCTTGTCTTTGCAAACCAGTATTACTATACCTCACAGGGTTCACAGGAAAGACTGATGAGTCCTTTACTCCTTTGGTAGTATGTATGGCACCTCCTAGCACTATAAAAGCTAGCCAGTGGAGATGACACTTTCATTCAGTATACCAGCTTGACTTCTTCATGTTCTGTGCCTCAAGTATGTGATATTTCTGGCAACTCAGTCTTACCATCAAGTTTGGGAGGATAATCAAGTACATTGGCAAGATAGCCCAGCAATCCATATTTTAACTCACCTTCAAAACAAATTTGTCCTTTACTTGTAGTCAATATCATTCTTTATCCAATTTCTGCATTGTATTGAAATAGCTCCAATGACTCATTTTGAATTTTCTTGTATTGACTCAATGTTCCTCTCTATTTTAACATACTATAATAAACAATTAATCAATAAAGAAACAATTAAGTTTATTTTTCTGACTTTTTAGTATCTGCCTTTGATTTTTGTAATTCACTCTCTTCTGTTTTCAAAGACGACTATATTGGATGAGGTTATATCGTCCATCTAATTTTGTATCTATTAGTCATTGTTTAAACTCATGTGTATATATGTGTGCCTGTATGTAGGAATGTCATATGTGTACAGTTGCCTCAGAGGCTAGTAGAGGGCTGCAGGTTCCATGGAACTGGAGTTACAGACAGCTTTATGTCCATAAAACTAGGTGCTGATAAACAACCTTGAGTCCTCTGGCAAAGCGGTGAGTGTCCTTAGACACCGAGCCATTTCTCCAATCCCTTTGATTAGTCATTTTTAAAAACGACTTGCCTTTGTTCCCAGTTTTGAAGAGTCTGATCAATTTACTTTTCTCTCATTCACTTGAGAATTTTGCTGAACGATTCTCTTCGATTGGTAGTTAACTGCCCATGCTTTATCTCTAGTCTAAGACAGATGACTCATTCAAAACAAGATTTCATCTTTGACAATATTTTTTTTGCAAAATAATGCTCTATTTACCGTTGATTCTCTCTAATAGGCTAGGGGTTATTTTTGATTGTTTTAAAATTTTGATTTTCACACTCTCCTTGTTGCTTACACTTTAAGGCTACACGATACAGCTTACTTTTAAATTTTCTGTACAAGTTTAATATGACCTTATTTATAATGAAGTTAAATAATTCCTGTAACGTGATCTCCTTTCATCCAGTTTCTAAATATCTATCTGCTAATCTTTTTCTAGTTAGAAGAGTCTGTTCTGGTTAATGTGCAGATTGGTTAGCATATGCCCTCAGATATGCAGTTGATATATCTATCTATGATATATCATATGTATGTATGATATATCATACAGCTTCTAACCCTCTCCTGATCAATTCATCCTTTCCCCCTCTTCTTTCCTCTTTAGATGTTGAAGATAGACGCCTCCATCTCCTTTCCTGACTTACAGATGAGAAAGCCAAAGAAACGCTGATTCCCACAGCCAACTCTTTCTCAAAGTAATTTGGAGTTTTTCACCTGAAATCTTCTATGTCATTAGAGAACTTGGAAATTTTACAAGATGTCTAGACATGGATCTTTTCATGTCCACTGATCCTAGACATTGCACAGCCCTTCCAATTTACAGGCCCTGGACTTTCACTAGCTCAGGTCAGGAACATTTTTGTGTTATGTAATTACCTCCTTTTATATTTGTGCTCCTTTTTCCCCACTTCATTCAACTCCAATTATTTTCATTTCATGTCTCAGAGATAAATTCTCCAAGGTGCCACTCTCCTGTTATGGTTTCTATCACTTAATCTTCCATTCACAGTTTACTCTGATTTAATTTTTAAGCTTGATCTTCCAAGATGATAAATCACAAACTTCAGAAGTAACCAACAACTTCTATTTGATTCATAAGTTGTATTATTTAATTAGGAATTGTGCTTAATACTCAGGCACTACAATTGAACCTCCCTAGGTGACTTTACTTTTCCATCTTTTTTCTATCTCGCCACTTCACCCTTGGTTTGCCTTTAGTTATCCATTTTTTGTGTGCTGTTCTTACTATATAGATCATCATCTTTGCTCAAATCTCATGGGTTCTTCAATTTGGCTGTATATTGGATCCACCTTTTAATTTTGTTTCATTTTTAAACTTTTAGTGCAGTACTAATTCATTAAGAATTTCTTAAAGAGACACCCCGGCTTCAGTATATACCTCGATATCGCCAGGAACTGGTAGATGTCCATCTTGAAAATCAGAGTGCTAAGAAATCTGAGTATCACTTTATAAAGGTTTGGTTATTATTATGCCACCCATTAAGCAACCTTGTTTTTTGTTTGTTTGTTTTTGTTTTATTTCTTTCAAAGGGATCTGTTTGAAGACTACTTGATCATGATGTTCAGTTGGCAAGGGAGGGCTAAGAGCCATAACTTTAAGTAGCCCACCATGATCATCTGAAAGTATTTTCTGGTCCCTGCAGGGACAGCAGGGGAACCCCTTTGTACTCTCAGGCATTTTCACCCGAATTCATCTACTTCATGCATTTAGCTCCTTCCTGGATTTCAGGGTGTCAGTTAGATCCAGAATATTCATATGCATCTACTGTAAGACTCTTCAGTGCTCTAACGGCTGGATTCTTTCTAGATCTGCATCTTTAAAAATTTTTATCCTGGGTCAAATATGATTCTTGCAACAAAAACAAAACAGATGATTTTGAAGTAAGTCCCACACTATGCTATGATTTTTTCCCCTGAAATCCCATTGATTTAAAGTTATTCCTCAAATTGGCTGCCTCCAGGTCCCCCCAGATCAACATACCCTGGTAATACAATTAGAAGAGTAAAAAATAAAGAATATCTAGCTCTTCAAATTAACCTCCTAGAATAGGACATAAAACATTTCACTGTTTTAAAGTTTTCAATGTTGGTGGTATCTACTTTTTCCTCTATTGGGAAATTATCAATATCAGGAGATTAGAGGGAAGTCAAGAGAATGGTAGAACTGCTTATAATGAATATGAGCTTATCAACAACATTTCAAAGGAAAAGCAGGGATATTAATCTGTCAAGACAGTGAGCAAAACTGATCCACATTGGCATAAGAAAAATCACAATGATTTATGAGCATAAACAAATAGATAAATAGTACACTAATAAACTAATAGCTTTTATAACACATAGGTGTAGAGTGTTAGGGTATAAAATTAACCTTCTGCTAGGCAGTGGTTCTCAACCTATGGGTCAGGAGCCCTTTGTGAGTCAAACAACCCTTTGTTAGGGATTGTTTGAGATTGCCACAAAGCACCGATATTTATATTACAATTAATAAAAGTATTAAAATTACAGTTATGATGTACCAACAGAAATAATTTTATGGTTGGAGGTCAGCACAACATGAGGAACTGTATTAAAGGGTCACAGCCTTAGGAAGGTTGAGAACCACTGTGCTAAGGTTAACTTTGGGAAACTGTTTCTAAGAATTCATTGAAATTTTTTGATATTTATGGATTTAACAGTGCATAGCACTCTCCTATGAGACAAATATAAAGTACACACTTTGAGGATAATTGTACCTTCCAATTTTAAGGCAGCAATGTTTTCACTAATGCTGTGAATTTCAAGTTTAAGACAAGATTGCAAGAACTACTTTTGGCACTGTGTCCACATATAAGCATTGAGTAAAGGGCAGGAAAGCATCACCAACTGCCTGCTGTCCTCTCTTCTTCTTCTTCCTCTTCTTCTTCTTCCTCTTCCTCTTGCTCTTCCTCTTCTTCCTCTTCCTCTCTCTCCTCCTTCCCCCACTCCTCCTCCTCTTCCTCTTCCTCCTCCTCCTCTTCTTCTTCTTCCTCTTCCTCTTCTTCTTCATCTTCTTCCCTCTCTCTCTCTCTCTCTCTCTCTCTCTCTCTCTCTTTCCTTTCTCTTCCCTTCCCACACTCCCTCTCCCCCCTTTCTTTCTTTTTCCCTAAAAGTCGTTTTTAAACTCACAATGTACCTGGGTCAAAAGAAGATAAATTAATTGTTTTTTTTTTTTTGCACTGGGGAGCTGGAGAGAGAGCTCGGCAGTTAAGAGCGTGTACTGCTTTTGCAGAAGGCACAAGTTTGGTTCCCAGCATCCACATAGGGTAGCTCACAATCTTCTGCAACTCCAGCTCCAGGGATTCTAATACTTCTGGCCTCCATTGGCACCTACAATCATGAGCACATACCAACACACACACACACACACAGGCACACACAATTAAAAATAATAAAATAAACTTTTAAAACAAAATTTCACAGTAGAAAACAGATGAGTGTGGAGGTTATCATGTTTCTTACACTTATTCCTGTGGGCTAGGAAATTTGAGGCACATAGGCCTTGCTAGATAATCTCTAAGCTATGACAACGCTGTTTCAAGTCACTACTCAAGATTCTTCAGAGGCAACAGTCGCTAGGGCATCAATCCAGACTGAATGAAATGTTGCATACCAGAAGCAGCAGTGCCCCCAACCAGCTGAACAGTTAGGAGAAGCTATCTTAACCTGCTATATCTAATGAGACTTTAGTAAGATGCCACCCCACCTAGAGAAAAAGTTGAATGTCTTGTATTAATGCCACTTAACAGCAATGTGACATGAGCTTGACAAAAGCTTTTGGCAGCATTGAAGGAAAGCTCTCAGAAGTCAGTGACCTAACAAGGGGCTGGCTGTCAACAACTGCTGAATTTTCTGGGCATGTGGCTCAGTTGATAAAAGATTTGGGTAGCAATCAGGAAGCCCTGGTTGTTGACATAACAGCGCACATGACATACATAGGCATGATAGCACATACCTACCATCCTAGCACCTGGGAAGTAGAGGTAGAAAAATCAGAAAGCCAACGTCATCCTCAACTATGCAGTGAGTTTGAAGCTAGTCTGAAATACACGAGGCCTTGTGCCAAACAAACAAAAAGTACTTTCTGGATGATGTTCTCATTCTTCCTCTCCCTACAAATACACAACTTAATTCTAGCACTGAGTCTACCCACAGTCCAGAACAAGACTCAAATTTCACATAACTTCGGGCTTAGTGAGGTTTCAATGGAAGTTAGGAGTATGGAGTTGGTCATCACCAGCTTCGTGTCCCCAGCATAGGGACCTTACCCTAGTTCTAATGCCACAATACACTACAATGGTTCACCTCTATGCTCATGCCCCAGGATATATGGGGCTCCTCAAGGATGAGCAATTAATGGAGCTTACTGAGTAATTGCACTCCAGGATATTCGCCATTTGCACATTAGGTAACCTTCAGAACACTGCTAGTCACATAACAGTCCACCTCACTCAGTAAGAGAAGCTGGGCAGTTCTCAAACACCTGATCCTTGCCGGCAGACATTTTCCTGCCTTGGAAAACAAGCTTAGAAAGGTGCACTTGCATGGACAAAATGGAGAGAAGGTAGTCTCCTGCACATAGTTTTCAAATATTATGTGCTCTTATAAGACTGAAGAAGCTACAAGACCCTGAAAATGCAAAATTTAACTCAGACAAAGAAAGTACTATTTGTCTTGGATACTTGTCATGTTGGCATTTGATAGAGCCAGCTTCAAAGGAAAAGGAAACAATGGCCTTCTATGGACATGTTGCCTCCTTGGAGCATCCTAGTGACACCCTGGTGTGTCTCTTGTTCTTTTACTAAGAAACTCTCTGCTGTGAGATCAAAGACTACCGAAAACTTTCTGTTGAAAATTACAATAGTCAAGAGGAGGCAGTCCACACTTACTGGTAGGTTGCAGTCGCCTGGATTCCCAGCCAGGGCAGAGCTTCATAAAAGATATATCTAATGAATTTGACTATGTATAAATATAACACTTGCTTATTTAAGCCAAAATGCAAAACATCATGTAACACATGATATTACATTGTTCCCACAGCACATTTCCAAAGAAACAGGATCAGGATTCATTTTGCAGTGATGCTGGCCCATTTTATACATGGCCATGCTGTGTCCTGAATCTATCAGAGGGGTTGTTTTACTTTGGATTTCACTTTCCTCAAAATTCTGTCAACTGTGGAAGGACATACTGCATTTCTAGTGCTGGAGGCTGAGGCAGGAGGAACATGAGTGCAAGCCCATGCTACTCTACATAGCAAGACTATGTTTAAAAAACAAACTCACACACAAATCCTAAGTCAAGAGTCTTTCCCTTCTTGGTGAGAAGCTCTGTGAGAGTTTCCTCTTCTGTGTGGTCACTGTCACTGTAGTAAATGAATAAGTCCATCTCTTGGGGACTGTAGCTTCACCTCTGATAGTTTCCAGTTGAAGAAGCTAAGACTAAACTTTAAGAAAAGCTTCTTGGGAAACACATTTCCATTATTGTTTATAATCAAGCAAAGGTTTAGAGCATTAAAACTGTTCTCCCAGAGGAAATATAGGACCCCACGTTTTCCTGTGTGCTTAGTTGGGCTTAAACGACTTGTTGTTTTCAGGGAGTAAGATGAGTCAGTTGCCAGGATTAAAGATAATCATGCTTCCAAAGCAGGACAGGCACTTATGCTCCAGCCACCAAGGCTTGCTCTCAATCAATACTCAGAATGCCTGGTCCTGCTGGATGCTGACTGGAAAGGAGGCAGGAGTAGCCTGTCTGCTCTTGTTCCCAGGGCTTCAGAGGTTTACAGTTCAGGCATTGTCCGCTACAGAAAGTACCAGGTTGCAGAGATCATAATGGTTCTTCCTGTCCTTTATCTTGGCCACACTGGCTTTTCATCAATTGGAGAAGGCAAGGGTGAAGACACTGAACTTAGGAGCAGATTCTTGTTTTCAAGTGATAGTTCAAACTGGACAGTTGAGTGATACCAAACAGAACAGGCTAGTGTGGTATACTCAGGTCAGTATATTTCTGTCATACTTTTTTTTTTAAAATCTGTCAAAAAGGTAGGCCATGCTGGACTAACCCAGCTTCTCCACGAACAGTACATTTCAAAGAAGGGTTAACTTCTGATAGGTTCATTCTTCCAAAGATCTAGTAATTAGTAGTGCAAGCTTCTACTTAATTGCCTCAACCACTTTATCTTACTTTGGAAAGCATTCAAAAGAAAAATGGTCTCACAGAGGATATCTGGTAAGGAATACAAAACAAGCAGTTATTTACTATAAATATCTCCCAAACACCTGTAGTCCCTAAACTAGAAAGCATTTCTTTTTATCCACAGCAAAATAGCAAAATAATCACAATAATATGCTTAATAGAAATTTACATGCAGATAAAAATATCTCCATGCAACCTGTAACTGTGAAGCAAGTAGTAGCATTATAACTGTCTTCAAAAGTTATTTGTGGGAAATATCCAAATGGAAAATAATCAAAACAATGAAAAATCTTATTAATTTGACTATGTAAAAATATAAAACTTGCTTATTCAAGCCAAAATGTAAAGCCCCAACCAGAAAACAAAGATATGGGTGACAGAGTCTAAAAAATTGAAAACAAAACAAAGATAAAGACTGTGGAAATATGTCTTTTGGAAAGAGATAACTGCTAGTTTCCTGTGCATAGAAAAGAACCCATTGTGGGCATGAAGACACAGTGAATACAAAATGAAATAGAAAATGGCACTCACCTATTCTCTTGGGAAATCAAACTAAATGCTCAGTGCTAAAGAAAAAAAATACGAAATTTGGCATGTGTTCACAAGTATGAATAATTGATTACTAAAAGGTCTGTTAGGTGGAAAACAAAGGGCCTCATAAGAAAAAAAAAATAATGGAAACATGAGGACCTTGGAGGAGGCTGGAGGGGGGAAAGGAGAGGCAGGGAGGGGAACAGACAAAAATATAGAGTTCAATAAAAATCAATTAAAAAGAAAGAAAAAATTAAAGATAATATTGTATATTTAAATTTGGAAGAGCCAGATCTGGTGACACAGGCCTGTAATACCAGCTACTCTGAAAGCTGAAGCAGGAGAAACAAAGTTTCAGATCTAACCTGAGCCACAAAATAACTCCAAGGACAACTTGGACAGATTAGTCAGAATAGTTCTCAAAAAAATTTTGATCTAAGGAGCCGGGCAGTGGCAGTGCATGCCTTTAATCCCAGCACTCAGGAGGTAGAGACAGGTAGATCTCTGTGAGTTTGAGGTTAGCCTGGTCAACAATAGATAGTTCCAGGACAGGCTCCAAAGCTACAGAGAAAGCCAGTCTCTAAAAACCAAATAAATGAATAAATAAATAAATATTTTAAAAAGGAGAGAGAGAGATCTAAGGATATAGCTATTGACTGAGGTTTCTGTCCTACCCGGTCCTGCAGCCATTAAGTCCCAAATAAACACACAGAGATCTACATTAATGATAAACTGGTTGGTCTAGTTGCTCAGGCTTCTTTTTTTTTTTTTTCTTTGGTGTTCGAGACAGGGTTTCTCTGTAGCTTTGGAGCCTGCACTGGAACTAGCTCTTGTAGACCAGGCTGGTCTCAGACACACAGAGATCCGCCTGCCTCTGCCTCCCGAGTGCTGGGATTAAAGGCATGCGCCACCACCGCCCGGCATAGCTCAGGCTTCTTATTTATTAATTCTTACATCTTAAACTAGCCCATTATTCTTGTCTATGTTAAGAATGTGGCTTGGGACCTTTTTTGGTGAGGCAGTCATATCTTGCTTCCTCTGTGTCTGGATCACAACTACAGATTGAACTTTCCCATAATCCTCATTACCACGCCTCTACTTCCAGCCTGGTCACCGTTGCCCCACCTATACTTCCTGCCTGGCTACTGGCCAATCAGCATTTTATTAAAAGTGGCAGGATAAAAAGACCATTGTCCCACAGCATATAGCTTCATGATAGAATACTGCATAATCCCCAGTACTACAAATTTTATTAATTAATTAGTTAGATTACCAGTTAAAATATAAAGAATCAAACTTTCTGAATGGGTGAGATTTTATCAACATGAGATTTACTAAAAAAATAATCTTGTAACTCAAGAATATGCTCCTACCCACCACCTAGCCAATGTAATTATTGAAAATAATCTTATAGTAATCAATGGAAAATACAAGACCTGCATGTCTTCAAATGAAGGCAAATGAAGATTTAGCTAGCTCTTCTTATGAATAACACATTCTATTTAATCTATATGAAACTGTTTTTCATGAAATGTGGTATCCATATCTCTCAGTCACTTTGGAATGTCACAGCTCACGAAGAGCACTGGGTCTGAAATTTGCTTTGGATCAGCACTTAAAGGCCCTGAGATGCAGGACCAGTTCTACCGAATTAATCTCCCACTTCAAGATACACAGGCATAAAGATCCAGGCCTTTCTCAGAGCCAAGCTCACCATAGGCCTCTCTTTACAACTGTTTCTAGACATCAGTTCTTAATACTAGAGTATTTACATTTATACAAAGTGGGGGCAACAAAAATAAGAAGGAAAAGTTATCTTGAATTCAGTATACTATTCTTTCAGATCAGGTCCTTCAGTCCCGTCTGCAGCTGTTTGAGTGTATGTTTAATACACTGACCAGACCAAAGTAAGCTCTATTAGACATTGCCAATGAGATGACAAAATAGGAGTTGGCAATGCTTGAGGTTCAGGTGTTGGGCTTCTTTTAACTTCATAGTTTTATGATGGAACTATTCCTCCTCTCATGTATGAAGAAGGCTTAACTTTCATATTTTATGTTACAGATAAAACAATAGGAAAACCACAGATGGAATGAGATGGCATTCTCTTCTGAGAAAGACACACAAAAGTAAATTCTCAGACAATGTAATTCCTCATTCTTCTTTAGAACATTCTTATTTTTCTTGAGCCATTTCCTTGACTCTCAATGGCAAGCCAATCTCGAGTTTACCCCACATGGAGCAAAGGGTCAAAAGGTCAAGCACATAGTAAGATGTTCCCAGCACCGCAATATCTACAGTGTCAACAGAAGCTTCTCCACCGCAGCCTGGTCAGAAGACTGAACAGAATTCTCTGAGCAAATACACTGAGGTTGAAGGACTCTACAAAGGTGTTGACTTCACTATTATTTCACATGATTTCTAAATGCTTAATGTTTTTAAGATTATTATTTGTGTGAG
>JAQHUG010000266.1:2303916-2324508 GCA_028555095.1 Dicrostonyx torquatus | reverse complement strand
AAAAAAAAACAAACAAAGCAAAAATCTCCTCATAACCCTTCCACAGAGTCCGATTAAGACACTCAGCAGTACGAATTGCCTCAGCACCCTCTTGTCATAGACGGGGTTTTGTTTGTCAAATTGGTTGTATCCTCTTCCAGAGAGCTGAATTTCCCTTTTGGTTGGTCATTTTCAGTCTGTAAAGACTGTATCATTTCTAAAAAGTGCCTCATTTGACTGAGTTTTGTTTGTCAAATTGGTTGTATCATTTTCCAGCGTGCTGAGTTTCCCTTTTAGTTGATCATTATCAGTCTGTAAAGACTGTCTCATTTCTAAAAGTGCCTCATTCTTGGCCCTATTATCAAACCATGTTTTTAAGGAGAAAATATGAAGGACAAAGCTAATCCCCAGAATCAAATAGAGATTTAAGGCAAACAAACAGTAAGGATATAAGTAAATCGAGAAGTAATATAATTGCTCCACTCCCAGTGTGGTGGTAAAGAGTAAGCAGGCTCAATGGATAATGTTCAAGAATTTGCCTTTTCAAATTTAATAACTGAAACAAGTGTATGATGGCCCTGGAGTACCTTCAATCTTCCATCAAGTAGTTTATTCAGAAAACAAACAAGAAAATAAAAATGTTAATTAGAAAGAAAAAAGTTAGTCCATAAAAATAAAAGGCTAAATGCATTGTATTTGAATTTTTAAAAGTCATTTAATATTTTTCGTTTGTAGATCCCAGCTACAAATCATGAAACCTCAATGAAGATTCTCGTAAACACACCACCATTAAGGAAAGCAAGCAGCTTTTCACTCGACAAAACTTATGAATAAAATAAACATAAGTAGAGGACGTAAGTATTTAAGTGGCAACAGAAGAGCAGTTCAATACCATGAAGCTTTCTATATAATGGAGAAAGGAATTAAAGTTTAAGCACTGCAATTAGGATAGTCAAAAAGAAACTGTGAAGATGTGTTAAGAGAAATGCCTCTATGTAAGGGCAGACGAGATGACTCAATAAGTAAAGTACCTATGACATGAGCAAGAAAACCTAAATTCAGATTCCAACACGCATGTAAAAACCAGGTGGCAGCAAACTTCTGTAATACCAGGACTGCGGAGGCAGAGAAAGACGAATCCCTGGAGTCCATTGGCCCTCCATATTAGTACATTGGTGAGCTCCTAATTTAGTGAGAGACTCAATTAAGTGAGAGACTTATTCTTTGAAAAATAAGGTACAGAGTCATAGAGGTAAACATCTCTGGAGAGAGAAGAAGAGTAAGAGAGGGAGGGAGAAAAAGAGAGAAAGAGAGAGAGGGATAAAGAGAAACAGCCCTAACTATATAAATCTTCTTTTCCTCCCAACTCTAAATATCAAGTCAGCTCTTCTTTGTCTTGTGAAAAACAAACAAACAAAAACAGGTTGAGTTGCCTTGTGAAATGCTTTGCCCAGTCTTGATGTAGAGGGAGGAGCTTAGTCCTATCTCAACTTGGTGTGCCCAGCTTTGTTGACACCCATGGGAGCACTGATCCTCCTCTACAGAAGAAGAGTGGATGGGGAGGCAGGTAGATGGGAGGTATGTGGGGAGGAACAGAAGGAGAAGAGGGAGGGGAAACTGTGGTGGGCATGGGAAATAAATGAAAAATTTTAATTAATAATAAATTATTATTATAGAAGGAAAGGAAAAGAGAAAAATTCAACACCACATGCTTAAGTAAACTCTCAGTTCTGTATTAAACCCTTATTTCAAAACATAATACCTCTTTTTAAACCTTTTTGAGACTTAGTTTCCCCTTTCTCCTAATAAATACTTAACTCCATGTCATCTGTATCACAAGAAAGGGAAACACCTAGTCTTTGAAAACAGTGTCTAGCCTTAAAAAGACTTCCATCAGGACTTTTATTGTCTCAACTGTACTACAATGGCAGACAAATAGCATTTAGTTTTGAAGTAAAAAAAAGACTTGTGAGGAACAAAGAGATGGCTCAGCCACTCAGAGGGCTTGCTGCTCTCCTGGAACCTTCTGGAGCTCCAGCTCCAGCTGATGCAATGCCCTCTCCTGTCTCTGCAGGAACTCCAACCATGTCCCCAACACCTCTCAACCCCACAAGGATGATTTCATACAAATTATAAAATAAAATGTTTTAAAAGGGCCCGAGAGATTTTTAAAAAATGGGACAATAATTCGATAATTCATCAGGGAAAAAGATAGTGTGGCTGTTGTACATTCAGTCACTATAATTACTGCCACAAAATCTCAAAGACATAAAACTCATTTTTGACTTTTCATCTCAGCAGAGCCAAACCCTGAACTTGCAAAGAATCTTCTCACTCTCGCACTGAAACAATTTCACCGAAGACCACAGATCCGTTTATTCTGTGCTCGCCAGAAGAGGAGGTTAACAGAGGGCGCCCGGGGGAGTGACTGCTCCTGGAGAGCCGCTCTCAAATATAAAAATAAGGGACCAGAATTTCTAATAAGTTATGGCGGCTTTCTCCTGTCAAAATTAATGAAAATCTAAGAAAAGAGAAATACCAATTTACTATAAAAGAGAAACCATTTGAGTACAGAAAAGGGAAGGGGTGAATGGGCATATTCTCTTTAGAAAACACAAATAACATAATTCTAAGACCTATGGAAAATAGCACTGGAACAAATAATGCAATCCCTTCAAAACATCAGGAAGTTATTTCCCTATCAACAATACTTTGATTGGTAAAACCAGTTTTAAAGATTGAAGCCACTTATAAAATAGGCAAATAATGAAGGTATATTAAGAAGAGTATAAAAGAATCACACAGAGGACTACATAATAGTTATTATAATTCCTAAATGTATAAACTTACAAAAAGTACAGAAGGATCAGCATTTAGAAATGTGATCTTGTAGGTGGAGCCCCACTTGTGTAAACTGTTGAAAGAGAATCTTAGAGTATAAATAGAATTTAAAACTATTCATCTGTAAATTGATCTCATGCAACCATCCTGTCTAGAAGTCAACAGAAATGCCAAGGCAGTCTTTCAGTTGCAGCGAGCAGAGCAGAGGTATAGTATCAATAGACTGCCACCCCCGACATGTGCTAGGAGAGACCCGCCCCCCCCCCGCCCCTCCCCCGTGCACCTATGTGGAGAGACAGGCGAATCGCCAGTTAAAGGCAACTGAAGCAAACATCACTTAGGCAAATTGAACACATACTAAAATACTTCTGAGAAATTGAAATAAATTCATCATTGGAAAAAAAATGTGATAACCAAAGCTCACCATCATTAACGGAGTGAAAGCTGAAAACAAAACAAAACAAAATACTCCATGCCAATCCCCATTTCTTTGAAATAATTAAATAATTTTCCCACTAAGAATATTGTCATTGGCTTTTTCAAAAGACAGTTACTGAAGAACTGCAGTCCAGCCATGAAGAAATGCTGTTTATTGGTTTGCCCCCCACCCCACCGCCACTGCTTGATCCTAATACTTTCTTTCTTACACAACCCAGGAACATACTGCCATAGTAGATAAAGCCTCCTACACCAATTAGCAATCACCCCCACAGACATGTTAATAAGGCAATCCTCAACAAATGCTCCCTCTTCTCAGATGACTCTAGCATGTGTCAAGTTGACAAAAAGCACAATCAGTAAATAAACTTGTTTAATTTAGATATAGTTTATTTTTATATGAATTGCTATAAAACTGTTTTAAATATCACCTTACTGGAGATTTATAAACAAGGAGACGAGAGAATAAATTAATAAGCAGACTTGCTAAGGTGAACTTACAAGGTGCAGGAAGTTGTATGCCTGGAAGACAACCACCCAGGGAGACAGGGGGTAGGGGGAGAAACACCAAAAGCAAACACACTGGCAGGAGACAAGATACTCAACACAGAAAAGAACTAAAAAACAAAGCTTAACCATTGGTGGATTGTTCTAGAAATAACTGACAAACGGTGACATCCTAAGAGAAAAACATAAAACAACAACAAAAAGAGGAGTATTATCAAATCAGTAAGAATTTAAGAAGCACTGGAATTTGCAAAAATTGGCAAGGACAGTTTCAAGAGCCAAGGAGTACGCCATGGTCTGTAGGAGCTGGAGAATGCCAAGGGATGGTGGTGAGGCCATTCAGTGTTTCTCCTTCAACTGGACAGGGCAGGTAGAGCTTACATAGTAAGCAATTAACCTTTTCCATGAACTGAATTCCCCAATGGACAAAACAAAACCCAACAAATTACATATGACTGTTCAGGGTTGATGTCTGACAGAATGTTCTATCAAAACTGAACTTTGTGGGTGGTAAAGAAAGAAATCACTCAGACTGAGAGAGGGGGGTCTGAGTCTGCTAAGGAACCACAAAGAGACTAGTGGTGAGTGACAGATACAAAGAGATGACGTGAAATTAGGTGACGGAATCACTGCAAGAACTCTGGCTTTTCTGCTCAGTGAATGGAAAAGTAGCTAGGAGTTTGAGCAGATGAATGAAAGCCTACCTGGGCAGAGAGCCTACCCACAGAAGAACTTACTGTGATGATCAAAGCTGCTCCTACAGAGCTTTCTCTTTGGCAGCCACAACGTTGTGGAACTCGGTCAACACTGTTGGCTAGCTTTGTCATGAACTCCACAGTGGAATTTAAATGTTCCAGCAGTTGGGCTCAGAGGAATACATGCAAAATCAGCAGGAACAGCCAGCTTCTTATTCACCAGAGTGTCTACAACATCATGTTCTAACTGTGCTACGGCATGCCAACAGCCTTGGTTATCTATAACAGGCATTCCAGCTATAATCACAACTATAAAACTTACTTAATTATATATTTTTATATACAAATTAATTTTGGTTTTCTATTTCTATAAAACAGACATGATAAAAATAAACTGAAAACATATTTTTTCACTGTCTTACACATGATTATAAAAAATGGTCTTCAACTTTTCCTTATCTGTTCAATTATCATAACTTTCACCAAAACCATATTTGTGTTGCAGTGTATATAAAATATACTTCCATATGTATATTTACAATAGTTTACTGTCTATGAAAATATGTCATTTTATTTTTCAGTGATGGGCAAAGATTATTTAAAATAGTCAACAGTTTATAAAAGGCTAATAAAAACTTATTAAAACTCATATTTGGCTTTCCATTCGATTTAAAATGAAGATGAAAAGATCTTACTTTGTCAGCTAAGAGACTAAACATATACACATGCACCTAAGTATATCTGTGATAAATAACATGCATGCCTTATGTTCCAAATACAATTACGGAACCTTTTTTTGATTATAGTAAAGGACTGCTACATGGACTCTCCAATCATCACTAAATACAGTTAAGTAACACCAAGGCAAGCATTAGAGGGCATTTCTTATTCTTACTTTTATGCTGGAAAACAGTCAAATGATCATTGTGTACACAGACTATGAAATTCTACAAAACAACACTGAAAAAGATGGCAACTCAAGAAAATTAGAAGTCTATCATCAGCTTCGGAGATCTGTTGGTTTTCTTTCTCCAGTTCCTTTGTGCCACTGTGTATAAGAATCTGACTAAGCCACTAATGGGAGGTGCTACTAAATGACATATATGAATAGCACAGCTTGTGTAGACTATCAAACTCTAATTAAAAGTTACCTAAAATAGTCACATACAAACCGTGGCAGCCTCCAATTAGCACGAAAGTTACTACTGTATCCATTATCTGAAAAACATAAAACATTTCTCATCAAATTCTACTTTATTGTTCTCATTTTGATTACTGCTTTGAGAATTCCACACAACGTATGCTCATATTCCCTTCTCCCCAATTCACTCCCCATTCCATAGATACCCAACTTCTTGACTTCTTAAAAAAGAAAAGAAAATAAACCATGAAGGCCAATTTGTGGTATCCCTATATTCTTGGATATGTGGCCTTCCAGACATGGTTGACCTACCAGGAGACGTACCCTTAAAGAGAACTGACACTCTTTCTCCCCCAGCAGTTACCAATTTCTAATGGCTGCTTAGCTTGGGGTAGGCTTTATGCCCACCTCCACTCTCCATGCTGGAATTTTTGCTAGGCTTGAGCACAGTTTGATTACAGGCTGTCTCAACTTCCAGGAATACATAAGTACAACTGCCCTGCTATATTCGGGAAACACTGTTTCCTTACATCTGTCAGCTACCTCTGGCTCTCATTCCCTCTCCTTCAATGATCCATGACCCTTGGCAGAGAGAACAAGTGATACAAATGTCCTACTTAGGCCTGAGAGGGCATTCTGTAATTTCTTAATTTCTGCACAACAGCCAATTGTGAGATTCCATGTAAATCATCATCTACTGCAAACGGAAGCTTCTCTGCTGAGTACAGAGATACACTAATCAATGGGTATAGCCATAAATCATTTCTAATCTGTTTAATGTTATGCCTATTTTGTAAAATAATAGTAGACTCTGCCACATAGTCTATTACCTGTCAAGCCACATGATATTGGTCCCTACACTGGTACCAGATAAGAGTTTAAACTTATAGAACAAGCCTTAAATCCAATCAGAAAGTAGCTGGCAACTCCCCCAACATTCAGTGCCACTATTGCACTCCTAAGCTAATCATTTGTCGTGGCTTGTGAGGTTCACAGCTAGACATAATTATTACTTTTCCTCGAGGTGCCAGCATAGCACTTTCCAGCACTATGAGAGATGGCCTGGAAAGTATCAGACTTATTCGTCAGTGTTCAATGATTTATATGTGTATCTTCAATAACAAGGACTTATTGTCAAGTTCTGGACGGTTGCCAAAAGCACTGATAATAGCAAGGAATGTTTTGGGGGTCTCTAAGTGACTTCATTGGTCAACAACTACAAAAGACGTCACCCATTTCTGTCTCTGGGCTTTTTATATATCAACTTCTGGTATCTAATAGAGGTAATGTTGCTTTCTTATAGGATCACTCCATTTTAATTAATGTGTGTGTGTGTCTGTCTGTTTTAGAAAGCTTCTACAGTAAGTTTCCATGTGACTTTTAAATCATATCTTTATGTGCATTGTCCTTCAGATGCCTATCCCCTTCTCTACTCACGCTCCCAACTCCCACCTCCTAAAATCGCTTCTATTCATTCAACTCTTTATACCACTGTGTTCTATTTGTTTTCCCTTGGAATTCCACCAACTATTTTTTCAAATAAAAATCATTTTGAAATAAAATTAGGAATTGGATAAATATAATAAATCATTCAAACACACTTGGATCATTGAAAACTATAGGACTTCTCTTCAAATACATGAGCCCCCAAAGAGGCTCATAACCACCATAATTAACTAATATTAATAAAATCCATAAAGGACTATTATTTTTAACATAATACCTACAGAAGTATATTGACAATATTTAATAAAGAGCATAATATAATTTTCATATTTTAATATTATCAAGTAGGTAGAAAGTAATATAATAAACCACTAAACCTAAAATGTTTACAAAATGCTAAAACTGAATGAGAGTATACTTAGCAAAGTTGAACACAATTGTTTAACAGTGCTATAATGTATATTGATGGAAAGAATACATGTTTCTCAATAAAAAGGATATAACAAATACATTAATTCTCTTTAGTTCTTACATTTTTTATAGGATTCCTCTAATTCTCAAAGAAAACTCATTGAGACAGCAAATCAGATTTTTTTACTTGAAAAAGAATATGCTGTCAAGTGCCTTAAATGATAAACAGGAAAGAGACCATCTGAGACCTTATCTGGTAAATTTATTATGCAATAACAATCACAAAAGCCACTGTATACTACCCAAAATTAGAAAAGCAGACGGATACAAAAACTAGAAGTCCAGGAAAGATCTAATTACAGACATTTAATACATGGTAAATTAGGTATCATGAAGCCAAGGGAAAGGGAGAATTACTTGATAAACAACTAGATAGTCTATCACCACAGAGAAGTTATGATTTAAATGTATGCCTTATATCATAAAATATTTATTCCATAATAAATAAATTGCAGGCACAATTTATCAAATAGAGGTAGAAATGAAGAACAAGCGTTCATTTCCTGTGGAGAGAGCCTCCCCAAAGCTCTGCTTTAAGAACAGAAGAAAACACAAAGCTGAAAAACAGATGATCCAACGATCTGATACACAGGGAATTTACAAAACATCTAGACACCATCATAACCAAAGAGGAGGAAATCTGACTCATATGCTCAGCTCTTCCCTCCAAAAGAGGCAGAAAGAATTGAAGAACTGATTTCAGGTTGACTTAAAATCATTCACATTTAACAGTTCAGCTGGGAATCTAAATACACAACATCTCTTCTGGGTGATATGAAACATCTCCTGCTTGAAGCAGTGTGTTTGGCTTCATGTGTCCGAGTTTCAAAAAAAAAAAAGTGGATAGGACACCTGAATGTGATAGAGTACAGGGTTTCTTTGTAGGAAAGCTATGAAGTGAATCACTAGAGAAGTGGTCTGGGGTCCCATCTACTAAGCTGTTCCACGCTAGTATAAAAAAGACAGTGAAGAACAATCACTGAAACCTTGAGGAACAACCACAGCTAGACTGTTCACGGGGACCAAGAGTTCCAGTTCAGAAATGATGCTACCAAGGCTGCCCTTGCAAGGTCAGAACCACAGGCAGCAGTATTTGACTTCTCTTTCCTGTCTCCCTCCAAAAACATCAATAGAAAGAGGGTTTGAGGTCACATTGTCAGCATCTGGAGTAAATGGTAGGATGGTTTAAGGAGGAAACATGTCTAGAGTAGCCAATGGTCACCCTCATAACCACTCAAGCTCTCATTTGCAACTTGTCCTTTGTTGACAGAGGTTTATGTCTAGCCAGATCCTGCAGCCACTTTGTCCCAAAGAAACACACAGAGGTCTACATTAATTATAAACTGGTTGGCTCAGGCTTCTTATTAACTCATACATCCTACATTAACCCATAATTCTTGTCTGTCTTAGCCATGTGGCTTGGTACCTTTTATCAGTGAGGCATTCTCATTTTGCTTCCTCTGTGTCTGGGTGACTGCACACTGAATTTTTCCTCTTTCCAGAATTCTCCTACTCTGGTTGTCCCACCTATACTTCCTGCCTAGTCACCCTGCCTATTCTTCCTGCCTGGATACTGGCCAATCAGCATTTTATTAAAACAATACAAGTGAAAAATCTTTACAGAGTACAAGACCATTGTCCCACAGCAGTCCTTGCTAGTTTCAGCCTTGTATTACACCTCAGGGGAGAATCCTTGACAACGTGAGGCTATCCTCTTTTCCTCTCTAGTCACTAACAAGCCCTTGATACTGAACATCAAAAAACACAACTTCAGATCAAGCTATATGATCAATATCATGACAAAGAAATCAGCAATAGGTTCATTATTATGAAGCCAAATATAAACATGATTTCACTACATTGTATGCAAAAGGCTATGTTCTTTAACAGTTTAACATTAAAAGCATGCAAGCCACATATGAATTAAAGTAGGAAGAAATAAGTTAAAAATTGGAAAATAATTATATCACTAAGTATGGCTGGGGCACAGAAAGAGGTAGGGAAAAGTGAGAAAGGGGGAGAAACATTTGTCTATATTATCCAATAAGAACATAGATAACACTTAATGACAATTTTAAGTTTGCTATAATTAAAATTAAAGGAAAAAAAGCTAGGGATCCTGCTAAAACTTTACCCATAGTACTAGGAAAATGCTTGGCTTTTGTTGTTGTCATTTTAAGTTAGAAGCAGAAAACAAAACATAGCTATATGTAAATGGGAAGAATGAATAAGGGAAAAAAGCATATTTTAATCTCATAAGATCATGAAATTTTTCTTTTCAAATTAGTTAATGCTATGCAAGGTGGGAAAACAAGAGGGTAAAATCATATAGAGGAGACAGTAAAAGGTGAGTTCCAATGACCCCTCCTCTTGTGAGTCTTATTTTGGCCTCTTG
Organism: Dicrostonyx torquatus; assembly: GCA_028555095.1. Lineage (NCBI taxonomy): Eukaryota > Metazoa > Chordata > Mammalia > Rodentia > Cricetidae > Dicrostonyx > Dicrostonyx torquatus. The sequence continues at coordinate 2,314,595 of JAQHUG010000266.1, read as the reverse complement.
CACGTGGTTACAATTGCTCTGATGAAGATGATGGCTATTATGCTCAGAATACATTGTGCTCTAGAACATTCACCTTGACTGTATTTTAGCATTCAAGCTGTTTATGTAACAGAGTGAAGAGGGTGACTGAAAAAACAAGCATCCTTTACATGATTTCTTGCCTGAGGTTCATCAGACACTATTCATACAAGGACAGCTTCCCTAACCATATTCTTGCAACCCCCTAACTCTACATCCCCTGCATACAGGAACATTAACATAGATCAAAATAGTATGGATGTCTAGCCAAAAATGAATGTTACTTGACAGGTTGGTTACTGTCAAATAAAAACAAAGGCTGAGGGGAGACAATGAGAAAACAGTCTCTCCACACCCATAAGCACTGTAGAGTCCACTTACTTTGACATCAACAATTATTAACAAAGGAGCAGAAAATGCTATTTATAATTTTTAAAAACATACACCACAGGGTGCCTGCCTGGACACAAAAGTTCCTTTTGAGTATTTCTCAATTATGCTCATGACTGAGATCTCACCTCTGACCTAGATCAGAGTTTTCTTCCCTGGCAGGAAGCAAGAATAACTTGACGTAAGCAGTGTGTTGACAGGTAAAGCGATAACATGGTAAGTTCAAGACTGTTTACTGGTCATTTACATAAAGAGTAGAATAACAAAGACCTCATTACCAAGACTAGGACATCCAGAGAGGAAACAAAAGCCCAACTACCTTTGTTCAATCAAGTGTTAGTGGTTCCAGGGTCAAGCAGCTTCTGAGGTTTGACTGCTCACCCCACCCTTGAAACTATGAGACAATTCCTTTATTACAAAGCCCCACTAGTTCTCAGGTATCCTCAGGTAGGTTTTCCTACTTAGAACTAAAAAGAATTGTGGGTAGCACAGGTTCAGCCTAGTTCTATCTGTCAAATGTTGTACAGACAGCATGAAAGAGGGGTTTCAATAGTCACAGGCTTGGGTAGAAGATGAGGACTTCAAACAAGAATATAAGCTACATCCATAAATCTCAGATTCATAGCTAAGAAGAAACAGAAGCCAAAAGTGCCCAGGTTTTTAAATGCCATAGCATTTTGAAAATGAGAATACAGCCAAATATTGAAATAGCAAATGAACTCAAATGTGAAAAGACAAGAACTAAAGCAATGCATTTTGAAGAGGTTGAGAAAAACCCAAAGCCTCAGAGCTAATAATTAGCATAAAGAGAGCTTGTATTCCACTATTCTGGTTTCATATCTAGTACTCCATCACACATGGCATTTGTCACATACAAACAGGGAGTCTCTACAAGGAAGTTGTTATTTCTTTTTCATTTAACCTACACATTTCCACAAAATAAAATAGTAACCTAGATTATCTTGAATTAAAACCTACTACAAAAAGTGAAAGTCAATCATTATGCCTTATCTTTAAGCAGTGTCAAATTTTGTATTTGAGAAAAAATGTACAATTTCAAAGAAAACAATAGTTATGTCACATAAGTAGGCATGTACAAGTGACGGGTCCTTACAGTTACCCAATTGCAAGGCTGTTCTTGCCATGGGAATTATAAGGGTTAGCACCAATCTTCCAAGCCTAGCAGCAAGTGATGGTGATGAAATCACTGTTCCTGCTCTCCCTGAGCAGAGCAGAACAGCTCCTCCACAGGCGAGCACTGCCAGCCCTCTAATAGAGAAGGTCCCAAAGTCAGAGTCACCGTCCCCCAACAGCACTCTGAAAGTCTCTGGATCTGGCCACAGTTTCCAAAGAAAGGAGGGTATAGCTGGCACTAACTGAGCAAAAGCCAACATGGCTGGGTGATCCTGGACCTGTTCAAGACATTGACATAAATGGGAATCCAATTAAAATTAGTTCCTAAAGTAACTCCAACCTACACCAATATAAGCATATTGCAAAATTTTAATAGATCCATGGTGTTTTCAAAAACTTCTTTTAAAAGCAATCAGAGCATTAATCAATGGAGGACTGTTTTGCTAGAAAATTAACCAATAGCCATTTTATGGTTTATAAAAGCACACTGTTTTCCCACCATGGAATTCAACCTTTCATTGTAATATACTTGCACCAATATGCACCCAGGACTCATACAATCTTATTTTATATAACTATGCACAGATGCATCTCAATTTTTATCTTCTAAATTGGTTTTGAATAATGACTTACATAGGGTTAAGATGTAGCATTATTAAGTTTAGCTTTAGTTCTTTATGTCTCTGTAAGACATTGCACCATTTAATTATAGTTACATTGTCTATGAGTTCCGTTTTAGTATAGAGACATGGTATTAAAATGATTTGTTGTTTTAACAGGAAGCCCTGTGCTAATGGAACTAAGGGTAAGTGATACTCACTGTCCTGATTTTATATGCTTGTTTAAAACTTAGTTATGTTTGCACCTTAGCTCATTAACACTGCAGTTCCTGTTACTTTCTAGGTGATACAGGATTTACATAAATGAAAGCTATCTCCTTCTCTTTCCACAGTGAAAAGCAGTCTTTATAGTTTCTCAATATCCTAGGGCCACTGAATCTATACCACCTCAGTGGCTTCCCAGACACCGACACAGGGAAATAAAGTCACAGCTTATGGAGGTGCAGCGATAGCTTCCTAGGAGGAAAGTAAGAAGACAGTGAATCAAGGGCAACCTAATCTCTGTCCACCATTAATGGATTAAAATCTAGCAGCTGCATTAATGGAAAGATTAATTTAATTTATTGGTTGATTTAATGAGCTAATTTTACAGATTATTTTTGCAGATAATTTATTTGCATGGATTAATTACCGGATTAATACCCACTAAGTCAAGTACATGAAATTATCAAAATTTGTTTCTTTAAGAACTTGTTTATAGAAATACTCTTCCAGGAGAGCGTGAAATGAATCAAAGATAAGCAAGAAGAAAAACTTAAAGTCATGATTTCAACCAGGGTTTTCCAGTATGCCCTTGGATAAAGTATGAAAACACATAAGCCTTTTTAAAATTCTTCCGTTGTAGGTCTGACACATGTAGATAAATCTAGACCAGAAATTATATAACAGACACTCTCATCATAATAAAGAGAGTTTTTTAGGTGGCAATGGAAGGAGACAGAATATAGACAATTTGACACAGAGAGCAACTTTTGTTTTAATGCAGAATAAGTAATGTATGTGTGATTAGCTCTAAGCCACAGTTTAGTTCCTTGGGATGTGATGATGCCAGATTATAACAGAAGAAAGTTAGCCTCACCACAGAATGGAGCAGTCCTACATGACAGACTAAGGAAGGCTTGACTCAGAATTTCACTGATCAGAATATAATAGAAAGAGAAAAAGGACACAAGCTAACAAAGAGGTGGTAAAGAGGGTTATGCATCTACCAGCAGAGCTGAAGCAGCAGATGAGTCTGCAGGATGAAAAGGCAGCTACGGGCATCATCATGAGGCAAAAGTTCAAAGTGAAAATAGGATCCAGGTGAAGACCAGTCAGCTTGGAAAAAAAAAAAAGTCAGCTTTTGAGCAGAGAAGCCTGACAAAAAAGGTGAGCAAAGAATTCAAGATGAGTATAATGTGTCTGAAAGGAAAATGGGATGCCCAGCAGAGAAGAGCTTATGGATGAGTAAGACAGCAATCCAGTTTCCTGGCAACTGGGTGCCAAGAAGAATGTGGACCTGAACACAATCCAACCCAAAGCTGCTGGCTCCCTCAGGATAGGACTATCTCTACCTGGGGAATGAAGCTGAGTACAGGTTGGCATCAGATGTCACAAAAGAAAAAAATCAGGCAGAATGTGGGCATAATTAGATGTAACCAGGCTGGATGTCAGATTTACATCAATTTATTCTCTAAAATTAATGGTGAACACTTCCTTTTATGATTTCACAATTACAATAAATGGCCAATATATTCTTGGTCCCAAAAGGAATACATGATGATCAATTACAAATCAGGGCTCTTTATTAACAAACTCCTTGTGTGTGTGTGTGTGTGTGTGTGTGTGTGTGTGTGTGTGTACACTTTATTTCTAAGAGTTTCCCGTTCAAGAATATGTTATAATGCAGACAGTGCCAAAGCCATGTTCAATTATGTGGAGGAACTAGAAATTTCACTGAGTATTCTGAATTGTCACATTAACCACAGGAAACATTTAAGAAGGTGGTGTTCAAATATGAACATAGAAAGCAGTAGTGGTTAACAAAACAATTCTCATTTCCTATCTGTGATTAATGCATCCTGTTACACAGTCTGACGCCAAGAACTCGGGTCTAATGTATATACCAAGAGTTTATCCTATGTCACATTAGATAAAAGACTGGAAACTTAAGAAATCAAGTTTGAGAGGCAAGGTGAGGGACCACAATTCAGGATGAAGGGACGTAGCAAAGCTCAGAGGTATACAGACAAGAGGTCAAAAGCAACATCGCAATGTAAACATGTTAGTGTTATCCAATTCAAAAACTTTGGCCTCACATTTTTTTTCAAGCTTTCCAGTTCATCCAATGATTCAGAGTAGGGGCATAAACAAGATGCTTTTGAGGGATTTAAATTTTCAAATAGGGCACCTTGGTCATTGCTTCTAACTGAGGAAATATGAGCTAAGTAACCCCACTATATATTCTCTGACACAAACCACAAGGAAAAGGGGGCAACGGGAATTATGAACATTGGTTAGAAACAGCGTAACAAAGTCAAGGAACTCTGGGGCCATAAATGCCTTTATGTGACCTTGCATTGGAGGCTGTGTACTCACCAGCCCAGGGCCAATATCATCTGCACAGACTGTCACAGTGGATCTCAGATCTCCTGGAGGATGTGTTGGGTACCATCATAATTCCAGCATCACCTCCATAAGCCCTAGGTTCTATCCCATAGCACTCAGAAACACCCGCAAGCAACTTGGTCTTTCTTTCTTTTTCTTTTTTTTTGAGAAAGGGTTTCTCTTCGTAACAGCCCTTGCTGTCCTGGAACTCACCCTGTAGACCAGGATGGCCTTGACCTCACAGAGATCCACCTGTTTCTGCCTCCCAGGAGCTGGGATTAAAGGTGTGTGCCCCCACTGCCCAGTTAGACTTCCCAATTTTAATCTCCCTCAACAATACATACTATACCAAAATCGTACCATGATGCACAGTCCTACTATCTGTCGCTCTCCTGTACCATGTCTTAGCTCTCACCATTATCTCACTTGCTCACTTTAAGCCATCTCCTTTGTTAGCAATTTTTTATTCATGAACTCCACCAAATGTCCCCATCTCGGTGATTTTAATCACCCAGTGAAAAATCAACCCTCTGGTACAAACATGACACACTTTCTTATTCAACTTTTATATAATTTACAATTTATTTATGAGTTATGGTTGAACGCATAGTGTCCATCATGATTTTACAAGCAGAGACAAATTGAATCAATCATGTTACCCTAGTACCTAACATGCAATCAAGGGAAAAAAAAAGCTAACTACAGTCAATTTTCTTATAGATGATACGTAGTCCTCTATCAGTGCTCAATTGCTAGTGAATGACTATGCTTGCTTCTGACTAGGCTTGCTTCGGCTAGTTGTAGCACAGGACAACTGGTTAAGATATTGAAACAAAGCATGCACATGGCTGCTCACACATGCATGCACTAAGAACATGCATAGACAATGAAAGATAATTTCTTCACATAAGAAAGTCTCTTGGCTGGTGTGGAATAAACTTGAAGCCTGAATAGTTTGAAGTCATGCCAACTAGAAAGAAAAGAGCCATTGCCACCAACCAAGGCCAGAGCTAGGACCCTCTCAGGAAGGAAAAAGAAAAACAAATGGGGATGGTATCAGAAAATAGTCACCATGCCGTTAACTTTAAATTCTTGCCTGTACTCTCGAGGACATGAGTAACCACACAGCTGTCTTTATTAACCTGCACTGCTTTCCTTCTACTCTCCTCAACAGTGCCCCACTGGGACACAGACGCAAGATGCTGAATGCACTGATAATTAACCTAGCACACCAATACCGTCCATCTGCCCTGTAACCTCTGCACACACACACACACACACACACACACACACACACACACACACACACACACTTGCAGTCTCCCTCCTCCACCAGCCCTCCACCGGATACTATCAATGTGGAGTTCACCTAGAGATAAAAGAATCTTTAATTGCTTCTTGGAGTTTTGGTTGTTATAAAAGATTAGATGTTAACTGTTGAGATAACAATAAGGAATTAATCACAATAGGAAAAAATGATAGAGCATCCCTGTATTAATCCAAATAAAGTTATGGCACCTACCTGAGATTGTATCTAAAGAGATTCTACCTATATAAACAAAACATATTTGAAGAACACAAAGTCAATTTTTATTGATAGCATGTGTTCCTTCATTTAATGTAATAGTTAGAGGGGAAACGCTGGATTCACTGTAAAAATTCAAAAGTAAGGAAATGCAATGCATTCCAGCTATTTATCTATAAGGGTTTTCACAGTTCCCAAACATTTATTGTAGTGCAAAATATTAAATGCAAAGTGTTGCATCTTACAAATTCCATTTAGCCATATTAAAATTAAAGTGCTGAGAATGTTTAAATATTAAGTGATAAAGGTACTATCACAGCTAGTACCACAATTTATTCATCTCTACTCTAAGAAATAAAAAGACATAAGATAGACTCAACAACGCTGCTTAAGAATAATGACTTTGTAGGTGAGAATATACTATATAAGAAACTGCAGCCTAAAGAAAAAGCTATAAATCTCTGGGATACCAAGAAAAATCACTGTATATATTTAACAAACACTGAGCCTCTTGACAGGTATGCTTTGCAAATCTCCTAAGTAAACTTAGGTTAGATTTTGTAATATACAAAAGTGGTCAAAGAAAGCATAAAACCAAGAACAAAGTGCCTCAAATACCATCTCAGATATATACATAAACTATATAGATTCATATTTAGAATGAGAACATGTGAAGAAATATGAGACTGACAAGCATGTTGGTATCTCTCCAAATACAGGAGCCAATAATTTTAAGAACAGGACAGACTGGTTATTTATATCTTGATAAGAACAAACCGCAAGGAACAGACCAAAGTGTAGTCAAAAACAGGATTCAAAGAAACAAACACAAGATGGAAAAGCTCTTCCAACTCCCCAAACATCACAGGGGTATCTCCTCCATTGGAGGAGCATGTCAGGCTCTGCAAGACCTCACAGCAAACTTCTGCCATCTCAGTGTGGCCACTAGCCAAAACTTCAGTGGTTATGAAGTATACCTGAGTCTCTTATCAAACCCGCTGACCCAGTGACTGGCAGCAGGCCCTGAAAGGCTCTTCAGGTGACTGCAATGTACACCAGAGCTCATGCTTTCAGCATGGGAACTAAGTCTCTTCATTATTTCCTCATGTTCGACACTTCAAATCTAGTTCAATATGCTCCCATCAGAAGCCTTCAAAGGTTAAATTTTCAACCATTTAGGGACTTTTATAATTATCTGTGCAGTTCTAGAACTTTCCCAATTTACAGCTATTGTTCTCTCATTGTTCTACTTGTTGAATAAAAAATGGGCAAAACTTGCATCCTTTGTTATACATACTTAATTCATAGTTTTAATCTAATCATTAATAACGACCTCACAGAAAAAAAAAAAAACAGGACTTGTGAATCCTTTAACATTTAGGAAAAGATACCTTCCAAAAGTTTGCTTCAGTTAGTGCTGCCTGGAAAGAATAAAGTCATTATGAACTCCCAGACCACCTCATCGGCTGCTACTATAAACTGTTATTTATATGGATTATAATCTCCTTTCATCAGATTTTGTTTTGCAAGATTGAAAGGAAGCGGGGGAAAATGTAGCTACTACAGGAATAGCCACAGTTGGAATGGTGAATAAAGGTCACGCAGCATTCACCTACACTTGTGATCAAAGAAATCTAGGAAATTTAATGAAAGAAAACTTGATCCCCAAGTAAGATGCTCTCATAGGGAAATGCAGAAGGAAAGTACTGCTCTAGAGCAATTGCATGGTGAGTTGTTAGGACAGACAATTCTATGGTGAGCCCATCAGAATAGGCAGCACTTTTTTTTATAGTTAAGGTATCACAGCTTTTATAAACATCCCAAAAGAAGCAATACCCCTCCCTCAAACAACCAGCATGGGGTAAACAAGATGATGTGAACAAGACAGATGCAGCCACTGGGGCAATGCATCAGGACTATAAGCTCTTGCTCAGAAACTTAGTACCCAGAGGTTACTACCAGGACACATGGAGGTCACAGCCACAAATGCCCATCTTTTTCTCTGCACTGTGCTGTTTCAGTCTTTCATTCAGAGGCATTGAAGTTAAAATACATACTTCCAAGCAGCAGACTATATTAACATTTTGCATCTGTGTACAAAATGCAGAGATCTGGCTGAGCTTTACCCCTAAGAGTTTCAGACACCAAAGCAATGAGAATTTTTAAGAAACTCCCAGGAGATAAGGATGGTGGGCGAAGGAAACCTGGAGATTTAGATGCAAAAGTCATCTCTTTAAAAGACTTCACAAAGGAAAAAAAATGCCTCTGAGACAGCTTTCAGTGGTTTTTCATGTTCTTCTAAAATTTCTGATACATGAGCATGAAACCTGCTTTCCAAAGTCTCAGACAGGTTTACAAATAATTACTAAACCTTTCAACCCTGAATGACTATAGTTTTTATTTGAAGGGTAATTGAGAAAGTCAAGTCCTTAGACTCCTTACACATCTAGGCAGTTCTGACAAATCAATGACTCAATAAGCATGCGCATACCACAGATCCAATTCACTCATGTTTATTATATTTTAAATCCTTCTTTAAAAATATTATGGGAAGCTGAGCGGTGGTAGCGCACGCCTTTAATCCCAGCACTCAGGAAGCAGAGGCAGGCAGATCTCTGTGAGATCTAGTTCCAGGACAGACTCCAAAGCCACAGAGAAACCCTGTCTCAAAAAACTAAAAAAGAAAAAAAAACTAATGTGGGAATATCCAGTAAAATATCATAAGGAAAACATGACTTGACTAAAAAGTTTAAATATAGCAAAAAGATCTTGTATTTTGTCAAACTCTTGCTTTAAAATATTTATTTTTATTCTATGTATATGAGCATGTACCTGTCCTATGTGTGTGCGTTGGGCAAGCGGGTCCAAATGAGAACAATGGATCCCCTGAAGCTGGAATTACAAACAGTTGTCAAACACCATATGGGTACTAGGAACCAAACGTAAGGTTTTTCTTTTTCTGCAAGAGCAGCAAGTGCTCAGTTAAATCTCTATAGAAATGCCTTAAATCATATAGCTGGAGGGACATCTCCAAGGTGATTCCCAAAGCTAATCAATCAAGACTGACCATCATAAGGCCACCTCTTGCCAATGCTCACACTTATCACTTAAATCATAACAGAGGCGCTCTTTGTAAAACAGGAGAAAGTTAAAGTTGGAGGTGAGATTGAAGAAGCTTCTAAGCAGAGGAGAGAGTCTGACTGAATTAATGGATGTGCAAAGGTGAAGAAAGTACCTAAGGAAAACACAATCAAGGAACAGAGAACAATAGCGTGACTCGGCAGCTCCAGAACCATCAAGGATGTGAGTTAACTTAGAGCAAAGAAAGTACGGAGAGAGCAAATGAAGCTGTAGATATGAAGCAAACAACCCTCTAGGGCCGGATAGGCCACTCCAGGTTTTCACTTTCATGGACAGTACAACAGAATTTCCCGAAAGGCACTAAACCAAGAAAGCAGTCTGACTTCTACTACAAAGAAATCACTCCAACTTCTATGGAGCCTAAGTGAAAGAGGAGGGAAGCAGGAAAGGAAATTGAGGAGCAACTGCAGAATCTTGCATTACGAACTGGACATAAGCTTCAAGCCAACAATCTCACCCCTGGCAAAGAACCTAAAGTGGAAATGGTGGAAAGTGCATTTGGGATGTAGCTGACATTCAGAGAATAATTCTTTGAAATCTACTTGAAAAGATCTGGGTCTTTTTTTGTACCAGAGCTTTTCCTGAGTGTCTCCATTTATTCCCCAGCCTCCTTCTATACATAACTAAACCCTGCAATGATAGGTCCCAGGCTTCCTTTAGAGCTGGGTTTTAATCTAATAAAGTGATGAGAAACTAACGGGAGACTGAACAGCTATGAAGAAAGACCAGGACACTTCTGTCCCTACCTCCTCTGGTCTATATAACATTTACAAAAGCAACAACATCTTGGATTTAATTATTATTATTTGTGTGTCTCTTCCATGATACCAGTTACTCCTAGGAGTGGGGAGCTGAATCCTAGGTTTTGTTTCCAGTAGGGTAGTTCTCTGTCTTCCCCAGGAAACTGACTCCTTGGGTCTGATAACAACTCCTCACTTTGTCTTTGCTCACAAGTAGTGAAAGGCTTCCTGCCATTGGTAAACTCTGTATTACACACAGATTAGCTATTGTTATTTACATTTTTCAAATATTTCTCAATTGCAAGCATAAAATCAATTCTATGAAACAATCCTGTTGCAAGGAGGGTAGCCACATGTTCGTCCCGGCCGCCCAGCTAGCTTTGCCCAGAAATAATAACCAGACAGAAACTGTGTTCATTAAATCATTGCTTAGCCTATTAGCTCTAACATCTTATTGGCTAACTCTTACACCTTGATTTAGCCCATTTCTACTAATCTGTGTATCACCACATGGTAGTGGCTTAC